>BSBK01002145.1:0-600000 GCA_027943335.1 Chamaecyparis obtusa | reverse complement strand
TTATATGGGTCAACTACCACCTGCACCTACACATGTACTACCCCCAACACCATCTATACATAGACCATAATTGATAGCATTTCCCTTAGTGTGCTTGCACAAGCCTCCTAAGTCTCTTATTGTTCCTAGGTTACTCAAGACCCTATCTTAGCTTCTAGGATCTTCCAAGCCCTAACTCAACCAGTCTAGGAATTTACAATACCTCTCCAAGAGGTAACAACCTTTGTGCTTCACTAGGGGAAACTATCATTAGTTTACTTTCCATTTCTTAGCTCCTTCTTGGATCCATCCAAGTGCTTCTTTGTCTTCTCTCCTTAGAAAGTGTTAGAAGGGTTTTAATTTATTCTAGACATCTTCTTGAATTCCATTTTAGGTTAGGGTATCAATTCTTTATTCATCGATCTCCAAATTCTTAAGAAAACTTGGTAATTAGGCATAATTTCTCTACTAGCCCTATTTGACTAGTTTTAGCCAATTCTTTCAAATCTTTCCCAAACAACCCCAAAAACAAAGTTGATATTATGACACCCTTTATCAAGTTATGAAAGATTTTGTGGGTTCCATTTCTCCAAGGTCTCTGTATAGTGGATTCCTACTTTCAAGGTCTACAAGGGCTAATTGGAATCACTGGACCAGTCAAGCGATTTTTTCTTCAAAATGTGATAAAATGGATTGGGAAAGGCCTAAGCTTCTTCTGAGATCTCTGTAAAACCCCAAGGACTACCAATCCACACTTGGATTAATTCTTCTAATCAAATACCTCCATACAAACACAATAAAGACTTCACAAGCTCCTAGCTAGGTTACACTAGACTTGCCTAGGAATTTTCTTTAAAAATAGTTAAACAACTCTTCAGAGCTCCTCCCTCCATATTTACTCTATACATGGACTTACCTAGCATATCTCTCAAGGCTGTGATGATTCCATGGTGGGGTTCTATGGGGGACTCATTTTTCCTCACACATTCCCGAATGAATGAGTGACTGGTTTATTTACAAAATAATTTATAGAACTAACCTAAAGAAATGAAAATAACTTCAAACCAACTTAAAATAAAAACAAAATAATCTAAGTTCAAAAATCCCACATGAAGTGAAAGGTTTCAATCCATCGAAGGACTGTTTCAAGCACAAATTTTTCACTGTCACATAAAACTAGTATAATACAGTGTGTAGGCACAATGCTTAATTTCCTTTCTCAAAAACTCCAACCTCGGGAAATGGGATTCTTAGGGCTTAAATACCTTTACATGATAGGTATAGGTGGTTAGGATACCAACCAAACCCTAAAGAGAAGCTTGTGTCTTCGTGGAAACAAAGTTGTCAAGCAACTTTGAAAAGTTGCAAATGTTGCAGTGACAACATTTTTACAACTTTTACATGTTGTCTCCTAGCTTGTTCCAATCACCTTAAAACCTCATAAAATTATATAAAAACATGATGAAATCCATTTTAGGCTTTTTAACAAACTTTTCAATGCAAGTGAGGGCTTTGAACCAAATCCTAAGTTTAGACACCAAAAATACTAGAATCCAAATCAAGACTAACACAATCAAAACTACTAGATAGGACTAAGCCTAATATAGAACTCCTAGACACACACACACACTAGAAATTATAAGGAATTCCAAATACTCCTAACTTGGCTAGGTTCAGTACAAGCCACACCAAAATATAGAAGAAAGTCCTAGGTACTCCTACACCAATAATGACCTATGTTTGGACCTCTACTAGAGCTAGCTTGTAAACCGTGTCAAATCATAGAAGCCATAAAGGTATGTATCATAGTACTAAGATGGGTCACGTGATGTCTCACCTATGATACATCATCCTTTAAGGATTTGACCTTAGAAGCCAACCTGTATATAATCCTATACATGAATTTGTACAACAATTTGGGGGTAAATTTGTCTAAAAATACTAGCCCTATGCTGACCCCAACCACCCACTCTGACTTGATGTAAGGCTCCAAATGGCCCACCTCTCACTCATTTTCTACCACCCCACATACACACACCACCTCTACCATGAGAAGGGGCAATAAGTATGGGAATCACAAATCTCCCACCTCATCTGTCTCTCCTAGCATGTTTACCCTATCAACCTCCTGTACCACTGCCATCATCATCATCATCATAAGACATATCATCAATCCTTGGAATAGGCTCTAAAGGATCGATGAATCTAGGAAATGTGTTCTGAATGAACCACTGAGCATAGTCATCAATCACACTAGCATCAATAATATGATGCTGCATATCCTAGACAGAATTGGCAGGCCTAGGAGCTCATCACGGGCGGTGTGATAATCAATCTAATTTCCCCAGAGAGATCTCTTAGCCTGTACTCATGCATATAATGCCAATCCATGTTGCATACCTTTTATAGGGTTGTACTCTTGGAGGACTCGATAGAAAAAAAATCACTCAATGATCAAGGGAGCATGCCTTATCATCCATTGTGGCATACACATAAATGAAATTTCTATGACATCCTTAGTCCATGGCTCACAACCAAGATATAGTCTATTGGCTTTTAAACTTGTTCCCACATGGTGCAAGGTTTACACTATGATTGACAAACTGGTTAGTCTTCACTCCAAAGTCTGATAAGGGGAAAAGTGCCAATTGATGAGGATAAAGAACATCCTCCTTCTGCTTCGAGCTCCACATCACTCAGGTGGGTATTGCCTCATCTGCACACTCATGACTCTTCTTGAGTTGATGACAAAAAGGCTTGTAGATGTATTATTATGGAATAGTTTCCAGACCCTTGTAGATATTCTGTACCCCAATGAAACCAAATCTGATGCAATAACTTGCTCTGCATGCAATGAGTCTGAAAACTAGATGGGACCTCCTACTACTATTACCAACATGAAGGGAAAGGATTTCATTTCAATGATTGATGTTGGTTGAATGGACCCCTGAAGTATCCTAAGTCTCTCATAGACCAGTGCCTTATCCAATGGGCAGCAGAGTCAAATACTTCACTACAATAGAGCTATGAAACAAGAAGACAACACACTCACCCTAACCAAATCATAAATTACCAAACCACCTGTGCACCCAAATATGTTATCACTTATCCAAAGGAAGACCTAGGAACAAGTAATACATTAACCAACATCCACTAGAAGACAAGCATGATGCATCTTTGATACCCCAGCCCATACATATATGAACACCAGTCCTAGACTCAGTTGCTTCTGTGAAAACAACTCTACTACAGACACTCACTGGAAATGCAAGTAGAAAGAGTACACACCCTTGATGCTATAATCTATAAGTCTAAAACCCAAATGGAGACAATCTGATACAAGAACAAGTATGTTGCAATCTCATACATAAGGCATCTGTTACAATTACATTATATTCCCATAGCCAGAAAGGATAGAGGGAACACCCTGTATGCAGAGAAGAAGGAAAATACATTGTAGGAAGAACATTCATGGAACGAGTCCCCACAACTGTGGAAGAAAGGAACCCAGACAAAGTAAAAAATTCAACTACTTATACCACTAGCTGCCATGGGAACCCAAAATGGGTTGCAACAAGCTATAGATAGCTAGGGCATAGCCTTCACCAACCAAGTTAAGAAACGGCCAAAAAACCAGTCATTTCTCACCGAACAGGGTCATTTCTGTAATGAATTCCATAAATTTGGTACTTTCTAGTCGCCGAAAGTTCTTAGAAAATCAAATTTGAATCTTCAACGGTCACCATGCAATTCGCGGGATTTAAGTTTCTTGACTGTTCACCTCCAATCATGCAATTGCACTTTCACAACCTCACCACCACAGGAAATGGGCAACAAATTATGCTTGGTCGCATGATCGCATAACCCAGAAATAGGTTATGCGAACATGCGACAACCTATGAACACTATGCCTCAGCCCCGCAAACAATCTGCCAAGCCCTAGACCTGGGCCCACCTTCCATGTGTCACACCACCACTCGCCCGGTCACTGCAAACATAGACCCCACATATCTGGTGAACTAGCGACCAAAGAACTTCCACCAGTTCATGAAATGCTTTGCACCTTTCGCTAAAAATCTAGCGATTCCACAACTACTGTTTGCCAAGTCGCTAGTCAATCTGGAGAATCACCAAATCCCTCCACGAATGCATGATAAGACAACACTTTATCGACACTACCAAAACCATAGACCCCACCTGGCCCAACATTCAAACCCTAACATCCTTCCAGCACGGACCAACCAGAGATCACCACGACCTCACTTGCCAACGGGACCACCAAACAACTGCAGACGGGCCCCAACACACATGGCATCCTGTCGCATGATTGCATAGCCCGAAAATGGGATATGCGAACATGCGACAACCCGCAAACCCAAACCGCCACCACAATCATCACCACATGTAGTTAACACCACCACCCGCCGGCCAATAGAACACCGCCACCGCACCACCAGGAACACAGCCCTTCCGCCAATCGGCCACAAGGACACGTGGCAAGTAGTTGCATGATCACATAGCCAAAAATTGGGCTATGCGATCATGTGATAGCCAATCCAAAGTTGCCACATCACTACCAGGAACATAGCCCTTCCGCCAATCGGCCACAAGGACACATGGCAAGTGGTCACATGATTGCATAGCCAAAAACTAGGCTATGCGATCATGTGACAGCCAATCCAAAGCTTCCACATCATCACTAGGAATACCAAATAGGAACAACCATCGGGCCCCATGCGGATAGATGGCAGGTGGTCACATGATCGCATGTCAGAAAATTTTGACATGTGGCCATGCGATAGCCAATAAGGGCATGCCATCTGTCACCCCCTCTGACACCTTGAAGGAACTAGCCCCACAATGTCGCACTTGCACACTAAAGAAAATTAAACCACCATGTAGCTAAATAGAAACTGGGACCCGCATGGCCAGGTGGCAAGCGATCGCATGATCACATGTCAGAAAATTCTGACATGCAGCCATGCGATAGCCAATCAGGAAGAGCTTGGACCCACCACTGATCGCACCTTCGCAGATAGGACATGCTGGAAAATAGGGAACTAGTGCGAGTTCAAAAACACAATGTTTTCGATGAAAGAGGATAAAAAACACATAAAGTTTCCGACACATCAACAGATAAGCGCACAAAGCTGGAAGAGAAAGGGTAAAAAACAATGAAGGCCGAAAACACACAGACCGAAAACATCATGGATTTTTGAAAATACTGTGGGTTTTCAACACTGAGGTAGATTTTAAAATATTTCCAGCAGGCTTTAAACTTTGAATAACTTTTTGGGCTTTATGATTTAGCAGACGTGACTTGGGCTGAAGCAAGGTGACACATGAAACACACAGGGCAAGACATGCACACCATGAATCAAGTGGATTTCCTTTGCAAGTTAAAACTGTGACTGCAGGCTAGGTAGAGACAACATAACAAAGATTGCAAGGAAAAAAGGCCATTTACAAAGGATTTTTGTTGTAACAAGAAAATGGCCTAACATAGTCTCTTGGTGACCTGATCTAAATCATCAATGATATGGTGCCAATAATCAATCTTGCCCAAATGGGACTGGACAACCATATGCTCATAGATATAATCAAATGGCTAGGATCTTGCCATCGCACTTCCACTAGATGTGTAATTGGGAGATGCTCCTAGGTCCACAACTAAAGAAGTACTGCACTCACAAAAAGTACAACAATATGCCTATATACAACATCATGCAACTCATAGTATAACCACACCAAGACATAAGAATCCCAATTGAATCAACGAGCATGACCGATCATATCCTCTAGGATACGACCCCAGATGACAACAAAAATATGACGCCATCAGTCAGGAAGTAGGAAACCACCAATCAACATGCCAAGTACAATAGGAAGAATTGGAAGAGAAGTAAACTATTCCCATAGAATAGTATCATCACCGATACTAGGATCTTTGAAAAGACATGTGCACATGGTACCATCATACACATAGTTGTAATACACAATCTCTTTGTGTGTAGGGATGCAGAGAAGGCAATACACATCCTCAGGAGTGATAGTCATCTCTCCTAATGGAAAATAGAAAGTATTATGGTCAGAGTGCCATTGCTCCTCCATAGCAGTCAGTAACCCTTGATTCACTTAGAATCAAGGTATATAAAGAAAAAATGATAGGTCGTAATATCCAATCAGTCGATGCTCATACCTAGTCATATCCTCTATCATCTCAAACATCCATGGATATAACCCTTAGATGGATAACATCTGAAGGAGAGCCTACAAAATCAAGTTAACATGGACATCAAACACACGAATGTAGGTCAAAGGTTAGTAATCCATCTACCTTACCTATATTTCAAGGACATTGCTTTAATTATCAGAAATATGGTCATAGAGCACAAGAGTATAGATCCAAAGCTAAGTGGACATCCAATAAATAGCTTAAAGCATCTAGAAAAGGTAATACATACAATGGGGACTACAATACATGGTATAGTTGTGATTATTGTGGAGATTATGGTCATATTGGAGTAAACTATTTGAACACACATTTCAGAGGAAAATCCAAGAGTTGGATGAGTGGAAGTCTAGTCTATTAGTAATGAAACAAGATTGGTCACTTAAAGAGAGATTCTAGAGCACACATACTGAGAAATGAACAAGTCAATAATGAAGAAATTGTTGATAAGATGAGAAACCAGATGAACAAGACATGGAAAAAGAAAGAAGCAAGCAATAGTGGAGCCAGTGAACCTGAGGTCACCCAATCCGATGGATCAAGTGATCACACTACTTCAAACTAAGAAAAGAAGGTATGTTAGGAACTAAATCATATAATGCTTTATTTTACATCAGTTCCTAACATTTGATATGTTAAGGTCCATATCTGCATAGATAAAGATGCATTAGGATAGATTTGGGAAAGAATCTACATTGTATATTTGATTTTGAGCATTAGTATTTTAGTACATAGTGATCGAGTCACTAGTGTATGTCAAGCTATTGAGATAGCTGAGATGTGATGTGTACCAAGCTAAAATTGAATGGTAGTATTGATAGAGAAAATATTTATCAAGTTAAGATGAGATTGCCGAGACAGTTGTATCTTACCTAGAAAGTGTATAGATCATTACTAAAGCCCTAATCCAGCTGTTTAAAGTCTATTAAGTAGAATGTTACCATTTATTCTCATTTCACTAGTGATTTGAGAACTTACAGAGTGATTCTAGAGCGATAATCTAGAGCTATTCATGCTAAGTGTGATTTACAGAGATATTCACAGTGTGTCATCAGCAAACATCATAAAACTATTTGAAGAAGGTATTTAGCGAGAAACATATATTCATAAATTGAACCCTATATTTTGAAGACATGGCATCTACATCATCTTCTGCAACTAATAAACAAGGAAAGGAAGTTTTTAACATTCAACTTGTAAGGAATGATGCATGCAAACCATAGAAATTTCAAGTTATCACTGAAAATGTGATAATGGGAGATCTCATAGATGCCTTGTCATCTATTCCTCTAAAGGTTCTCATGATTAATGATATACGCACATGCTACATGTGCAAGAGAGGAGAAATAGGTGATTACAAGATTAGAGAAGCATATGAAAAATTATGCAGCAATAGGGTGTTGAAGGTTGAACACCATAAGGTTTTCGAGCAAGGTTTAGTGTATCTCCTTGATATCCCATAGAGCTTTAAGGTCAAATGGATCAAAATTGTATTGAGCCAAGTTCATGACAAGAAGCTATGGCTGGAGGATAGACTAGTTAAGATTACAAAGGAGATAATACACCGAGTAACTAGTTACCCTAGTCTTATAGGAAAAAAGACAATGAGATGCAAAAGCAGGGAAATTATTCAAGAAAACACTTAGCCAGTGTGGAACAAGAGAGGGATGACTAGTTATACTATCGCCGATCTAGATAGCTCACAAGTTCTACCAGTCTAGTAGGCTAGACAATGTTCCATGTGTAGTTGTTGACCAAACATGGAAAATGGTGAAGAAAGATCATACCTATGATCTTGTTGAGCTTCAATTGACACAACTTGCCAAGAACCTCACTTCTATCAGGAAAGCAAAGAATTCAATGTGTAAGTTTGGTTCTTTTCTCGTTTGTATATTCTTTTATATTCAGAATAGTTTTCCTATTGTTGGTGGTGTTGTATGGGATAATAATTGATGAGTCACCCTACAGATAAGTGAGTTCATTGACTAGATAGGAGAAAACTTTGAGAGTGTATTGGATAATTATTTTTTGGAGTTTAGGAATAAAATGAGGAAGAGGAGTAGATTCTTGTATCAGTAGTGGAGAAATACTATAATGACATATGTTTCCTAGTTGATACCGACTTCACATATGCACAGGTAGTTGAATCGAGGGTATTATGGCTTAGGCCATTACCTTATGAAGTTAAAATACATGAGATAGAAGCAGCAATAACCACCCTATTGGCTGAGGAAATTGACAAAAAGGATAAATCTTTTGGGACTTATGAGGAGGAAAAGTCCAAGATAACCATGGGATTGAAATTTACAACCATGGAGAGAAAAAGGAAGAAGATAGTCAAAAACCTAGAGATGATGCTAGGAGAAGGAGAAGAGGAAAATGCACCTCTTGCATTAACATAAGGATTAGGAGAAGACAAGTCTAGTGAGTTTGAAGAGAGTGAAGAGAAGGAGATAGAGATCACTAAGAGAGGCAAGAAGGCATCAATTTCTGAGCCTAGTATGAAACAATTTTAAAAACCTAATCCCACTCCTCCTACAATATCTAGACCAAGAATGATGTAGGACATGTAAGGAGGATCCAATTAAGGATAGTCCCCACAAGAAGTCAAACACCACAATGCAGAATTACACAACAAGATAATGTCTTCAACTCAATTTTCATTAACATGCCCAATTGTAAGGCCTTCCGGTTTATGGCCAATTACAATCAAGCAGTAGTTCTGCAAGATCAACAAAAGATCCAAGCCCCAACCCCATCTAGTTCAGTTTTGAAACAATCAGTAATTAATGGAAACCCTAAGGAAGATCTGAACTTGAGCTCACAAGCCTCCAAGAAATCTCCTTGTCTCCAAGCATGCAAACCACTAGCTCTGGTATTAAAAACTATTAGATACAATTTGATCTTCAAGATCTCATAGGTTATAGATCTATCATTGACTTCCCTCTAATATCGTTCCTAAATAACTACCCAAACACCCCTTAAATAATAATCTTTAGCCACAAATTGACTAGATGAAATAATTAAATCCTAAGACAAGTCAGCTCCTACTACAAAAAAATATTAAATGCAACAAAATTCGGCTCTCAAATAGCCTTACAAACATTTAATTCTCCATGTTAGCCTCTAGATCTACATAGGAGAATACAAATAAAGCTACCAACAATAAATGCACCGAGTCAGCCAACCAAATCACTAAGAACTCTAGTCAATAAACTAGAACTACCAAGCACTTGAGCAACAACCAAGTACCAGTAAAAAAACCAACCAAGCCAAGAAACACCAAGCAACATAGGCATTGTCGAGCACAAGTTCCACCAAGCACAAGTCAGTTCACCAAGTTCCTTCAGTAACTAAGCTTCCTCAATAACTGAGACCATTGGTTAAAGCTACAACCAAGTACCATAGAACCAAAATAATGCACCACCATGCAGATTCACCAAAAAGATATTCTCATAAGTTGGAAGAACATCTTCCAAGATTTAGCACATAAACCTTGAACTAGTTCTTCACATACATGTCCTCCAACTTTTCAGCTTGCATACTCTTTCACTTCAGCTTCCTCTATCTTTTCAAGTCTTTCCTAGATAATACACATGCTTGTTCTCCATACTAATCATCATTCTTCTCAGGATCCACCAACTCAACTCAGGTACCAATACTCAGATTCCTCCTACCGAGTGTTGTATCCAACAAAGGCATCAGGGAAAACTTCCTGCCATCCTTCTCAACAGTAAACACATTCCACACAATCATACATAGCTCTACAATCATATTTCCAAGGTCTACTGAGAAATATGTGACAATTATCCATCTCCACAATACCACATAACACAAGATCCTTATACTAGCCAATCTAAAAATAAACAAAGCACTACTCCCTCACTTCTAGAGCATGAACATTTTATAACCAGCCAATCCTATAAGGATGTGGATGTCTCATTCTATTCAAACCAAGTTTCTGAACCATGCCCTCAATAACAAGGTTATCAATACTACCACTATCAATAATTACATCACAAAGTTTACCTCCAGACTTGCACCAAGTTCTGAACAAATTACTCCTCTGACAAGGTTCCTCCTTTGCACCAAGCAGTGTTCTCCAAACCAGCAAGTTCTCAAATTCAGGTTCATTCTGAATATTGTCATTTACCACAGCAATCCTTCATTCACCAAACTTCTTCTATGTACACTCAAAAGAACAGTGTCCTTCTTCACCACAATTATAACAAGTACCCTTAAAGATAACTCTACCCATCTTCTTCTTCAATTCCACAGGTTTTAGTTCATCTTCAAGAGTCGATTTATCCTTCACCGAGTGATCAATCTTTTCCTTCCCTCAGGGATTACTATGTTGTCTCCTTTTCAAATTATCTTCTGCCTTCAGAGCATACTGATAAGCATCTTCAACCAAATCAATCTTTAGCATACCAAGCTCATCCTGAATATTGAATCTCAAACCATTCACATACCAAGCTACTTTTTCTTTACCAAGTTCTCTATGTCCAAACCAAATAGTCAACTTAAAGAACTCCTTAGTATAGTCCTCCAAAGTCAAATATTTTTGCTTCAAATTCTGTAGCTTCTTAAAAAATTCAAGCTCATAGTCAGTAGATATGAACTTGGCTTTCAATTTATTCACCATCAAACTCCACTGATTGATCTTCATTTCACCTTCATCTTCTCTATCTCTTTGTAATTATATCCACCAAAGAGCAACATGTCCTTTCAACTTAGTCTATGCCAATCTTACTCGAAGAGGATCTTCAATTTCTTCAAGCTCAAAGAAATCTTCTAATTCACCAATCCAATAAATCAAATCCTCAGGTCTCAAAGTACTAGAGAAATTAGAAACTATTACTTAGCCGAGCTCCATATCTATGCAACCAAATAGTTCCATCTTCACCAGATATGTCACTCTGGTCATCACCACTAGATCCAATAGCTTCAAAGTCTTCAACAGATTCCTCATAACCATCATTAGTACCAAGATTCCTTGTTATACCATCAATAGCTCTCATGACCTCAATGATCATGTCATTCTTCATAAATTCCAGCTCTGATCTGAAATCAACTTTAACTTTCTGTATAATCTTCAATTCCCCAACATCACAGAGATCTGTAATCGCTCTAGGGTCTAATCTTCTCAGAGGCATCCTTCAAGATTTTCAAAAACCCAAAGAAATAAACCACCAACAAGGTCCTGGTGAAAATAGCCTCAACCGGTTTACACACTCAAGATCCTCAAGCTCTAATACCACCTGACACAGGATAGGTAAGGAGGATCCAATTAAGGATAGTCCCCACAAGTAGCCAAACACCACAATGTAGAATTACATAACAAGATAAATTCTTCAACTCAATTTTCATTAACATGCTCGGTTGTAAGGCCTTCCAGGTTATGGCCAATTATAATCAAGAAGTACTTGTATAAGATCAATAGAAGATCCAAGCCCCAACCCCAATTAGTTTAGCTCTAAAACAATCAATAATTGATGGAAACCCTAAGGTAGATTTGAACTCAAGCTCACAAGTCTCCAAGTAATCTCCTTGTCTCAAATCATGAAAACCACTAGCTCTGCTATTACAAACCATCAAATACAATTTGATCTTCAATATCTCATAGGATCCATATCTATCACTAACTTCCCTCTAATATCCTCCCTAAACAACTACCCAAACACCCCTTAAATAATAATCTTTAGCCACAAGTCGGCTGGATGAAACAATTAACTCCTAAGACAAGTCGGATCCTTTTACAAACAAATATTAAATGCAACAATATTCAGCTCTTAAATAGCCTTACAAACATTTAATTCTCCATGTCAGCCTCTAGATCTATATAGGAGAATACAAAAAAAGATACCAACAATAAATGCACCAAGTCGGCCAACCAAATCACCAAGAGCTCCAATCGGTAAACTAGAAGTACCAAGCGCTAGAGAAATAACCAAGCACTAGTGAAACAACTGACCAAGCCAAGAAACACTGAGAAACATAGACATCACTGACCACAAGTTCCACCAAGGACAAGAGGTTTCACTAAGTTCCTTCAACTACCGATCTTCCTCAATAACCAAGACCATCGGTTAAAGCTGCAACCGAGTACCACAGAACCAAAACAACATACCACCATGCAGATTTAGCGAGTACCCTAAAATTCCCCTGCATCAAAGAACTAGGGAAGATTCTACTATTAAAGCTACCAAGCCACAAAAAAAGACTGCAATACCAAGGAAGAGGAATCTAGTCCAGGCTAAGGCTATGTTCAGTAATTTAAGGAAGAGACCAAGAAGGAAGCTCATCTTGGAGAAGGATGTTGATCATGAGGAAAATGATAGAGATGAGAATATAAAGAAGAAGGTGCCATCTCAAAGGAAGCAATTGACTATGGATGAGATATGCTACAACATCAAGAGAACTATTGGATTAGCAAACTTTAAATAATTAAAATTTGAGAAGTTAAGCATTGAGGACAAAGAGAGAATGGAAGAGGATATGCTTGA
The DNA here is from genome assembly GCA_027943335.1 of Chamaecyparis obtusa. Taxonomy (NCBI): domain Eukaryota; kingdom Viridiplantae; phylum Streptophyta; class Pinopsida; order Cupressales; family Cupressaceae; genus Chamaecyparis; species Chamaecyparis obtusa. The sequence goes on along the minus strand of BSBK01002145.1, from coordinate 587,283 downwards.
GATTTTTTGTACATTCAAGATGACACCACTATAGATGGGGAGTCTAATCCCTGAGGATTTATACAATATAATAGCTCAGAAATGGCATTATTCCATGATGACTAAAAATCAAATAAGGGAGATCACTCTATTTGAAGTCATGCTAGATTTATCCCCTACTTACTTAAAATAATACATAGAGAATTATAGAAGCAGATTTGTTCCCAATCTCTAAGCATACTCCATTCTATAGCATAAGGTTGAAGAGATTGTGCAATAGAGCACAAGGTTGTGGAAAATTATATTTGGACTCATAGTTGACAAGAGTTCACAACCGAGTGTAGGTACATCCAGTGGAGTGGAATTGGATAAAAAGGAGGACATTGAAGAACCACAAAAAGTAGAGAAGGAAGCCGGATAGAAGGCTGAAGTAAGTGAACCAAAGGATGTGATCACTATTGTTGACATCACTGAGGATACTCCAATGAAAATAACTGCATTAATTGAGGAGGAAATACAAAAATAGATACTTGTTGAGGCATCCTCATATAAGTTTGTACTGAGCACCAATCTAGTACTAATCCAAGTATAAGATTATCCACTGATTGAGAGTATAAAAAATGTTAATATTACACTAGTAAGCCCTTATATGGTCACAGTTGAACTTAAATCCTCACAAGATACCAATTTCGAGAGATAGGACATGGTAGAAATCTCAACCAAGATTACACCTATCGAGGAAGGAAAGAAAGAACAAGACAAGGAGAATACTAAAGAGAAATCAGACAAGTCTACATTAGTTGTAATAAGTCCTCATGTGGAGGAAAAGGATAAGGTTGAAGAAGAAAAAGATAAATCAGAGCCTAAGGAACAAGAGGCTATCAAAGCTCTTATATATATATGTCGAGTGGAAAGACACTAAGGAAGAAATCACAAAAGAAGAAGGAGAAATCTCTTGCAACACACGTGACACTCGATGAAGTTATAGTGATTCCTAAGTGGGACACTAACAACTTAACATATGAGCAAATGCGGATACTACAAGATATTTTGAAGAAGAAGACAAAACATGAAGAAATGAGAAGAGAACATCAACAGAAACAAGTATTGCATGAGATCAAAGGTATTTTTATTAATTCTTTTGAAATGGATGATGTGAATGAGTTTGCGCCTATCCTAGGGAAACTTCTAAAAATTGTTAAGAAGGTGAACAATGAAGACAATGAGGCAAATGATAAGCTTTTACAATGGTCTAAGAGAAAGTTTGAGACCAAGGTGCTAGAAAAGGTTTCAATTGACATTGTAGTCAAACAGGTAGAACTTTCTGTCTAAGTGACAAATCTAGAAGAAGTTTTGTAGAATGCTCATTCTCTATACAAGAAATTATGCAATGTTGAAGAGTTCACTGAGGATAATCAAGATTTGATTGACAAACTATAGTTAGACTTAAATTCTATAGGACATTCACTAAGCATGGATGCAAGTTCCAACTCCATCCACTTCACAAGACTGTTACATGCATAAGGTAGATTAGCCGAGTTGATGGCTAATGATGGAAAATTAAGGGAAATTTTTATTTAAATCCAAATAATGATGACACCTCATCTTGAGGTTGTGCAAAAGGACTTAGCCATGACAAAGGAATTAGTGCAAAAATACCCTCATCTTTCTATTGCCGAGAGCCTAGTTGATCTAGTTGCTCAGCTAGAAATAAAGTCACAAGTTTTGGAGTCTGTAAGATCTGGATGGGAAAATGCATTAGCTATGATAATGCACTCCACAAACCATTTTTGGATAATTTTTTCAAAACCCGACACCCCAGGAACTTCAAGTGAAAAAACAAGGGGGAAATGAAATTACATGATAGATTATAAAGGGGAATGACAAAGTTCAAAGCTCAAAGCAAAAACTAGGAGGAACTGTAATGCTACATATAGAGGGATACTAGACAAGAATATATAATGGTATGATATGTCATTTTGCAATGTATATATTTAGTTGTAAAAGAGTCTTATGTGTGTATGTAGACCGAGTAAAGTTTTAGGGGGAGTATTCATATAGGAGTTTTTCATGTTACTAAGTACTCATGTAATGTAAAGTAAATGTCATGACAAAGTATTTTTGTCACTAATATCAAAGGGGGAGATTGTTGATCCCTAATTTTTGTTGTCTATTAGTGTCTTACACTTACTCATTTTCTAGGAAATGTTGGTCACTCATCAGTGCGACCGAGTCATCGTGTATAGGATGAGTTATGTGTATACTTGTATATTGTACATTTACCGAGCAGTATTATTGCCGAGCAAGTCATAGGTCACCGAGTATTTCAGTAACAGTCTAGTAGTTTATGCCGAGTTATGTAGATATGTCAGTGTTTTGCACTAGTAAATGAAGAATAGTAAATGTTGAGTACCAGAGACTTCATATGATGAGTAAGCCAGATTTAATATATGTGTTTGTAATGGAAAAAACACTTAGGTAAACCATTTTGGCCAACATCTATAGTACATTTATTGTTTATTGAGGAAATCACAGAGGTGATTATGCTTTATAATTCTAAAAATTTCTCCCTATGAAATCTATGTAACCAATTAGAATTAGGGAATACTTAAGCAGCATAAGTAGTCAATCCATATCATTGATCTTGATTTATGGAGTTGATTTGTCTTGTATATAAGATGAGATCCAAACCCTAAACTATAGTATGAAAGTATGAAAGTATGAGTATGAAGGGGATCTCATACATGCAGCACAAAGAAGAAGTGTTTTGATTATCAGAGGCAGAGATTAGTGACCGAGAAAAGCAATGAATGATAAAAGAAAGATATATTTGATAGAGGAGATAAAACCTATATTGGAAGGAGAAGTTTTGTTATTAGCATCATAGTGCAAACTGAAGGATTAGGTACTGAGTCATTCTAATAGGTGAATCAGGGAGAATCTCTTTACATAGTGGTCCTAACAGGCCTAAGTAAATCTCTTAGCCAAGTGCTTGTAATACCCCAAAAATGGGCTATAAGTTCATTAACCTCCTACATCAACAAATCAAACAAAATCAACATCGAAGTCCTAATCTAAGGCACATCTAAACATCATCGAATCATAATTGATTATCTTAAATTCTACATCGGGGAATATTCCTAGTAATATTCCTAATCATCATAATTATCTTTAATTTAATGATTATTTGGCAATAAATCACATTTATCCTAAAGTTTGATTAATTGAATATTTTCATATTTAATTAATTAGATTTAATATCTTGCCACTTAATTGTGTAATTAAATTTAATTCTATCTATTATTAATTGTATTATTTAATTTTGACAATAAATCCAATATCCTATGAATAATTGATTAAATTCTTATTTAATTAATTAAAGCAAGTTGTCATTATTTAATAATATAATTTTTAATAAAAGTTTGATAAAATAGTTAATTAAGCCATAAATTAATTATTTTATTTCAAAAATCAGTTAAGTTGAGCATAAATCACTTTATTTATTTATTAATTCATAATTATCCATGTGCACAATCAAAGAAACAGTTAAACTCCAAATTAGAAAATCAATGCAAAGTGTTGACTTTTTAGAATTCAACATCCTTTTGAAGTTCAAAAAGCTGATCTAAACTCTAATTTGAGTTAAAAAGCTATTTTTGCATGATTTTCATATTTTTGTGAATTAAATTATTTTTATTATAAAATAACTCAAAAATCAAGCTGAGTTATTTGAGCGATTTATGGCTTTTTCTCATGCACCTCCAAAGCCTTGGATTTCTATAAAATTAAAGCCTCAGCTCATCTCAAAGCATCTCATATTTTTGCACAATCACATTGGAGAAGTGGAATTGGGAGAATCAAAGCTCATTGCGAATCAAGGCTATTGTGAGATCAATTTGTTTTTTTACATTCATTTAGATTCTTTTTCATATCATTGTTAGATCATTTTAGCAGATCAATTTCATATAGATTAGATTTCATATCAGTTTTTATCATTCTTATTGCATAGAAAATAGCAAAAAAATAGCTTAATTGCATTCAATTCATATCTAGATCAATTGCATTCAAATCCTTCATTTAGGTGTCGTCTACGTCACTGATCTCGATAACAATCTGAGAACATTAATCTCACACCTACTAGAAGGCAGTAAATTTCTTGGTTAGAGTAGATTTCAATTTTGCACAATTTTGATTATAGCTAACCTCTAATATTTTACTAAAGTGTTGTGTCTACATATCAGGTACAATTTTCACACACACATTTCTGGCGCCCACCGTGGGGCAACCCACCTTTACATGCTAGTTTTGATTTTTTTTTGAAGCTAAAGCCCTAAAGTTTCAAAGATTTAATTTTATCTCTCAAACGGCTTGTAGTTTTTCTCTAAAATTTTTTTTCAGGTTGGACATATATCAGAGAAGCTACAATAAAAAATTTAGAATTTTTTGAAATGTTTTGATGCAAATCAGCATATTTTTTGGAAATTTTTATATTTTCGGAAAGCTCTTTAAATTCTACAAGGGGTCCATTCTTTGTATTTTAAATTTGGATGCAATATAATAGGTTAAATAGTCAATTTACAAAAACTGGTCTATTTTGATAAAATGGGTCTCTAAGGCACAAATGAAGAGATTTTTCTAAAATTTTTACATTTTTGGAAAGCTCTCTATTTTTTAGCAGGGGTCTCTATTTTGAATTTCTATTTTTGTGGCCAAAATCATATCAAAAAAATTAGATCTTGTTGACTAGGTCACATGCAGCAAAAAAAATAAAGTTTTGTGATGGGTATGCACTTATTTTTTTTACATGGTTCAATGAATGATATGAGTTGTCATTTGGGTTAATTGCTGGTTATTATTACTAATAAGAATTGATTTTTAGAGCTAACCCTATGGTTTTCATAAGTTGAATATATTTTGCATATCTTGTTTGCTTGTTGGAGAGTTCATCACTTGCTTGCATGGAAAAGCTCAACAAGAATTGCTAAAAATCAGGTAAAATCTACTAAGCACGTTACGAGGATCCCAGGTATTCTCCTTCATCTAATAAAATTTCAATTTGGACTTAAAATAAATCTCTTATGTGTCTGGCTTGTGTGCATCTTTTCATGCTTTTGTCTATTTCTACACACTTGCATAATTGATACTAGGTTGTGACACCTTAGGTATTTATTTAGTAGTCTTAGATACTTGTGATTGATCTAGATTTCTATCTTGGGTTATTGGACTCGCTAAATCTACTAGCCCCTCATTCTGCCCCGTGGTTGCAATCTCAGCGCCATAAAGGGGAGGGGTCTCCAGGAGAGAAGCGTTAATTGTTCCACTTGGCAACCCATTTGTGCTTTTAGGAACTCACTTGTTTTCTAAGTTGGGGACTCATTTTCAGCTTGTGTGAGGTGTTAAGTGTACTTTTGATATATTTGCTTTTGGAAACATACATCTGTGCTCACATAGTAATTAGGCCCTATGAACACTATTTGTGATTCTTGAGAGATTGGATTCTCATTGAAATCCTTCTTGATGACAGAATCCTTGTAGGTAGGGAGGATACTTAGTGCATTTCACATTCAGCTTGGTTAGTGCATCTTTTCTTATTGATCAATACATTCTCTCCCAGGAGAGGTTGATAGATCACATGGGGTAGACATCACGAGCTTTGGTGAACCAAAATTGGTTAGTGTGTCTTCCCTTATTGATTGACACATTCTCTCTCTAGAGGGGTTGATAGATCACGTGGGGTTGATATCATAGACCTTGGTGAGACAAACTTTGTCTTAGCATGTTGGATTAATCTGCTTGCTTTGTTTGGGTTAAAAGTGAAGAGGCATCAAAACCTTGGATCTGGAGCCAAGTCGCCTTGTGGTATCATACTGTGAGTCACCTTTAGAGAGGGTTAACCATAGCGGACAATCCCTTCACAGGGTAAACTGTGTTGACAAAACCTCAAGTGGTAATAGCCATTTTCATTGTGGTAGTGACAGTCGCTATATAAATGTCCTTGTGGAAGAAATCTCCATGGGTATGGTTCATTGTTGGGTTGTCAGATCTCCCTAGCAACTCCTGAAGATTAAGTTCTCGGACTGTGTCAAAACCTTGGTGCACTGAGATTGGAGTTCACCCCTTTGGATCATAAAAGTTGCAGAGTCAGACCATTACTAAAAACCCTAGCGAGACCAAATTTTCATTTTATAGGGTATATGTGCGTTATTGCAAAACATTTTTGGAATATACACAATTAGCACTTCTGAGGATTAGAATGAATAAATCACTTGATTGTTCATGTGCAAGGTTTCTTTTTCCCTTGTTCATTGTTTTCAGACATGCTTGAAATCACTTGCTTGCTATTTGGTGTGCTTGTTTATCTATCTGGTTACTGAAAAAGAACAAATCTGTTACAATCCTAAAATCTAGACATTGAAATTTGCAAATAATTCAAATCTAAAAAAATCAAAATTTGCAAAATCTAAAGTAAAATCCTTTTCTGGAGTCAAAAGTCATTTGAGGAAGACATAAGTCATACAAGTTTTTCCAAGTCTCGTTTCATTACAACCCATTTGTCGTATGATTGAGTACCAAGTGTCGTACGAGTTTCCATGCTAGCAAATTCTCAAAGTCAATCTTGCAACTATCGTATGAGTTTTTCAACTGTCATTTCATTGCTACCCAACTGTTGTACAAGTTTTGCAATTGTCATTTCATAGCATACCCACTTTTGTACAAGTCTACAGAGTGTCATTTGGGAAATTTTTGAAAGTTGTCAAAAAAATTGTCAAAATTGCCAGATACCTAGCTTTTTCAGCCTAGTTCCAGAATCTATCGAACAAATCACTGTGTCAAGAACAAAGCAATAGCTATTGAGAATCAGTACACATGTCTCAAAGAATTAGTACACAAGAGGAAGAAGCTCTAATCACCGCTATGATGAAGCAGCTGCAAGCTATGCAAGTCCAGCTTGACAAACTTGAGAAAGAAAAGGAACCTAAAGAGTTCTCCATGGAAACTCTATGCTCTTTTCCATTTGATAAAGAATTGTACATGTCACCATGCCCTTAGACAAAATGTGAGCAACGTGACAACCCTTATGATACTTCTTCCATAGAGAGTGACACATCAAGCTTTGGAGACTATGATGACTATGATGATAGATAATGTAATGATACCTATGACACCTTTGTTCCTAAGAGTCCTCCTCATCGTATGTTCCTACTTACTACAAATGGGCCATCACATTGGATAGATCATGATGGTGATCCATATGATTCTTATTTTGAAAGAGATTTTGATGGCTTTTGTGGACAATACCTTGATTATGATCCATCTACTACTGCTGAGGACTATAAAATGCATCGTGCTAGCTTGAAACATCAATACTATAAGTATCTCTCCTCTAAGAACTCTCAGGCTGAAAATAAAGATTACACTCTCAAGCAAGATCATGTTAATGTTGGACCTTTGTCTTGTGATGGTTCCCTTCCATCCCCTACTTCCTCCAATACCCATACATTTCCTAAAGCTTTCGAGTCTTTCAAATCTTTCACAAAACCTTCATCCAACACAAGCCCTGATACTTTTCACGTGGTTCCCTATAGTTATCCTCTAGGGCTACCTCTTAAAGAAACTCAAGCTAACCTTCACCTGGCTGCAAATACTTTCAATAATGATAAACCTAAAGAGCCTAAACCTTCATATGCTATAATGCCCACTTTAGCTAGTCCTTCACCATCTCTACCAAAGTCATCCATACAATCTCAACATGCTTCCTTGTCCTTAGAAGTGGTTCCATGTCAAGAGGACTCTAAAAATAATGAAGAAAAGAATATAAAGAAAGATCAAGATCAAGAACCCTCCATGTCGTCCACTCCTTTTCACAATGTCTCTTATCAACCTCAAGGTTCTTTTGATCCTGCACACCCTTTTTCATGCATTCCACCATGTCTTAAGTCTTCTCCTAAGCAAGATCAAGCTACTACTTACACCATTGAGCTTATTGAAAATCAAGATAACCTTACTACACTTGAGCTTTCTAAAGATGATACTTCCATTAAGGTTGATAAAAATAGTTTTGTTCCTTCCAATGTTAAGCCTATTGAAAATCAAGAGAAAAATTATGTGCTTATGCTATCCAAAGATCCTTGTCAAGATCAAAGTCTTCCATCTTCTTATTCTACCACTCCATGTTCATTTCCACTTTCTACTCTTCCTAAGTCTTCGCAAGCTTTGAAAAATCCTCTCAAAGAAGGTGCTCATATTCAAGATGTCCATGATTCTATTGAAAATTCTAATGCTCACTCTAAAGATGCTGATATCCTTGGTTGTCATATAGATGCTGATGAACTTATTGATTATCCTTTTGTATCTTCCATGTCCATCCTTGGACCTCCTCCACCACTACTAAGGGCTTCACATCTACCTTCCATCTTGGGTCCTTATGTCCCTTCACTTTCCCCTCCTAACTCTCCTAATTCACCATCCATCTTGGGTCCTTACATCCCTCCATCTCCTATCTTTCCTCAAGATCAACATAGATGCATACCCTTGAATCCTTTTCATCCACCCACCCCTCTAAACTAGTCAGATCCTCCTTCTTCCACAAGTCCCAAGTCCTTTGGAAGTAACTTAAATTTTCAATACAAGAAAAAGAAGCAATACAAGAATCCATCAAAAAAAGAAGATCACCATGTCTCCTCTAATAGACATGGAAGCATAAAGTCCAAACAGATATCTAAGAAAAAAACTACAAGACAAGTATGGGTTCCAAAATCCATCATTAAAGATATTCTCTCTAGATCATCAAAAGGAAATAAAAAGCCTACGGCTATATGGATTCCAAAATCTCTCTTGAAAGAGTCTGGTGTTGAGCAAAAAGTGAAGTTGAAATTCAAGCTTCCAAAGACTTCCACTTCATCTCCCTCCAAAAATATTCTTCCATTCCACGTGCCTAAACCACAACCTTTTCTATCCATTCACCATATTCCTTCATGTATTCCTTCATTCACATTTCCTCCACCCTCTCGCCACCCTTCAAGGTATGTGTTGATATTGAGCTTGCCTTCCTTTCCATCTACCCTTTCACAATCCTTCCATGCATTATCCTTCTACCTTCTATCATTTTTCCTCATTTGCCTATTCCTCCTATCTTCTAACCTCACTCGCTTTACATAAAACCTTATCCTCCATTTTTCTCTTCCATCTCCCTTCCCTATCAGCATCTTTGAGCATATCATCTTGAATCCTTGGCATATCATGGTTTATCCTTTCAAGGAGCACTATCTAAAAAGCTTGCTTTCTTCCAAAAATTCAAAAAAAAATGAAAAATAAAATAAAATTGAAAATGTGCCTTGGTGAAAACCTAGAAATAGGCACCTTGGTAGCAAAAGTAAAGAGAAATAAATTCATCCTACGGTGAAAACCACTCCTTTGTGGCACCTTGGATAAGTACCATGATGAAAACCTGGCAATCAGGCATCATGCGTAGTTCTTCTACATATTTCATCCATTCCATCTTCTCTCTTTGATCTTGACAATGTTGATATATACACGAACATTTGGCTATTTTGTGAGCTATCTTACGATGATCTTGCTTTCATTCCCTTCCTGTTTAGCCTTCATATTTATTTTCCTCCATTCATTCTAGCCTATCACTATCATTTTCCCCTTTGGTCTTGATCTAATAGAAAAAAAAGAAAAAAAGAGTAAAACATGATGCTATGAAGCCTCTTGACATGTCTACTCCTTTGGAATGCATCCTATCCTGCTCTGGCATTATGCTTTTGTGACTTATCCTATGCTAGCCTTTCATTGCTTGTCTAAAAGTTCTTTGACATGAAAATTTTTCCCTAGCTTGGGTATTCTCTAGGAGTTTTCCCTTGAGGATTTCTTCCCTTCATTCTCCTTCATTCTCTTGTCTTCCATCTCCTCCACCAGCTTTCCAATCCCTCTTATTCTCCACCTTGCTAGACATTGGGACTACATGATATGATCTTGCTTGGGAGTTTACAATGGAAAAAGATGCTATCAAGTATACCAAGTATCAGAATAAGTATCAGAACAAGTATCAGAACTAGTATCAGAACCAGTATCAGCACAAGTATCAGAACAAGTATCAGAACCAGTATCAAAACCAGTATCAGAATAAGTATCAAAACCAGTATCAGAACAAGTATCAGAACACCTACTGGAGCTACACCTTTTTCTTTAGTTTATGGGTCTGAAGTGGTACTACCTATTGAGGTTGAAATCCTATCACTAAGAATCATAATGCATGGTCTAGTAACTGATGATGACTATAGAGTGTCTAGGTTGCAAGAACTTGAACTAATAGACGAGCGCAGACAAGCAGTGTATGATCATCTCAGAGTATATCAGAAGAGAATGTCTAGAGGCTACAACAAGAAAGTCAGACATAGAGAATTTCAGGTTGGTGATCTAGTCTTGAGAGAGAATCCTAAAAATCAATCACATCGAGAATGCAAGGGGAAGTTCAAACCCAACTGGCTGGGTCCCTTTGTTATCACTGCTACTTTTGGCTCTGGTGCCTATCAACTCTCAATGACTAAAGGAGAACAGCTCCGAGAACCAATCAATGTTCTCCATTTGAAGAAATTCTACGCCTAAGGCATTCAGTCCATGGTAAAATATCCTGAAAAAATCTTAAAAATTGGAAAAAGTCTTGAGAAAATGAACATCTTGGTGAAAACTTAGCAATAGGCGCCTTGATGATTCACAAAAAAATCAAAAAATTTCAAAAATACAAAAAAAAAAAAAAAGTGCCTTGGTGAAAATCTGGAAACAGGCGCCTTGGTAGCAAAAATAGAATCTCTGCCAAGATGGTGAAAACCTAGCAAATGGGCACCACTTGTTTCAAAATGCTCCATCTATCAGTGTAATCTTGGTCTTTCCCAACTTTCAATCTTGCTTTAGTTTGTACATATCTCCCGGTTTGTTTCTACATTTCCAGTTTCAATAAGTCAGTTTGTACACCAATCTGCTCAAGCATCTATATCCTATCAATGTTCAAACTTGTGGGCAATCAATGTCATATCCTATGGTCTCCGGTGTATCTTAGATGTGTCATATCCAGTCAAGAGTCCTTTGAAGCTTCATTTGAGTCAATCAAGTATGTCTCATCTCCAGAAAAGATTTTGCATCTACAACACAATCAAACATCAAACTGAAAACAATCTATGCTTTTCATGCTTTTATCTCCTTGTATGCTTACTGATTCGCATTGAGATTTTTGCATATTGTGTCCCTTTGAGCTCTTCGATGATGTCCTTTATAGGATTTAGAGAGTGATGACTGGGGACATAATCTTTTCTTTGTTTTCTTCTTGTATGTGAAAATCTAACAACTTTGAAAATTTTGGATTGAAATGGTGTCCGAGTGTAAGAGCCTCTATCTCGAATTGGATGGCCATGCGTACCTCGACCATTGATACTCAGAAAATTCAAGGAAGTTTGATCTAACTATTATCTTTTTGAGTGAGTTCTTTCTCCTACTGTGAAACATGATCTTACCTAAGGATGTGAACGATAAAGGGTCACTATGGGTAATTCACATTGGATTTAGAATGATCTCTTGGCTGTTTGATGTGTTTGAACACAAGGCGTATTCAGGTCATCACGACGTTCATGTTTTCATGCTTATACAAATTGCTATATCAAAATGGACATGATATTCAGGTCATCCTGGCGTTTGTGCCTTGGTGCTTATATCTAATCTGGCATTCTGAAACCAAAATCAATATTCATATATCCATGGTTGTTGACTAGTGGGTGTTGTATTGATTCTTGCACATACAAATCAATATTCATATGTCTATGGTTTTTTTTAGCTAGTGGGCATTGTATTGATTTAATCGGTTACCTAAAAGTTCAATGATGATAACAAATCGACACATGATCAGTGACTAGGTCCTAGGTCTTAGGTTGCATTTCATTTTGCATGTCTCTTTGCATTTTTCATGTTGCATGATCTCATAATGGCTAAACGAACTTCAATGCTTAAACAATTCTCCACTCGCATCTTCAAATCTAACAAGAGCTGAATCTCACATGAAGGTTCCTCCAATGAAATAGCAAGTAGAATCCTTTTTCGGGATCAAAATTCAAATCTGAGATCATTCATATTATTAACTGCTTGCATATTCGACCTTCGATCATCACAAAAATCTAGCATTCAACTTAACTAATTATCTTACATCAAACTATCAAAATTTCAACTTGGTCAACTATGGTCAACTCATGGTTTAACCTAGTCAAACTTGGTCATCTGGACCTCTAAACGATGCAGAATGCATTCTTGAACATGTATAACCACTTTTCCAATCAATTAACATGCTTCTAAACCATTTAACGCTGACTTTTCTTGTCAGATTTCAATTTCAATCCTGAAGGGGGCATGGTATTGCACATCATTCAAAGTCTGTAATCTAATTTGAAATCATATCTTTATGGAAATCATATCTTCCTCAGTAATCAAGACAACAACCACGTCTAGTTACTAATTCATCAAAAAACCTCATTGCTTGGGGAAAATCTATCATCACTTGGGGCATATCAGATTCATCAAGATCCATATCAATCTGGTATTCTCCTAATCTTGTAAACTGTATCAATTTTTGCAGCCATCAAATCATAGTGTTCTTTCCTTGGTTCTTCGGCAACTGAAGGGTTTGGATGTGATACCTGCTAGTTCTGCTAAGACAATCGAGTCTAGAACCGGTCACTCACTTCTTTGCAATCCTAAGGTTTGGAATCAAGCATTTTGACACTTTTTCGCAATCATAGGTTCATTTGCTATTATGGTGAACATTATCTTTGGTCATTCAGGACCTATTATCTCCATATCAAATCAATATCAATCAGCTTCTGTTTCATATCAATATCAAACATCAGTTTCATATCTCTATCAAACACAGACTATCTTTGAACCACTGCGCTTTGCACAGTAATTCAAAGAGGGGCAAAATGTAATATCCCAAAAATGGGCTATAAGTTCACTAACCTCCTACATCAACAAATCAAACGAAATCAACATCGAAGTCCTAATCTAAGGCACATCTAAACATCATCGAATCATAATTGATTATCTTAAATTGTGCATCGGGGAATATTCCTAGTAATATTCCTAATCATCATAATTATCTTTAATTTAATGATTATTTGGCAATAAATCACATTTATCCTAAAGTTTGATTAATTGAATATTTTCATATTTAATTAATTAGATTTAATATCTTGCCACTTAATTGTGTAATTAAATTTAATTCTATCTATTATTAATTGTATTATTTAATTTTGACAATAAATCCAATATCCTATGAATAATTGATTAAATTCTTATTTAATTAATTAAAGCAAGTTGTCATTATTTAATAATATAGTTTTTAATAAAAGTTTGATAAAATAGTTAATTAACCCATAAATTAATTATTTTATTTCAAAAATCAGTTAAGTTGAGCATAAATCACTTTATTTATTTATTAATTCATAATTATCCATGTGCACAATCAAAGAAACAGTTAAACTCCAAATTAGAAAATCAATGCAAAGTGTTGAATTTTTAGAACTCAACATCCTTTTGGAGTTCAAAAAGCTGATCTAAACTCTAATTTGAGTTAAAAAGCTATTTTTGCATGATTTGCATATTTTTGTGAATTAAATTATCTTTATTATAAAATAACTCAAAAATCAAGCTGAGTTATTTGAGTGATTTATGGCTTTTTCTCATGCACCTCCAAAGCCTTAGATTTCTATAAAATTAAAGCCTCAGCTCATCTCAAAGCATCTCATATTTTTGCACAATCACGTTGGAGAATTGGAATTGGGAGAATCAAAGCTTATTGCGAATCAAGGCTATTGTGAGATCAATTTGTTTTTTTTACATTCATTTAGATTCTTTTTCATATCATTGTTAGATCATTTTAGCAGATCAATTTCATATAGATTGATTTCATATCAGTTTTTATCATTCTTATTGCATGGAAAATACCAAAAAAATAGCTTAATTGCATTCAATTTATATCTAGATCAATTGCATTCAAATCCTTCATTTAGGTGTCGTCTAGGTCATTGATCTCGATAACAATCTGAGAACATTAATCTCGCACCTACTAGAAGGCAATAAATCACTTGGTTAGAGTAGATTTCAATTTTGCACAATTTTGATTATAGTTAACCTCTAATGTTTTACTGAAGTGTTGTGTCTACAGATCATGTACAATTTTCACACACACATTGCTAACTTTGTTGTAAGTTCAAATCATTTTACAAGGTAGATTGTATAATTCTTAAAGTTCTTAGTAGGGCAGAACCCTCATAGGGTAGATCATTAGTTTATGATCAAACATTGTAGCCCTAACAGGAAAAATTTAATACTATAGTAGTAAAGATTTGTGGGTGTCATCCCCACCCCAGTTTTACCTTTCAATGGTTTCTAGGTAACCAAAATCTTTGTGTTATGTTTTATTTGCATGGATGAAGATTATATTGTTAGATCTATTTTAGTATTGAATTTGATGTTTATGCTATGCAAGTAAATTTATGTCAAAAGGTGATAATAGTATATATCCGATTCACCCCCCTCTTAATATATCACTTTCCCATAGTAGATTTCCAATAGAATGATCACAAAATATTCTGAAAAAACACTGCAAAGCCATTGACATAATCAATCATGTTGTTTATATTAAAGATAAGAGACAAATAATACTAAGATTGAGAAATAAATCTAGCTACTGGCATATTTAACTTTAGATTATGTAATGAAGATGTGAACAAAAATAAAGAGCTCTTCTCTTGATTATATAGTCCCTAAGATAACTTTTCCAAAAACTAGTTGTCCACCAACAAAGTCAAGCATTAAATGCATTTTTTGCCTTAATTCTGATACTACAAAAATATGACTTCCATAAAACTCTTAGCATATCTGTATGGGTTGATTAACCAAAAAGGTTCTAGAAACTAAGTATTATCAAGATAAAGACCTACGTGACTCAAAAGAGGGGAAAAGAGCCTTCTCGGGCACCAAAAGAACAATAGTAGGTGATGTCAAGAAAGTAATTTCTTATTAGGGAAATTGTCATCATAAATTTTGGACGACGTCACCAAGGAGAACCAAAAGAGGAAGGTGATCATGACTGATGTGGAAAGGGATACACACTTTAGTATTGTAGGTGATCCCTAAGAATAAAAGAAAACAAAACAAAGGTAGTGTGCTAGCCCACTACATGGAGTTCGCTCGATAGTAAGGAATGCAAGGAAACAAATGGGCCCACCTTGATTCAATGCAACATAACTTCAAGAAAAGAAATAAGTTTGGATTTAAGATATAGATTAAAGCCCTTCAATTTATTTATGGTGGAATGGTTTTCAGTACCCAGTTGGTTCAAAATCACAATCCTCATAAATTTTATATTTTGTGCCATGGGTTCATGATACTATTTCCAAGTTAATATTTTTCCTTGGATTAGAAAAATAATAAGGAAGTGGGTGCAAGCCTTATTAAAACTGTATTTAATATCCATTGTGTTTATCAACCTTTTAGATATAATTAATTTGAGAATGTTTTTTAATCCATAAATAATCAATTTATAATTATTAAAAGAGGTTCCTCTAAGATATTTAGGTTCATAGCTTGTTTGTGCCATCTTATTCTAGTGAAATATTATAGAAAATTTGAGACTAAAAATCTTTAGATTCATGTGTATAAGATTGATGAGGTGAGAATATTTTGTCCAATATATTAATGAACCACTAATATAAAGGTTTGTTAGGCCAAAAGAAGACAAGAACAACAAAGAGGGGGGAATAATTAGTTGTACTGCATTTATAAATGTAAGACACTTAATCCAATTAATGATTTGAAAGATAAATAGTAATGCAATATCCACAACACATAACACATAACACTAAATTTTTTCTCAAGGAAACCTAGTTAAGGGAAAACCCCGATAGGAGTCAAACCCACAAGATAAATGTACTCTACTAAAAGTATTGACCAGTTAAGAGAAAATGAAAAGAAAAGAGAAATACATATGCATTCATAGGCCCACTTCCTAGAGCACACTACTCACAATAGAATGATTTGATTGTTAGTCGAGTTCACTGATCAATCTATGATTACAATTCACAAAGGTGGACAAACTTTCCAATATAACTGAACTAAATTATAGCATTTTCAATACTAATATAGTTCCAATGAAGTACAATTCTTGGCTAAGTCACAAAATACATACATTATCTCATCTACACATACTTTCTCTTTTTCTTTTTTATTCTTCCATCACATTTCATAATCACAAATCATTGCCCATTTATATATATTATAGTGAATAATAAACAACAAGGTCGACTAAGACCTTTAAGAACAAATGATATGAATATTATGCTCAAACTACAATATGATCCAAATAAAATCATCCAATACTTAGATAGGTCCCAAAGCAAGAAACAAACACAACATTTTAGCAAGTCTTTGACTATCATCCTGCAATCAAACCATTAGCATGTTTTATGTTCTTGGTGCTTTAACATGCATTATTTTAAGAAAATATTTCAACCAATGAGAGCACCTACAAGCACAACTTGTTAGCTCCACAATGGTTAGCACATAAAAAATTAGATAATTTGCAAGTAAAATAGCTAATCAAATGAAAAAATTTGAAAATGAAATCAGCATGGTTGGATCAGGCTCCGAAAGAGCTTTCCAACGATATATCACACTTCAATTTTTGATACCGTATGTGAAAATTTCTCAAAAATGGGTGCCAGTCACAAAATACATACATTATCTCATCTACACATACTTTCTCTTTTTCTTTTTTATTCTTCCATCACATTTCATAATCACAAATCATTGCCCATTTATATATATTATAGTGAATAATAAACAATAGGGTCGGCTAAGACCTTTAAGAACAAATGATATGAATATTATGCTCAAACTACAATATGATCCAAATAAAATCATCCAATACTTAGATAGGTCCCAAAGCATCATCTTCAAACACACAAGATCTTTTCCAAATCTTCACCACAATTACATGTTACTCCACCAAGTTGGCTAGGACCTAAATGAATAAATGCCAATGTGCTATAAAATTGCCAAATGTGATCACCATAACCAATGTGAACCATAAACACTATCATAACATGATCCAATAATTCTAGTAAGAAGCAAGAATATCTTCCCAAACCTTCGCATTATCTCAACCTCAAAATCCAAACTCATCTCTGTATCGATCATCAATAATAGTGACCACTAAACTTTTTGACATTGAAAAGATAACTTTACAAACTCTAAATCATGGAAAAAACTAATTGAGGAAACAAAAATAAGTACCAAATTTACCACCAGCTTCGCACCAATGGAATCAACCAATCTAATCCACATCAAAGAAAAAAGTTGACCTCTAACACATCTTGAATAATAAGAACATTGAAATACAACCAACTAATAAATCAATCATAGCTCACTCAAACTATCATGTGAACCTCATTAAGTTGACCAAAATCAACTACAAACACATCGGAAACATTATCTAGAATTTCAAAAAAAGATCTTCAACATATCGCTTGAACAACTCAAATCATCTATTGAGAAAAAACTAAATACATTGTCTATAACAATAATAGTATGTTGACATCAACGACAAAACACTAATGTCAGAACACATAGTCAAGGTCTAATCAACAATCTCTGACATTCTCAACAATCTTCTAACAATCTCCCCCTTTGGCATTGATGGAAACATATGAAGTGAAAAAATTATCAATGCACAAAGACATCAATATATTCACCTGATCACTCTAAATATCCATCATAAAAAATATCAACAGAGTCTCTCCCCAATGTAATATTTCTTGATTATCCTATTTTTGACACAATCTTTCCCCCTTTGGCATCAATGAAAAAAGGCCAAAGACATCAAAAGAACTAAACTCACCTCAAAAGGTTGATGTGAAAATTTGTAATGTCCATCCACAAGATCCATAAGACTGATCCCCCTAAGTGTGTGTGTCTGAATGTGGACCTCTAAATCAGGCACAAATGCAACATAGTCATTGCTCAATCTTGAGATGGTGAGTATGAACATGAATTGCCCATCTCACAACATCGATTGAATCAACCTGTTGCCTCCTATGTGGATGGGGTGTTTAATTACTCTCAGAATGAGAGCCAACAACCATGAGACCAATCCCACAATGGAGGATTTTCCAAGAGCTATGGAGATGAGTAAAATTGAAATTAAACTAAGATGAATATGCAATTTAATCTAAGAATTGAGATGAAATTACTAATAACTTGAAAGAGATATGAAGTGCAATTTTAATCTAAATAGTGTAAAAGAAATATGATACTAAACTATGAGTATGTAAGCAAATTAATCTATTATAACAATGCAATACTATATTAAATGAGAATTTAAACTAATTGCAAATGAAAAGCTTTGAATAAAGTGAGACTAAAAATTGCTATAGTTCAATTGCTCTCAAAAATTGCCTCCCTGAATGAAGAAATGAGGTCCATTAAGTAGAAAATCCCGGGAAGAGAATGAAGGGGTTCTTGATTTGAAACTCCTGACCCTTCATTTCCATTTGAGACAAAAAGCCTTGAATTACTTAATTAAAAGAATGGAATTTGCCACATAGGGGACTTTTCAAATATCTTGAATTATCAATTCAAAAATAAGTGTCCATTCAAATAACAAGTAATTATTAATTCCTTTTTATGGGTAATTAGCTAAAGGGCGGTAGATTTTAATTTAATTCCAAGTACTTAGGACTTTAGGATTAAATTAATTTATCACATGGATAATTTAGCTAATAAAAGTCAAAGACTTTAGGAATTAATTTTAATATTTTCTAAATGCAATTTATGGTCTTTGCAATTGACATCAAGTTGAATTAAGTCAAGTAGGAGAGAGAAAAATTGCCTGGGAAACTAGGACTTTGGAGATGTAAAATTGACAAAAATTCACCAAAATTAATTGAATTTATTAGGTGCCAATTTTAGGGTATTACATTTTCCCCTCTTTGAATTGATGTGTGAACAACGCGTTGATTCAAAGAATAGTTTGAAGTGACGGATGACAAGAAATTCAAAAATCTAGGTTAGGTTGCCAAGACACCGAACAGATCAAAGCATGAATTTTTTGAAGTCTAAGTTAGATTGCAAAGACAACAGTCTTGAGAGAATCAGAATCAGGGTTCGGTTGCCCCAATACCAATTGAGATTCATATGAAAACTTAGGACTATCTCTAGAATCAGGGTTAGATTGCCCCAATACAAAGCTTATCCCTCTGAAGCCCAGGTTAGATTGCCCAGATAACGGTCTAAGAGAGATTTCAAGAGCCATCTCTAGAACAAAGCTTGAATCCTAGGAATTAGGGTTAGATTGACCCAATACCTAAAAGATTTTGAGAACCATCTCCAGAATGAAGCTTGATTCTCGAGGATCTGAGTTAGATTGCTCAGATACCTAAAAGATAGATGACCAGATAGCAAGATGCGAGGCACTGAGATGCCCCTAGCAATGAGAACTTGATGATTCAGGTTAGATTGATTCTAGAATTGATTCGACAAGATTCAAATGATGTAATCATCCTGCCCCCTCAAGAGCGAAATCAAAAGATGACATATCAAAAGGATGATTAACAACAAGATGTTGCAGAGTAGAAGAAATTAGACTAGATTTGAGAAGCTACAGAAGCAAATCAGAGCAAAGGAGAGGTCTTGTTGACCAAGTTTGACCATGGTTGACCATGGTTGATTGGAGTTGACTAGAGTTGACTTTGATGAAAAGAGAAAAGATCTTGAGAACATGATGCAAAGATGAGGGTCTGGCAGGAAAATGATGCCAGAAGGCTGACCACACAAGTGTCCGATTCTAAAGAGTCCCAGAATTTAAAACGCGATTTGGAGCTATCTAGAGATGTCAGATTTTGATTTTGATCTCGAAAATTTATGCAGCCAAGATGAACCCGGGACAAAAGATGAGAACCTTTTATGAATAGGAAGCAATCAAGAGAGTAACAAGATATCGTCTCAAATCCAAGCTTAACATGAAAATGCAAGCCTAAGCTAAAATGCAAGCCTAGAATGAAAATGCAAGCCCTAGGACTTGGTTGTTGGACTCACCATATTTATCATCATTGAGTTTGTTTAAGCATGGGATGATCACAAGATGTCATACAACCTTTAATAATATTGCAATTATGAGAATATGAATATGACATAAGTCTTAGATTTGTCGGAATGAGGTGTAAGCATTAAGGCATAAGAAGCCAGAATGACCTGAACACCTATTCCCTTTGGTTTAGCAAGTTAACATAAGCATCAAAGCATAATTGCTAGAATGACCTAAATGTTGCTTGCAAACAAACACACCAGATATGCAAGAGTTCCTTCTTTTTCCAAAGAGTGCTCACAGTGACCCTTACGTTCACTTAGCAGGACGAGCATTAGCAATTTTACTTGTAGCAGAAAGAAGTCACTCAAAACAAACAAGGAGAAGAACCAACCTCACCAAAGCATACATATAAAAGGATTTGAGGTATGCATGGCCATCCAATATGAGATGAGGGATCTTAAAAATGGACACCCCTCTTAGATAGATTCCTTGGATCATTGGAACTAAACTAGAAAATAGAAAACCAAGAAAAGATCATGCCCCCAGTCTTCGCATTTCTCAGTCAAGAAAGACGTCTTAGATTCACTTGAGAGGAAATGATAAAGCAAACAAACAAACAAGCAAAGGAAAAGCTCAGCATGTTACAAAGGAACACAAAATCAGTTTTTAGTTTCAGTTTACATTTGTGTTCAAGCGGATTGAAGTTGAATTGGAGGTGAACAACATTCAAAGTCTCAACGGGATAGCGATAGCAAGCAGACATAGTGAGAACCACTGGTGACCATCATGAGAGAAAAATTCTCAGGAAGATATCAAAGTGTGAACCAAGTATCAGTAGGTGAATGCAATAAGAACCACTAGTGACCAATACAAGGAAGATTCTCAAAAGAGAGAATAAAATACAAGCGAAACATCAGCAGGCAGATGCAGTGAGAACCACTAGTGACTGATGTAAGGAAGAAATCCCAAAAGAGAGAGGTTGAATGAAAGCTAGGTATCAGCAGGCAGGCACAGTGAGAACCATTGGTGACCAATACATGAGAGATCCTCAAGGAGAGAAATCTCAAAAGTAGCTAGGCATCAGCAGGAAGACACAACGGGAATCACTGGTGACTGATGCACAAATAATACTTTTGAAAGTGATAGGACAATGCCCCCAAGTGTGAACTAGTTCCAATCCATGACAGGTGGAGGAAAATCTTGAAGAAAACTAAAAGCAAGAGCATGAGCTGGAAAACTAAAGTAGGAAATGAACTAAAAGCAGGAAACAAACCAAAGCGGGAAACAAACCAAAGTAGGAAAGCGGGAAAGTGAACTAAAGCAAGAGACTAAAAGCTAAGTGGTGCTGAGATGAGATGTAGCTTTAGGAAACAAGTGGTGCCTATTTACCAGGTTTTCACCATCTTGGCAGAGATTCTATTTTGCTACCATGACGCCTGTTTACCACGTTTTCATTAATGGCACATTTTCTTCTTTTTCAATTTTTTTGTACTTTTCTCTTCTTCTTTTTTTTTGTATTTTTGAATATTTCATTTTTTTTATATTTTTGATCTTTTCACTTTTTTATTATTATTTTCAAGGCACCTATTTACCAGCTTTTCACCAAGATAATAGATACATCAAAGCGCCTATTTACCAGGTTTTCACTAAGATCATTTTTTCAGGGCATTTTGCAATTTTTAGGATTTTTGCAATATATCATTTTAAGGATTTTTTCAAGACTAATGAATATGTGCATGAGCATGCTGAGGATGTCTCAACTATAGAACTTCTTCAGA
The DNA here is from genome assembly GCA_027943335.1 of Chamaecyparis obtusa. Classification (NCBI taxonomy): domain Eukaryota; kingdom Viridiplantae; phylum Streptophyta; class Pinopsida; order Cupressales; family Cupressaceae; genus Chamaecyparis; species Chamaecyparis obtusa. The sequence continues at coordinate 565,395 of BSBK01002145.1, read as the reverse complement.
TGAAGAGCGTTGATAGGCTCTTTGAGTTTCTCTCCTTCAGTGATAGAGAGTCGATAAGCTTCAGATCCGAACATCGTAGTAATGACATATGGACCAAGCCAGTTTGGTTCAAATTTGCCTTTCTGAACTCGTTGCTACTGATTTTTGGGGTTCTCTCTCAGGACAAGATCACCCACTTGGAATTCTCTTTGTCTGACTTTCTTATTATAGGCTTTTGACATTCTCTTTTGATATGCTCAAAGATGATCGAATGCCACCTTCCGACATTCATCAAGTAACTCAAGCTCTTGAAGCTGGGATATTCTGTTATCTTCATCAGTGATGAGGCCCCTCAGAGAGATTCACAATATTAGAATCTTGAACTTAATAGGTAATACTACCTCTACTCCATAAACTAGGGTGAAAGGAGTGGCCCTCGTTGGTGTTCGAATACTTGTCCTGTAGGCCCACAAGGGCAGATTGATCCAGAGATGCCAATCTCTACCAGATTTATGAACTGTTTGGTGCAAGATTTTTAGAATTGTCTTATTAGAAGCCTTTGCTTGTCCATTACCCTGAGGATAATAGATGGATGACCAATGCTGAATAATTCTAAATTTAGTACACAAATCTGTCAGGTCCTTATTTTTGAATTGACCCCCATTGTCAGTGATAATAGATGAGGGTATGCCATATCTACAAATGATATAGTTCAGTATGAACATAGAAATGGTCTTGCCATCATAGTGAGAGGCACTGCCTCAACCTACTTGGTAAAGTAATCAGTAGCTGTGATGATGAACTTGTGCCCTCTTGAAGATGAAGGATGTATCTGACCGACCAAGTCAAAGGCCCATTACTGAAATGGCCAAAAATTGATGAGAGGACTAAGTTCATGAGTAGGAGCATGAATCAAGTTCCCATGAAATTGGCATTTCTTGCAAGTCTTAGCATAGTGAATATCTTCTTTTTCCATGTCTGGCCAGTGTTAGCCAGCTCTAATAAGTTTCCAAGCTAACGTTAGACCACTAGAATGAGACCCAAAGATACCTTCATGTACCTCAGCCAATGCACGCTTCGACTCATCAGGTTCTAAGCACCTAAGGAGGGTACCATCTAGACCCTGTCTATACAAGTCATTTTCTATGAGGACATACCATGAAGCAGTACAAATGAGGTGACACTTTTCATTCTAGGTATAGGTGTCTAGAATGATCTAGTCACGAAGGTAAGAAAAGATATGGTGGAAGTGGGAATATCATAGGCAAGGTAGTGTAATGCCTCCACCAGGAACTCATGTCTGAAGTTGTTTTCAGGGATTTGTAACATTGAAGCAAGAGTGGCCATTGCATCAGCTACTTTATTGTCTACCCTTGGGATCTACTAGAAAGAAATGTGTGCAAAATATTGTTTAAGATCATCCACCATCCTTTTGTAAGGTATTAGTTTGTCATCTTTAGTTTGGTGGACATCATTGACTTGATTGATGATTAACTGCGAGTCTCCAAAGACCTTGAGCTCATCCACATGCCATTCAAGGGCCATCTTCATGCCATTAATGAGAGCTTCATATTCATCTATGTTGTTCATGTAGGGAAACAACATCTTATATGCTTTTGGTAATGAATATCTTTGAGGTGTAACAAACAGAATGCCTACACCAGATCCTTGTTGAGTGAATGATCCATCAAAGAACATGCTCCAAGATTGGTGTGTGAGAAACATGATAGATTCATCTGGGAATTCAATACTCAATGGCTGATGATCTTTCAAAGGAGTTTCCACTAGTTGATCAGAAATTTCTTGTCCCTTAATATCCTTTCTTTCCACATACTCAATGTCAAATTCACTAAGTATCATTACCCATTTTGCTAATCTACGTGTGAGGGCAGCCTTTCTCAATAAGTACATCAGTGGATCAATTTTTGCAATAAGCCTCATGGTATGAGCTAGCATATAATGCCACAACTTTTGAGAAGTGAATACCACTTCTAAAGAAGCCTTCTCAATGATAGAGTAATTCATCTCATAGGCAACCAATGTTTTGCTGATATAGTATATGGCTCTCTCTTTATTGTTCTGATCTTCTTGAGCTAGGAGAGCACCCAAGGATGTGTTTGTTGCTGAGATGTATAGTATAAGTGGCTTCCCATGAATAGGAGGCATCAGTATAGGTGGATTAGAAAGATACTATTTTATTTGAGTAAGTCCCTTGTCACATTCCTCATTCCATTCATAGGTCACATTCTTATGCAAAGTTTTAGTAAATGGCTGTGACTTGTCGGCCAACTATGAAATGAAGCACTAGATGGATTGTAGCCTTCCTTTTAATCCTCTCATTTGACTGATATTCTTGGGTAGAGGCATGTCCATAATAGCTTTCACCTTTTCAGGATCAACTTCTATGCCTTTAGCTGAAATGATATAACCCAAGAGTTTCCCAGAAGTAACGCCAAAAGCACATTTCTTTGGGTTAAGCCTGAGATTGAATTGTTCCATGTGGTCAAGGATGGGACCCAAGTCTATGAGGTGAGTTCTTTGCTACATGCTTTTGGCCAAAGTATCATCCACACAATCCTCCATTTTTTTATGCATCATATCATGGAAGATAGTAGTAATAGCTCTCTAGTATGTTGCTCCAGCATTGTTAAGCCCAAAAGGCATGACATTCCAACAAAAGGTGCCCCAGGCACATGTAAAAGTAGTCTTTTCTTGATCTTCTGGTGAAATTTTGATTTGATTATAGGCATAAAATCCATCCATCAAGGAATACATCTCATATCCTACTGTCATGTCAACTATCATATCAATATTAGGCAGTGGGAAGTCATCTTTCGGACGTGCCTTATTCAGATCTCTGAAATCTGTACACACATGAATGGATTTATCATGTTTAGTGACTGGAACAATGTTTGAAATCCATTTTTCATAATCAATAGTTCTTATGAAGCCAGCCTTAAGAAGCTTTTCCAACTCCGCTTTAACCAAAAGCACTACATGTGGATGCATTTTTTGCAGCTTTTGTTTAACAGGTTTGATACCTGGTGTAATGGAAAAATGATGCATGATTAGATTGGGGTCTAATCTAGGCATGTTAGAGTAGGTCCACACAAAGTTTATTTTCTTTCTCTAAAAGAATCTTGTGAACTCTTCTTTTTCTTCAACAGACAATGATTGTGCTAGGTGAATAATCTGTGGAGCAGCCTCTCTACCCAAATTGACTAGCTGTGTTGGCTCAATCAATACTAATGACCTCTCTTGAAAATGGCTCAGAAGAGTATCAAGTATCTCATCCTTGGGTGCCTTAGAGAGGTTTTCACCCTCAAATACGTCTTTTATTTTTACTATTTTTGGCTCTGATACTGCCACAAAGTGGTTTTCACCATCAGAGCACCTATTTTTTCTTCTTTTAATTTTTTGACTGAGATACTTGATATCTACCTCTATCATGTTGATGCTACTTTCGATGGTGGAGGACATCATAGGTTCAATAGCACGGAGGTAATAGGCTAGATCATAATCAGTTTGGAATGTTAGGACTTTATTGGATTCAGAAGGGGAGTTCCAATTTATTAGATCGGGATGACAAAGTGAAAGTGAAGTAGTGACTAGTTCAACTATGTTCATAGTATAATCCTCAAAAGAACTAATGAGCAAGTCAAGACCTAGAGCGATCTCATCCAAAGGAGTGTTCGAATCCCTAAGAGACCTTGTGTCAGAGGTAGAGGATAGATTAACATTAGTGGAGCCTAATTCATGTGGCCTAGCACTAGACCCTTCACCTACTTCAAGGAGTCTTTCATACACATGAACAATATCTATGTCTACATCATAAGTAGCATCAGACAAAGATTTGAACTCATATTCATGTGAGTCAGTACTTGATGTAGGGATTTCATTAGCAGCATCGTCAGACTCATTATTATCCCTTGTGGCATTAATAGCTTGCTGGAGTTATTCTTGTTCATAGTACTTTTGAAAATGTGGTGGCCTATATTGTTCACCTATAAAATTGGGATCCATATTCAGCGTTGCTTTCCATTCCTCATAGGTGAATTGATGCACTGAAGAATTTTTATCAGAATCAGGCTCAGAATAAGTATCAGTATCAGTCTCTATCATATGAATAGGTATAATAGGCTCATTAGGTTTGGCAAAGAGTGCCGCAAGATCTGGAGGAATAGGATATGGAAATGTATCTTCATCAGAGCTATCCTCTGGATTCACTTCTAGAGTGGCATCTTCAATTTCTTGTTCAGGTTCAAGTTTAGGCTCAGGAGCTGACACAAATTTCTTGGGTCCTAAATGAAAGGGAGTCTTTTTAAAGCCCAAGCCACTAGTATCTTTTGTGTGGCAGCCTATAGCTTCAATGGGTTTTAATAAGCCATTATCATTTTTCCCTATAGGACCACTCCCCTTATAACCGAAGCACATCATGATCTTGAAGGCCTCACTATATGGTTCTTGCTTCAAATCTGGAGGTTGAGTAGTTGTTTCAGCTATTTCTTTTCCCTTGTAAAGCCAAGCTAGGATACCTCTTTCTTCATCCTCATCTTCTAAAGGTATAGAGGCCCTTACAAAGGTGCCATAACAAACTGTTTAAGGAGAAGTATTAGAAATTTTTTTTTCTTTAGAAGGTCTCCCATAAGAGTGTGGAGATAGAGGTAGAGAAGATAGTGAAAGAGAAGGTTCCATTCGGTATTCTCCCATGCCTGTATCCTTAAGTCTCAAAGTTTGTTCCATTTCTTTTAGCTTAGCATCATAAAACTCAGTGGATTCTCTATTTGCTAAAACAAAGCTATTTGTGGTTTGTGCAAGAGTGTTGCAAGAGAAATTGGTGTTTGTAGGTACAGTGACTTCCACTCCATGGAATGTAAATTTAATGCATTGATGATACGTGGATGGAAAAACCTACATCTCATGAATCCAAGGCCTACCCAACAAGATGTTGTAGGCAAGAGGAATATCAAGCACTTGGAAAGTAACATCTCTCAATGGGACCTACATGGATAGGTAGCACAACTAAGCCTTGGGACTTGTGTTCTTCCTCATCATAAGTTTTGATGGTAATTTTTTGCAAGGATCTATGCAATTCTCATCATAACCTAGCTGAGTGAGCAGTTTAGTGAAACATATATTAAGACCAGCACCATTATCTATGAGCACTTAATGGATGTGCTTAGGACCTATCATGACCTCTATATGTAAGGGAGCATTATGCGGGTGACTCAAAGAGTGGTCATCTTCTTCAGAGAAGGATAGATAGTGAGGCGAAGTCAAATAACCTACCATAGATTGGAACCAATTGAGATCAAGATCCTTGGGAATGTTTGCCTCAGCCAGGGCCTTATCCAAAATCTACCTATGAGCAGGTGAGATCTTTAGCAACTCAAAAATGGTAATCTGAGCATTAGTGCGCTGGAGTTGATCTAAAATGCTATAACTAGCTGAGCTAGTTGTACGAATAGATTTCATGTTTTTGTTGGTAGGGCCAACAATAGTCTTATCCACAATTTGCTTCAGAGCAGATGTGGGAATATCAGGTCTCTTATCTGTAGTTTTCTTTGGAGCAGACATGGAAGTATCGGGACCTTTCAAAACAACTCTCCCTCGCGATCGAGTGACAACATTAGCACAGCCTTGAGATTGTTCAGATTCAGACGAATGAGATGTAGAGCTATGCAAGATAAAAGGAGTCTTAGATTTGGGAGTATTGTTACTCCCTCTAGAAGTGATCACATCACAATACTCTATCTTGACAGGTTCAATGATGCCAATAACATTGTCATTATTAGTGTACGTGTAGTTGACTTTAGCATTGGTATTCTTGGCATTTGAAGACTCACCTTTCTCATGAGGAGGGAAGGGATCCTTAAAAGCTTGGTGGTCTAAATTCTTGTTATGGCCATCCAAAAAAATATCACCACTATCGATCAAATCTTGGACCTTGTGTTTTAGCTAAAGACAAGTTGAAGTCTTATGACCAATGTTCTGGTGATAGTCACAGTAAGAATTATCATTCCACCAATGAGGTCTTGGTTGTGGGTCATAAGTACACTTTTCTCAAGGAGTAAGAACCTAATTCTCTATAAGAGTTTTGTAGACCACATCAAGAGGCTCTCCCAAAGGGGTGAAATCACGCTTGGGTCGAGAGGCCCAAGGTTTGTTCCTAGAAAATCTTGAATTTTGTTGATTGTCTGTTGTGGTCTTTTTGACAGCCTTAGCTACTTGTATACTGGAAGTAAGATTAAAAGTATACTTTGAAGGCTTCACAGTAACATTATCCACTACCCCATCATTTACTACATCTCTATTCTTATTGGTAGTCTTTCCTTTATCCTTGTTTGTGGAGAATCCTTGTTTATTCAAAGTCAATTCTCCCTTCTTGATCATGAAGGCCTCTATCTATGCTGCTTGTTTGATCATACTATCAAAAGTAAGAGGACCTTGCAATTGTACTTGGTATCCAAAGTCTTGGACAAGATTGTCCAAGAAAATGTTGAGTCTCTCAAACTTTGGTAGTTTGTGAGGACACCTCCTACATAATTGTCTCCACCTTTGGAGGAATGTTAGGAAAGATTCTCCTTGTCACTGTTTTAAGTTGCAAAGATCCTGGATGTTGACTGGATGTTGAATATTATGTGAGTAGTGCTGGAGAAAAAGATTAGCCATTTCGTCAAAAGTTTTAATACCTATAGGCAATCTAGAGAACCATTCCATAGCTGGTCTACCCAAACTATGAGGAAACAAGTGCATAAGATATGTTTGATCATGCATGAATTCCATAGACAATGCACCAAACTCCCTCAAGTGATCTTGGGGATCAATTGTACCCAAGTTTTTGTCATATTTAGGGAGTTCCATGCCTCTAGGAAAAGGTGGCATATGAAGACTTCTGTCAAAAGGGAAAGGACAAATACTTTCCATCGTAAATTGTTGAGTGGATTTGTCTTTATTCCTCACAAGTTGACTAATCTGATCTTGCATTTCTTAGACCATCTTTTGCAACTTTGTAGTCTCAATTTCTTCTTCCTTAGCTACAAGTGTTTCAACTTGATAGTCTCGAGGTAACTTGGCCCTTTGTTTAGCTAGCTCAAGGAAGTAATTTTATTTCTCTTCTAGGAGAAGAATCTCCATCATTTTAATAAGACCCTTATTAGTTTTAGCGGCATCTATATCCTATTGAGTTATCACTTCATCTTCATTCAAAAGGATCTCATAAATACTCTAAACTTGATCTTGTTGCTGATCATCTTGCTTTTGTTCAAATGGAGGAGGACAATAAAAATAGGTGGGTTGTCGATCACCTTGAGGTTTTCTTTGAGATTGATCATCATTATGGGACTAATTTTGGTCATGTTGAGATTGACCATGAGGTTTCTCATTTCAAGGTTGAGCATGATGCAGGTCATTAGAGGATTGACCATGATATTGATTATTGTGAGATTGATCAAAAGTTTGACTATACTTGCCCGGTTGGAAATCAAATGGATCTCCCATCTTGTCGTAGACTTGTGTAGTATATGAAGATTTAGCAAAGTGACGTGAATGAGATCGAAAAGGTGTGGCCAAGGTAACCTTTGGTGAATGAAAAAGATCAGAAGATATCTTCAATAGTATCACTAGGTTCAATGATAGAACTATTCTCAATAGGATCAACAAGTACAATAATAGGATTAGTCCGAGGAAGGGGTCTTCCAAAGTTGTGAAACAATGATTTTTCTTGGAAGAATGAGTTGTCTTGATCTTGAAATGAGAAACTAGGTTGCACCTCAAAAAATGGATTAAAACACTCTTGAAACACTGGAGGTGATGGTTGAGATGGACTATCTTTCAAAGTATTCAATGAGGAAATCGAGGATATCTCACAAAGTTTAGATTTCGCAATAGATTCAGGAGGATCTATTTCTTGATTAGGAAGTTTGCTTCTACCTTGATTAGGATTCTGAATGGGATAAGTCTTGCCACTTCTAGTCATGACAGTTATAGACAAAGGTGAAATGAGAGAGGACTCAGGATAAATCTAGACTCAGTCTCTAAGAATAATGCAAAAGGAGATAAAGGCTAGAATAGCCAAGATGTGAGATGGACCTGGTACAAATCATCAAAAGAGGTGGCTAGAATAGTCAAGATAAGACTATCACAACACGAGATACAAAAGGCATAAAGAGATAAGGTAAACCAACAAGAAACGACATGAGTGAAAGAAAATATCGATTGATTCCTAACTCAAAACAACTAGTTTCTGATAGTAAATAATAGGAAAGCAGAAAAATAGACCTCAACAAAAGGTAGATTAGATAAAAAGTCAAACAGTCAATGGTAAACAAGTCTCTATTTTTGCAAACTGGGCTACAGTCTCATGCGAGATAGTACCAGGCCACATGAGAGAACACCAAACTTCACGTGAGAGAACAAAGTCTTGCATGAGAAAGTGCTCTGAAGTGTGAAACCTTGCACGGGCAAAGTGCAAAAGTTGGTAATATGACATAGTTTTCAAGGTTAAAGTTTGAGTTTTGAGGTATAGTCTAAATTGATGTCTGACAGAAAATCCAGTTTCCTGACAGGTTTGAAGAATAGCTTAATCAACAATCTCATTTTAGGATTTCAAGCATTCATTTAAAGACACAAAGGTTCAAATCAAGCAGTTGTGATACAAGAAGTAGTCGTTAATAGACCTATCAAGGATAAAGCAACTTGATAGCATTAGGGGAGTCTTTGTTTGATAATGATTGGACAATGTTTAAGACTCGATAACAAACACATAGCTTAGTCCTACAAAAAAAATGGTGAGAAGCCAAAACTTTTGCCCCATTGCTTATGCGCATACATGCACCTCACATAGTCGTGTCACCCCCTAGAGGGTGCCCGTGTTTTTGGTGTTTCCAAGGACTCAATAGTGCATGTTCAAAGGTTACCCTTGTAGTAGGGGCTAGTGTCACAACCACCTTCAAGCGTCTAGGTGTATACCTATGATGGGAATCTATGGGAGAGATTCTTCCCCCTCCCTGCACAAAGATTATGACTCCTTTCGGAGGTGAATTGAGTAGGCCACTAGCTAAGGAAAGTTTTTAATAGGCTTCCATTCATGCTAAAATTTGGTGACCCCAATACAGGGTTGAGGCCTCGCAGCCACACCAACACCCGAAAGTCATACACCCCCACAAGCAGGGCTAGGAGTGGCACCGCTCAGTATAACAGACGGAGCCTTCTCAAGATGATAGTCAAAGTCTTGAGAAGGAAGCTAACATGGTTTTGGAGTCTTTAGACTCAACAAAATGTTCTTTATTAGACTGAGGCAGAATCACCGGTGATAGGTGCGTACTCACTTGGGTCGTTCTTGAAGGTTCAACTTCCAGCAAGCCCTCTAAAGGTGACACTAGACTTGGTTTAGATTTGGGGGTTAGATTTTTTGGTTCTCCCAAAGGGAGAAGAGCATACTTCTCTATCTTGTTTCCTCACCCAAACACATCAACTACAAGCTTTTGGGTTTATGTTTCTCTCAGAGAGAGAAGAGCATAATCCCCTGGCTAATAGAAGCGTAAAGATTCACTACCTTTCTCCACTTCCCCAAGAATTTGTCATATTAGTAAGATCATTAGGATTTTGGGTTCATTCATGGTCATCACCTCCATGTAATAAAGAGCCAAAGTCCCTACTCACTATCAAAATCCTCAAGAAATTTTAACGGAGCCCTATTTAGACTATGTGAATGAAAGCAAGAAACAAACACAACATTTTAGCAAGTCTTCGACTATCGTCCTGCAATCAAACCATTAGCATGTTTTATGTTCTTGGTGCTTTAACATGCATTATTTTAAGAAAATATTTCAACCAATGAGAGCACCTACAAGCACAACTTGTTAGCTCCACAATGGTTAGCACATAAAAAATTAGATAATTTGCAAGTAAAATAGCTAATCAAATGAAAAAATTTGAAAATGAAATCAGCATGGTTGGATCAGGCTCTGAAAGAGCTTTCCAATGATATATCACACTTCAATTTTTGATACCGTATGTGAAAATTTCTCAAAAATGGGTGCCAGTCACAAAATAGTTCCAATGAAGTACAATTCTTGCCTCAGTCATAAAATACATACATTATTTCATCTACACATACTTTCTCTTTTTCTTTTTTATTCTTCCATCACATTTCATAATCACAAATCATTGCCCATTTATATATATTATAGTGAATAATAAACAATAGGTTCGGCTAAGACCTTTAAGAACAAATGATATGAATATTATGCTCAAACTACAATATGATCCAAATAAAATCATCCAATACTTAGATAGGTCCCAAAGCATCATCTTCAAACACACAAGATCTTTTCCAAATCTTCACCACAATTACAACATGTTACTCCACCAAGTTGGCTAGGACCTAAATGAATAAATGCCAATGTGCTATAAAATTGCCAAATTTGATCACCATAACCAATGTGAACCATAAACACTATCATAACATGATCCAATAATTCTAGTAAGAAGCAAGAATATCTTCCCAAACCTTCACATTATCTCAACCTCAAAATCCAAACTCATCTTTGTATTGATCATCAATAATAGTGACCACTAAACTTTTTGACACTGAAAAGATAACTTTACAAACTCTAAATAATGGAAAAAACCAATTGAGGAAACAAAAATAAGTACCAAATTTACCACCAGCTTCGCACCAATGGAATCAACCAATCTAATCCACATCGAAGAAAAGAGTTGACCTCTAACACATCTTGAATAATAAGAACATTGAAATACAACCAACTAATAAATCAATCATAGCTCACTCAAACTATCATGTGAACCTCATTAAGTTGACCAAAATCAACTACAAACACATCAAAAACATTATCTAGAATTGCAAAAAAAGATCTTCAACATATCGCTTGAACAACTAATATCATCTATTGAGAAAAAACTAAACACATTGTTTATAACAATAATAGTATGTTGACATCAACGACAAAACACTAATGTCAGAACACATATTTAAGGTCTAATCAACAACCTCTGACATTCTCAACAATCTTCTAACAATCTCCCCCTTTGGCATTGATGGAAACATATGAAGTGAAAAACTTATCAATGCACAAAGACATCAATATATCCACCTGATCACTCTAAATATCCATCATAAAAAATATCAACAGAGTCTCTCCCCAATAGAATATTTCTTGATTATCCTACTTTTGACACAATCTCTCCCCCTTTGGCATCAATGAAAAAAGGCCAAAGACATCAAAAGAACTAAACTCACCTCGAAAGGTTGATAGGAAAATTTGTAATGTCCATCCACAAGATCCATAAGACTGATCCCCCTAAGGAGTAGTCCCCAACTCATCAATCTAGAGAATGATATGATGATAATGTTTTATACTGATGTTATCCCTAGAATCATTATCTTTGATCAAAAGGGTTCTTAACCCCAAGCTTATCTCTAAGATACTCAAATATATCCTTCAGTAAAGGATTTGTAAAGATATCAACAATTTTTTCCTTAGTAGATACTCTAATTTTACTTCCTTATCACTGACTTTTTCCTACAAGTAATTATACTTAATAGAAATATGCTTTATCTTTGAATGTTATAGAGGGTTCTTTGAAATATTTATAGAACTTGATTTATCACACTAAATAACAATAGGTTCATCAATGTTTAACCTTAATTCCTTCAACATTTTCATCATCAAAATAACTTGAGTGCAATTTATAGCAGGAGCAACATACTCGACTTCAACAATAGATTGAGAAATGTAATCTTGTTTCTTTCTAGTCCAAGAGATTAGTCTCTTACCCAAGAAGAAAGAACCACCACTCAAGTACTTTTCCTATCATCCACATTACCTGTCCAATCAACATTTGTATATGCACAAAGTGTCAATTCATTATCCTTCCCAAGCCATAAGCCATAGTCAAATGTTCCCTTCAAGTACCTGAATATTATTTTAACAAAAACAACAATGTAATGCCCCGCTAGGGAACCCAAGAGATATTAACCTAAAACATGTTACTAAGTTTGCAAAATAATTTTTTTCTTAAATATATACAAACAATGATGAATAAACAAGTAAAATTAAAACATAAAGTCCATAAGTACATAAACATAAATATAATTTCCATAGTAGATTACACATCTCAAGGGTTCCTTGACGTAGAAACTACAAAACACAATTGTATCCATAAATTACATATTACATCATAATAACATCTAAATGATAAAATACATATACTCATCAATACCACTACACATTTCATAGGGTATGTAATTAAAATAAAATACAAAGAACAAATAAAGAAGTACAAGATCAAGAATAAATCTCCAAGAAGATAGGAAAGGAAGTAACTACAACTAGGATCCTCAAGCACTGGAACAAGGACATCGGAGTATCAAATGGGAAAAGAATCACTACCTCTCAACCTCATGGAAACATGTGGTTCTACTCCCACCATATTTAGGAGATAACATCAAATGTCAGTCAGATAACAATACCAAACAATTAGGTAAACTAAGCGAGGATCCTAAAAGCTCCTATCTCAAGGGTACAAACTCATAAGTCAAAGGTACACATAATAATTCAGAGGCAACCAACACATGTAGGAAACCTAGAATGAAATCTGGGAAGTGTCATCACATATGTCAATACCTTAGAATGATCTCACTCGAATCTGACTTCTAAGTCTGATCATATGTGGAGCCTGAAATTCTCTCATGAAGACAAGTATAACTGATCATGCTAGACACACCATCACTAATAGATGGGAAAGCCTCTTCTGCTACTCCCATCCTTAGCATATACTATCACTCAAGGCATGGGTGAGGAGCCATTATCTTATTAATTCATTTTAATCCCCATTTAGTTTAATAATATCACTTGATTAAGTAACCTACTAAGGATATCTAGGTAGCCACTTCTAGGCTCTAATGTCTCCAAAGTAAGCCACTTCCCCTTTAACACCTAGATAACATACCATAGGTTTAATAAACTCAAATCATGACTCAAGGTCAACATAGTCTCATAATAACCAAAACTATCTCCAAGAAGTAATAGGAACACACAATGCAAATTCCATCATAAAAATTGACTCAATAAGGTTGGGTCACATTTGATCAAATATCATTCAAGTATGCAAGGCAAGCAAATACAAACAATAATTTATAATCTCACCTCTGGTAACAGTCCTAGTAGGCTGACATACTAACCCCCTCTAATCCCAAATGCATAAGGCAAATAAATAGACAAATAATAGAATTTAATATAATAAACTAATTTGTAAATTTCTATCATGAAATTAATTTACTTAATAATTACTAACAGATTATACTTACATTTAAAACAATTAAATTCTAACCCTAAAAAATCAATTTATTTCATTAACAAAATAAATTGATTTTAGGAATTAAAATTACTAACACAATATAATTTTATAGTCTAAAAAAATTAACTGATTTTGATAAACAAATAGTATGTCATAATCATTTTAATAATTCAAACAATTGGAAAAACAAACATTAAATAAATACATCTACTAGTCCAATTAAAGTATACACATGCTAAAATCCATATTTCCCCATTTTAATATGTAAACATATATATATATTAAAACAATATTTTAATACTTAAAAAAAATAAAAATTATTTTATTATTTATATTTTAATTTATTATATTATATATATTTTAAAACATATATCTCATATTTTAAAAATTTAAAAATTAATAAAAAAACTAAACAAAAAATATTGGGGGGACCCAGGGCCCCACCCCCTGGCTACACATGACATTCCCAAGGGATGGCGTGCAACAACCAAAGGCCTACTACTGGCAGTCCCATGGGGCTACCGTGCAACAGCCTCAGGCTGGCTACCGACACTCCCAAGGACTGTCATGTGGAAGCCTTGGGGTTGTCACCAACAACCATGTGTTGTCATAATGGCAAGGAAAAGAGAGGAAGGATGGGGTTGGCCCCACCTTCTCCTCCCTTATTTTTTCAATAATATATTTTTTAAATTATATTTTATTTATTTTAATATATATATATATATATATATATATATATACCAAAAAAGTATTATTCCTCAAACAACAAGCCCCTCTTTTTTAAGGGAATTTGTAAAGACAAAAAGAGAATATATATACATATAATATATGTGCATTTTATTTTATTTTTAATATATATATATATATATATATATATATATGTTCACTAGAAAAGTATTGTTCCTCAAACAACGAGGCCCTCTTTTTCTTTAAGAAATTTGTAAATACAAAAAGAGAATATATGTGTGTGTGTGTGTGTGTGTGTGTGTGCATGTATACATAAGATATATATACACGTATATAAATATATAATATATATCTATTTTCATTACAAAGTGCAAATTTTGATAAATTAAATATTTTCCCTTATTTTTGTAGAGAAATTAAAACAACCAAATTGAAAGCCTAAAAATACACAAATCATTTTTTGTATTCTCCAATTTGTTTTCTAAGAGTTTTAATGGAATTTCCTTTCAAACCTAATGCAAGATCTAAGTTTTTCTCCAAATAGATTTATCATAAAATTGAACCTAGGGTTCCCAAATAAATTATTCTCACATAGAATTCTAACAATCTTAAATCCGCATTCTACCAATTTTATAAATTCAAAACCCTAATTGAAATCAAGCAACATTAAACCAAGGATTGCATGCATACCAAAATTCCTACAACCAATTCCAGAATTTCAACATGAAGAGAAATCTTAAAACAATCCAGAATATCCAGATCTCACAAGCACGAAGAAAACACTCCTTCTAGAAATACAAAAAATACAATCACAAGGGTTACTAAATCCTACCTCAAACACCAAATAGATAAATTTGATGATGACTAGTAATGAAGATAAATCCAAGCTTTCAAAAATTTCTCCAAATTGAAATCCTTCAACTAAAAATTCTCCAAACTATTGGAAAGTTGACTATACTAGTGTATATGACTTAATATAGTGTTTTCATTATGGAAAAAAATTCATATAGTGTTTTGGAGTCAGCACACTTGATGAGTAGATCAAAAATTGGCCAAGTGTTGAAGACTGGACAATGTACATAGTACTTGAAGATTAGAGCATCAACGCACATGCATATGACATAATTATGATATGTGCCCTAGAAATTAAGATGGTAAGATCATATTCATGCTAAGTCTAAGAGCGCATGATTAGAAGATTCAGTATGAGGAAGATACAAGGAGTTCAAGTTGCACAAACAATGAATGCTAGAGAAGAACAAAGAAAGCAGCCGACTGTTGGTATTTTGGTTTGCAGTTATATTATTATGTTTTTGTAAGGGCTATGTGCCTATTGTAATTAGGTTTTTGACATGTAATTATGGTTTTTTATAAACATGCTTGAGCCAATTCAATTGGAAGCATTTTATGTAATTGGTTAAGGGGCTGACCCAGTTATTTGTTTTGTATGCGCATATAAATATGAGATGCACCCATTGTAATTGGTATGGAATATAATATAGAGTTAAGACAAGTAGAGAAAAAGTGTGAGAAGAGTTGATATGATGTCTTAGAGTTTTTCAAGAGGTCAAAGTATCAGTGTATCAAAGGAACTGATTAGACAAGCAGTGTCACAATGCCAATTCATCCAACAGATATAGTGTGTATCTGAGATCATAAGGTTACTTAAAGCAATGAGCTCTAGGACAGGGTTATTGTAAAAGACTCCTAATAGGGTTTGACCCTTGACAAGGTCACTGTACTAAATACATTGTAAAGAAACTCCTAAGAGGGTTAAGGATCTTCTAGCAATGATCATAAAACACCAGTACAAAATATTAGTGGGTGTCAATTCCCACTAGGGTTTCTTCCTATTTGGGTTTCCCCGTAACCATATTGGTGTTATGTGTTGATTTCATGTTTCATGTTTATGTTGATGTTCATTTCAATATTTAAGTATTCAAGTTCAAATTAAAGAATAAAGTAAAAAGATAAAATATAGTGAACACTGATTCACCCCCCCCCCCCTCAGTGTTCCCATTCCTAACAATTGGTATCAGAGCTCTGGTCCTCAGCACATAAGTTTAACCACTTGAGGAGATCATGGACAAAGTAGAAATGAAACATTTGAAAATAAATCTTGAGGCTACTCTTGAAGACTTGGACAAATCTGAAAAAGAAGTTGAATAACTTAAAGAAAAAGTTAGTGATGCTCAAGTAGTCATCAAAAGGCTAAGAAAATATTTGAAAGAATGCTCTACCAGTGATTTAGGGATAATGATCAAGAAGCTGAATGAAGAAAATTCATCCTTGAAAGAATAGATTAAAGAATTGGATGACAAGCTAACCAACAACCAAGATGTCTATAATGAATAGATGAAAGAGAACCTTTAACTGAATGAAGAACTGAGGCAACCAAACATGGAAATTCTGTGCTAAGAAACAACAAAGAAATCTTGGAATCTGAATGAAAGAGGCAAATAATCACATTGATAAATTGCACACCAGTTCTGATTTGATAGAATCTCAGTTATATGCAAGAGGACTTAAAGGAGATACTAGTTGCATTGGATACAATGAAGCACAAAATCATATTGACAACATGCGAGCAAGAATGAAGGCACCACAAAATACTACAGATACAAAGGAGATTGGAAGTTAGACTAAAGATCATATTGAACCATCCAAGAATGAGCACAAGCCAGTAGATCAAACTTTTTATGCATGTAACAAGCATGGACATATAGCAAGGAACTATACAAAGGTAAGACCTCTCAATGGTTATTATTATTCATGCAATAAATTTGGTCATAGAGCTATGAATTGTAAGACAAGTCAAAAGAACAAGACTCAGCATAATCAGAGAAATTTGAATCAGCCAAATATAAGAAGCTCTCAGAATGTTACATGTCAGATATGTAACTATAATGGTCACTCAGCAAGACAATGTAAAATGGTGACACCGAAGGAGAAGTTAAGAACTAGTATTGGACACTGAAGGAGAAGTTAAGTTTGTGAAAGCTTCAGATAATGTGAGCATGATTTTGTTAGAGGTAAAGAAGGATAAGGTTGATGAACATGTATTGGATGCATCCACAATGGACACACCCTCTACATCAGGATGAATGGCCCTCAGGGTCATAGGGGGAGAAAATTTAGCTCTAGACCCCTACGCAGCTGGTATACTCACTCTCAAAGTATGCACCTTTGGAATTAACCTTTCAGAGACTGAAGAACCTATGTGCAAGAGAGCAGTAGATTATTTACAGAATGAAAGAAATTTTTAGTGACCACCTGGTTTACGCGGCAAGTATTAATTGTAGAATTTCTACTTTAAAGTACACAAAAGTTTGTAAATCCCTTATTGCATTCAAATTCAGAGTGATTGGAGAGTAGAATAGCCCTTGCATTTGGTTGTGAGGGATTTTAGATTAATTCACCAGTAATTGACAGTGCATTTGATCGGTTACGAAAACCCTAGTTCATCGTGTCGATTCAAAAGTCTTTGAGATCATTTGGAAAGCAATATATAAGTAAGTAATGGCTACTCAAGTTTTATTTGATGTGGTGGAGAAGAAGAGATATGTGTTTAAGAGGCATCTATTTAAGTCCACATTAGACAACCTAGAAGGTGCATTCTCTTGCACTCCCATGGGCGTTATGCATGTGGAAGATATTAGGGAATACATATACTGCAAGAAGGAACCAATAGGTTTGGATAGAATAAGAGCGCACATGGAAACAATGATGAAACCTAATAAAACCTTCATGGATGAGTATGCACAATTGGATAATCATCTTATAGTGGAATATGCTATGACATATGAGTTCTATGAGTCATAATGGATCAAGATCCTACTCAGCAGGATCCATGATGACCTATTTTGGATAGGTGAAGTACCGGTTAGAATAATAGGAGATTTAATTCATGAGATGATAAGACTCTCAAGAATAGGCACCATTCTTCCAGTAGGAAAGGACACCAAAAAAAAATTAGAACAAGCCTGCAAATCAATAAGTGATAGGCGTGGAATGACAATAGAGCCTATAGAGGAGAAAGACATCAAATTGATGTCCATGATACTGGGATATAGGTTCTAGCACACCAGTAGGGTAAACAGTGTGTCAGCAGCCACCATCCTAGCAGCAATAAGGTTGGTAAGAGAGAATGGAGAGTTTAATCTATGTGAGATCTTGTACACATAGCTAATAGACAACATTAAGGCCATAAAGCATGACAAGACCAAGATATTTAGGTTTGGGTCTTTAATAATCTACATGTACTTCCATATTCTTGGAAAGGTATCTAATTTATATCTAGACAAATCTTTTCCCATAATGCCACAGATATCTCTCAAGGCATGTACTGAGAGTATATTGAAGGATTACATGACACTGGAGTTGAAGACATTTAGAGCCAAGATGTAGATGAGATATAGAATACTAGAGATTATTGTAGAGAAATACAAAGATAGTATTTTTTTTATTGTTGAGACTTATCCAACATGCATGGAGGTTGTTGAACCAAGAACAAAGTGGATTCATCCACTGGGATTTGAAGTGGAAGAGCCTATTCTAGAGGCTTATGCTCAACTTCTTTTTTCAGCACCTAAGGACTCCAATGAACCTAGATGGGGAACTTATGAAGAGAAAACAAGAGAAGTAGATGTTGTATAGAACAATGCAGCAACAAAAAGAAAATTTTCCAAGGTTAATTCAAAAATTTTGAGAATTCATGGAGAGTCTCAAGCAGACCTAGACAAAGAAAGGCAAGAGAAGATTGCTTTGGAATTAGAGAGCGCAACTACAACAAAGATAGAATCTGATGACCCAACGATGAAGAAGGTAAAAATTGAGAAATCTAATGATCTGAAGGACAAAACTGATGTTACTCCTCCCATGCCCAAGGAAACTATTGACCTTACTACTCCTCCTGAGTATAAGGAAATGCTTAAGAGGAAGAAAGAGATTAGCACCAATCATCCATCCTCATGAGTAACAAGAAATAGGAAGAACACTCAAGCACCTCCAGAAGTAAGTTTCAAACCCAGTCTCAGTGTGTTGAGTTCAAGGATTATTGATGAAGGAAGGATCGATCAAGTAGGGAAGTTCTATGAGAATTATAGTGAAATTGACAAATTAGAAATTCATGGAATGATTGTCAAACATATGCTGAAGTTCAAAAAGATAGTCCTAGAACTGAAGACTATGATTCTAGACAATGTGTGGAATATCTTAGAATTCCAAAAGAGACAGGCTATTGAAGAGGCCCTAAGGATAAGGGAAAAGACCTTAGATGAAACCCTCTTAGTATGCTTGCTAGAAGAGAAGAAATTATTGTTAGATCTACTAAAGCCACATCTTAGAACCAAGTCAAGGAATTTACATATAATGGACAAGAACTATGAATTGGTGGCTAAGGAAACATAGAAAGCATTTGAGAAGGTTTTCATGAATATGCACATATACCCACCTACTATGCCTACAACACAAGTACCCACAAAGGTTTCAAAGGAGTCAGAAACCATAAATGTTCCATCTACAGGTCCATAGGATTTAGTGCATGTAGTTGATGCATCCATAGAAGCAAAGAAGTCTACACCTATGGTAGAAGCACACAAGGATGAAACAATTTTCATTGACAATGTTGAGATTGCAATGGCGGCCTCAAATAATGATTTGGACAAGTTTGAAGAATCCTTTGTAAGAACTCAAGAGGCTAAAAATATATGTAGCAACCTCCTCCCAGTCAACAAGAAGTACTAATTGAGGATGTGACAGAAAATAAAGAAGAAGGAAAAGAAAAAGAGATAGAAAAATAAGAAGAAAAGAATGAAGAAGAAAAAGAAAAGGAAGAAAAAAAACAAAAAGGAGAAGAAGAGGAAAAATAAAATGAGCCAATAGTTAAGCCTTTTGTTGAAATGCTAATCAAAGTAAAACAAGAACTAATGGATATCACTCCTATCAGTCCAGTATCGTCAGCTGCATTATTGTCAAGTTTGACACCTAACACAACTAGTTTGGATACATGGGGAGAAGAAGACCTGATCAAGATCAGTGTCTTATCCATGGAGAAGGACAATGAGAAATAGGTAATGAGGAATCCCCTATTTGTTGAGTCAATGAACATATTGAACAACATGCTACCTTCAGACAAGAAAGTTTCTAAGGTCAGTACAGTTGATGATGTTAGCAATATCCTCATAGCCTTTAAGACTAATTTTGATAACTTGGAAGAATCTGCATCCCAAGTTGCAGAAAAGAAGTACATGAAGAAGATCAGTGAATTGGTCAGTAAATTCTCACTAGACCTTAGTTCACTCAAAGTTAGACAAGAAACTTTGAAAGAGTTTGCAGAAAAAGGAAGGAAAATTATTATTGACTGTATGAATTAGGACAAGTTAACTGATGACCATTTCAAGAAACTACAAGAGGCAGAAGCTATGATAGAGAAAGTAAAGAAATCATTGAAAGACCCATCCACTTGTTAGTCCATTTTCTTGTCACAGCAAAATCCTATGAAAATGGCCTCTTCCCTGCAAATGTTTTTGTAAAGTGTCCTGCCCCATGCTCTTCAATGTATCATCTTGCTCTAGTCTAGATTCCATGTGCTGAATCACAAAACCCAAGTTATTCAAGTTCTAAGGTCTGCAGGGAAATAATTTCAAAATCTGCCTAAGTGTCGAAAACCCACAATGTTTTTGAAAATCCATGATGTTTTCGGTCTATGTGAAAACCTTCATTATTTTCGACCTTATTCCTTCCCGCTTTTGTGCACTTGTCTTTTGGCGTCAGAAACCCTGTGTATTTTTGACCTTGCATTTCTTCTCTTTTGTCGGCACTCCTTGTTCACCGGTCCTAAGTGCACAAGTGCGATGGTTGGTGGGGCCAGTTTCTTCAAGCGACAGAGGGAGGAGATCGATGGTCAGCGTGTGATCACATGGAATATTCTCACCCCATGTGATCATGCACCTGCCATTGATTTTGTTTGTTTCAGGCATTTCTTCAGTGGTGGTCCCAATGTCAGAATGGAGGTGAAGGTGTGTATTTTCATTGGTTGTCACATGATCGCATGTCAGGAATTTCTGACATGCGACCATGCGACTGGTTGACATCTGTTGCTTGGGGCTCGTTGGTGGATAAGTGTGGTGGGACTGATCTTCTTGGCATTCGGGCAGATTAAAGTTCGGTTTAATCTTGTGGTTGTCATTATACCATTAATCAAACATGCTCAACCTTTAATGCAACGATATAGTGACAGCTATTGATTCTCATAAGGAAGGCAGGTGGGTCCATTGACATGCATGCACAATTGGTGCTATTTGATTCATCTGTGTATTTGCACAGTGGCTTGTTGTTAGTGGGACCTAGTTTTTGGATGTGTCAGTGGGTCCTGATCCTGTTAATTAATCAACGAATGGTGTATAATTGCATCGAGTGTGTTAGAGGCTTAAGATCTCACGATGGCCGTCAATCTACCTATGTGGGCTCAGTTGAATTTCTCGGTGTCTTTGGTAGTTGTGATAAAATGTTTAGCGGCCTGAAAAATTTTCTTCCTGATCGCTGGTTCGTGTAATGTTTTGGCAGTGCCCTATTTTATTTGGTGATTTAGTGAACAGTGGTCGCGTGATCACTAAGTTTTTTAGCGATGGTGGACAGTGTCTCATGAACAAGTGGAAGTTCTTTGGTCGCCAGTTTTCCAGATAAAGTGAGGCCAGTGTTTCGGTGACATTGAGGCTTGTCGCATGTTCATATAGCTTGTTTCCTAGCTATGCGATCATGTGACCACTGATGGTGTCGCGGTTGCGGAGTTATGAAGTGGGGTCATGGTTTTTAAAGTGATATAAAGTGTGTGGGGCCCATGATTATTGTGACGTTAAATATGACCACCCAATTTGCCAGGAAGAGGAGGGATCGACGGCCATGTTTTAAATTTTACCGATTAGCCGTTGCATTTGAATTCAAACTTGCAGAGAGTTTTTTGTGATAGGAGGTAACAAAATTGATGGTTTCAGTAGCCTGATTTGACTGGTTTGGTGGAGATGGTTGTTGCGATGTGATCCAGGGTTCCTGTGGTCGATTGCAGGATGGTTTTGTACTTGGTGAAGGACAAATTTTTTTGCTCGAGGCTTTTTATAGGCTGGTGATGGTTTTCCCTCTAGTGGTTTTTTGAAATTTTGTTGTGGTTAGCCATTATAACTCTGGCCCTAGCTTCCCGTAGCTTGTTGCAACCTATTTTGGGTTTCCAAGGTAGCTAGTGGTATAAATTGTAGAAATTTTGACTTTGTAGGGGTTCCAGCTTAGAGTTCCTTTCCGGTTCCATGAAAGGTCCTGTCTCGTAGATTTCTCCTTCTCTCTACATATAGGGTGTTCTTCTTCCATTGCTAGTTCAGAGAATATAGTGCATATTGTAACAGATTTGTCTTATGTGTGAGGATTTAATATACTCTTACTATTTTCAAGCTATCTCCATTTGAATTCTGAACTCATTAGTCATGCATCAAGGATGTCTAGTTTTTCTACCTTGCATTGCCTAAGAGCTTGTGGGTGGAGTTGTCTTCGCAGAGATAACTAATTCAGGGTTAGTATTCATGTATGTATGAGTTGAAATATTAAGGATAGGTCATGCTTGTCTTCCAATGGATGCTGGTTAATGTATTGTCTATTCATAGGTCTCTTCTAAGGGGAGGGTCAAAATCCTTTGATGGGTAATAACATATTTGAATGCACAGGTGGGAACTAAGTTGAGGTTTGGTCATGGTGTGTGATTGATGTTAGGGATCAACACATTGATTATATTTTTTTCTTGTTTCATAGCTATCCCTTGCAATACTGTATTTGACTCTATGGCCCAATGGACAAGGCACTGGTCTATGAGAGACTTAGGGCATCTCAGGGGACCTTTCAATCCATTTAAAGTTATTTCCTTTCAGTCCCACCCTTTCCCTTTGATGTTGTTAGTGTAGGTCTCTGGTTTTTATACTCACTCCATGCAAGTTGGGCTATTACATGAGATATTGGTTTCATTTGAGGTACAAGATACCTATAAGGGTTTGAAAACCATTCCACAGTCAGTTACCTGCAAGCTTGTAGTGTGACACAAGTTTGTATGAGTGTATAGATGAGGTACACCCACCTAAGTGATGTGGAGCTCAAAGTGTAGAAGGATATCTCTTTGATCCTTGTCAGTTGGCCCTTTTTCCTGTCAGATTTGGAGTGTTGAGTGAATGTGACACTAGCCCTGTCAATCCTAATGCCAAGCTGACCTTTGGGGAAAAATAACACCCAAAAAGATGGTGACTCTACTGGGGAGAGTCTAGAACAAAGTCTGAAGTAAAAAACACACTTGTAAAATCTTCTCACCTAGTTGTGAGTGGCGGCTCTAATTTGTCTTTGTTTGATCAATGCATCTTCTGATAAACAGTGCATGTTATCCTGGTGTAGTTTTGGTTGATTGAAAGAAGAAATAAAAAGACAAGTGAAACATTGTTCCTCTATAAGGAGGTGGCGACTCTTAAAGAAAAGAACTTGATGGAGCTGCATGGTGAGCTCTAGATCTTCCTTTCTTTCCAGTCAACAGGTTTCAATCTGCAAAACTTTCAGGTATTCTTTTGTTGAAAATGTTTCCCTATCAAGTGTTTAGCACTATTGTAGAGGGATGAGTTGTAGTGGGTAGTTCCTCATGGAGGAATATACCCCCTTTTGTTTTGATGGCATTGAAGGTGCCCCTAATAAGTTCTCTGCTGAGGATGGGAAGTGCTTGCCAAGATTCATGGCTAGTGGATCTGTTTCTACAAGCCAGCATGTTGATGTTGTCATGGGTATTTTTGGAGGTATGGATGTTGAACATGAAGATATTGCCATGAGGTTATTTGTGCACACATTTTCTGATGGTGCAAGGAAGTGGTTCTTGTCCTTGCCTTCATGTTCAATCCCTTATTGGGATGTGTTGAGAGCTAAGTTAGTTGAGCATTTTGATAAAGTTTCTGCTCTCAAGAAGGAATTAGCGAGGTTGAAAATGGTGAACTGGCAGTTAGTAGAGGACATAAGATTGCTAAGACTGGTGGCTCCTGATGATGTTCATGAGGCCAATGTTTCTGATGTTGATTCTCACTATGCAGAGAGTGTTGACTATGACGTTGATTCTGAGATCAATGCATATGAGGATGTTGAAGATGAATCTAATGATGACAATATTTCCTTTTTGTCTGTAGATTTTTCTTCTTGTCAACATGAGAGGGTAGTCTTCTTGTCCCAGTTTGATGATGTTTTCTGTGAAGGGCAGAATATTAGATATGATGCAGATGATGATTCCTACATAGATTGTTTCACACAAGATGATCTACGGCCAGAAATGTGTATCCTTGTTCCTCACAGGGATGATATTTGCAGCACTAGGGGTGAGGCTGAGGAAAATGATATCAAGGCCCAAAGTCCATTGAGCAGTGAAAGGATTTCAACACTCTTGGCTGAAGAATTTTAGAGGTATGCCCCTACTTTGGATTTTGATTTGCAGCTCCCCTATGATGTATCCTTTGACACTGATAATAAGGCTAGTGTTCAAAATGACCATGAAGACCCATGTATACAAGATCTCCCCTCATGTAATGACCCTGCAGAAGAAGAGGTAGAAGGACATGATAGTGTGTTTTCCTATCATCAAGATTGCAGTGATGAACAAGTCTATTGTTCAAGTCTTTTTCCTTCTCTTGCAAAGCATGATACTAAGTGTGACAGTGTTGAGGATCTAGTCTTCAATAGTTGGGATAGAAATTCTTTTGGTGAAAATGATGATGCAGTGTTCCCCTGTCACAGAAGCTTTAAAGAAGACCTTCACTTGGTTCATGATCCAATTCATGAAGACATCATTAAGGAACCAAGTTTCTTAGTGGCTGAAGCAATACATGAAGGTAAACCAGAGGATTCAAGTCCTTTTTAGCCAGGTAACTCTGATGTAATGCATGGTAATCAATATGCTGCATTTTCTGATGCATTACTAGATGAAAATTATTTTTTTTCCAGTCATCAAGAAGTAAGTGATGTTCCTTACTTCTTGGAATTTGAATATAGATGTAACAGTCATGACTGGAAGAACATGGGTAGTGACCAGCATAGTCTCATTCTTCAGCCCATGGTTATTCACATATGTTGGTAGCAAGATGGTCAAGATAGTTTCAAGTGTTTGGCCACATATGTAGATGAAAATTAGACCTTTGATTCAGGGGGTTCTCTGATTTTCTTTGGGGTGGCCTGGGGCCATCAAGTAAATTTGTAAAGTTGTAAATCTTGTAAATTTTTGTAAATACTTTCCCTTTCCTATTGTGTGCTTTTCCTTCCTATTCCCTGCATTTTTTGAGTTCCCTATTTTTGTCCAGTGGGTGGTCTACTCTCCCATAAATCCTAAATTCTCGCATGGGCACAAGTTACCCATCGTCCCTAGATAGAGCCACTGTTAGTCCATTTTCTTGTCACAACAAAATCCTATGAAAATAGCCTCTTCCCTGCAAATGTTTTTGTAAAGTGTCCTGCCCCATGCTCTTCAATGTATCACCTTGCTCCAGTCTAGATTGCACGTGCTGAATCACAAAACCCAAGTTATTCAAGTTCTAAGGTCTGCAGGGAAATAATTTCAAAATCTGCCTAAGTGTCAAAAACCCACAATGTTTTTGAAAATTCATGATGTTTTCAGTCTGTGTGAAAACCTTCATTGTTTTCAACCTTATTCCTTCCCACTTTTGTGCACTTGTCTTTTGGTGTCAGAAACCTTGTGTATTTTTGACCTTGCATTTCTTCTCTTTTGTCAGCACTCCTTGTTCGCCGGTCCTAAGTGCGCAAGTGCGATGGTTGGTGGGGCCAGTTTCTTCAAGAGATGGAGGGAGGAGATCAATGGTCAGCATGTGCTCACATGAAATATTCTCATCCCATGCGCTCATGCGCTTGTCATTGATTTTGTTTATTTCAGGCATTTCTTCGGTGGTGGTCCCAATGTTAGAAGGGAGGTGAAGGTGTGTGTTTTCATTGGTTGTCACATGATCGCATGTTAGGAATTTCTGACATGCGACCATGTGATCGGTTGACATCTATCACTTGGGCCCATTGGTAGATAAGTGCAGTGGGACTAATCTTCTTGGCATTCAGGAAGATTAAAGTTTGGTTTAATCTTGTGGCTATCATTATACCGTTAATCAAACATGCTCAACCTTTAATGTAGTGGTATAGTGACAGCTGTTGATTCTCATAAGGTAGGTGGGTCGATTGAAATGTATGCATAGTTGGCACTATTTGATTCATCTATGTATTTGCACAGTGGCTTGTTGTCAGTGGGACCTAGTTTCTAGATGTGTCAGTGGGTCCTGATCCTGTCAGTTAATCAACAAATGACATATAATCGCATCGAGTGTGTCAGAGGCTTAAGATCTCATGATGGCTATTGATCTGCCTGTGTGGGCTTAGTTGAATTTCTCAGTGTCTTTGGCAGTTATGATAAAATGTTTAGCAGCCTGACAAATTTTCTTCCTGTTCGTTGGTTCGCGTAATGTTTTGGCAGTGCCCCAGTTTATTTGGCAATTCAGTGAACAGTGGCCACGTGATCGCTAAGTTTTTTAGTGATGGTGGATAGTGTCTCACAAGCTGGTGGAAGTTCTTCAGTCGCCAGTTTTCCAGATAAAGTGAGGCCAGTGTTTCGATGATGTGGAGGCTTGTCGCATGTTTGCATAGCCCGTTTCCTGGCTATGCGATCATGCGACCACTAATGGTGTCGTGGTTGCAAAGTTATGAAGTGGGGTCATACTTTTCAAAGTGATGTAAAGCGCGTGGGGCCCGTGACTATTGTGAGGTTAAATATCACTGCCCAATTTGCCGGGAAGAGGAGGGATCAATGGCCATGTTTTAAATTTTGTCGATTAGCCGTTGCATTTGAATTCAAACTTGTAGAGAGTTTTTTGTGATAGGAGGTAACAAAATTGATGGTTTTGGCAGCCTGATTTGACTGGTTTGGTGGAGATGGTTGTTGTGATGTGATCCAGGGTTCCGCTGGTCAACTGCACGATGGTTTTGTACCTGGTGAAGGACAAATTTTGTTGCTCAAGGCTTTTTATAGGCTGGTGATGGTTTTCCCTCTAGTGGTTTTTTGAAATTTTGTTGTGGTTAGCCATTGTAACCCTAGCCCTAGCTGCCCATAGCTTGTTGCAACCTATTTTGGGTTTCCAAGGTAGCTAGTGGTATAAATTTTAGAAATTTTGACTTTGTAGGGGTTCCAGCTTAGAGTTCCTTTCTGGTTCCATGAAAGGTCTTGTCTCACAGATTTCTCCTTCTCTCTGCATATAGGGTGTTCTTTTTCCATTGCTAGTTCAAAGAATACAGTGCATATTGTAACAAATTTGTCTTATGTTCACTCTTACTGTTGTCAAGCTATCTCCATTTGAATTCTGAACTCATTAGTCATGCATCAAGGATGTCTAGTTTTTCTACCTTGCATTGCCTAAGAGCTTGTGGGTGGAGTTGTCTTCACAGAGATAACTGGTTCAGGGTTAGTATTCATGTATGTATGAGTTGAAATATCAAGGATAGGTCATGCTTGTCTTCTAGTGGATGCTAGTTAATGTATTGTCTATTCATAGGTCTCTTTTAAGGGGAGGGTCAAAATCCTTTGATGGTTAATAACATATTTGAATGCATAGGTGGGAACTAAGTTGAGGTTTGGTCATGGTGTGTGATTGATGTTAGGCATCAACACATTGATTATATTGTTTTCTTGTTTCATAGTTGTCCCTTGCAATACTGTATTTGACTCTATGGCCCAATGGACAAGGCACTGGTCTATGAGAGACTTAGGGCATCTCAGGGGACCTTTCAATCCATTTAAAGTTATTTCCTTTCAGTCCCACCCTTTCCCTTTCATGTTGTTAGTGTAGGTCTCTGGTTTTCATACTCACTCCATGCAAGTTGGGCTATTGCATGAGATATTGGTTTCATTTGAGGTACATGATACCTATAAGGGTTTGAAAACCATTCCAAAGTCAGTTACCTATAGGCCTGTAGTGTGACACAAGTTTTTATGAGTGTGTAGATGAGGTACACCTGCCTGAGTGATGTGGAGCTCAAAGTGTAGAAGGATCTCTCTTTGATCCTTCTCAGTTGGCCATTTTTCTTGTTAGATTTGGAGTGTTGAGTGAATGTGACACTAGCCCTGCCAATCCTAATGCCAAGCTGACCTTTGGGGAAAAAGAACACCCAACACCACTGATGTAAATATGTGCAATAATGTATATCAAGGACAAATTTACAAAATTGAGAAGGCAAAAAAGGAGATGTCAAAAATAAGGGCTAGGCAGACTCAACTTAGAAATGCTCTTGCACCCTCACTAGATATACTCAATCAAAATATCAAGGAGATTGATGCCACCATAATGAAATATGATCAAGGTCCTAGTTTAGACTTGGAGAAGATGGAGAAGCTATAGTATGCATTATGCACCCATCTCCAGATTGTTAATTCATTGATTACATTTTGGGAAAAAGAGATCCAAAACTTACAGATAGCATATCCGGATGTTCTCTCACTGTAAGTACTTGTAGATACAATTTTGAAGCACCTTTGTCATTAATGTCAAAGGGGGAATATGTATAGAATATGAAGTTATTAGAATATGGAGTTATAGAGATGTATAAGGGAGATATAAGATAGAATTTTTTTGTATAGGATATTAGTTAGCAACTATGCCATATTCCTTTGTTGCCATCAATGACAAAGGGGATATTGTTGGAAAGTTGACTATACTATTCTATATGACTTAATATAGTGTTTTCATTATAGAAACAAATTCATAAAGTATTTTGGAGTCACCGCACTTGATGAGTAGATCATAAATTGGCTAAGTGTTGAAGACTTGATAGTGTATAGAGTACTTGAAGATCAGAGCATCAGCGCACGTGCATACAATAGAATTATGGTATGCACCCTAGAAATTAAGATGGTAAGATGATATTCATGCTAATTCTAAGAGCACATGATCAGAAGATTTAGTATGAGGAAGATACAGAGAGTTCAAGTTGCACAGACAGTGAATGCCAGAGAAGAACAGAGCAAGTAACTGACTATTGGTATTTTAGTTTGCAGTTATATTATTATGTTGTTGTAAAGGCTATGTGCCTATTGTAATTAGGTTTCTGACATGTAATTATGTTTGTTTGTAAACACTCTTGAGCCAATTCAACTGGAAGTCTTGTATGTAATTGGTTAAAGGGCCGACCTAGTTATTTGTTTTGTATGCGCATATAAATATGAGATGCACCTATTGTAATTGGTATGGAAGATAATATAGAGTTAAGACAAGAAGAGAAGAAGTGTGAGAAGAGTTGATATGATTTCTTAGAGCTTTGCAAGAGGTCAAAGCATCAGCCCATCAAAGGAACTGATCAGACAAGCAGTGTCATAGTGCTAGTTCATCCAATAGATATAGTGTGTATCTAAGATCAAAAGGTTGTAGCCTTCACTACTTGAGTAGTGAGCTCTAGGAAAGTGTGTCCACACCCCTAACAGGGTTATTGTAAAAGAATCCTGACAGGATCTGACCCTTGACAAGGTCACTATACTAAATACATTGTACAACTCCTAATAGGGTTAAGGTCGATCTTCTAGCAAGGATCATAAAACACTAGTATAGAATATTAGTGGGTGTCAATTCCCACTGGGGTTTTTACCTATTTGGGTTTCCCTGTAACCATATTGGTGTTATGTGTTGATTTCATGTTTCATGTTTATGTTGATCTTCATTTTAGTATTTAAGTATTCAAGTTCAGATTAAATAATAAAGTAAAAAGATAAAATACAGTGAACACTGATTCACCCCCCCTCTCAGTGTTCCCATTCCTAACACAAACTTGTGTGTTGAGAATAATGGCCAAACTTTCACAATATAGGAAATTAAATCTCACATGCAAAGTTTGGAACTCAACTCCATGCACAACCTTGTTTCCATCAATTCCTTAATTCCTCTAATTACAGTTCTGAACTTAAGTCTATTTTTCTAATTTGTTCCTTTTAAACCACTTAACTCAAAATTGACTAATTCTTTTAATTTTATTTATTTCAATTTGATTGTGTAACTTAATGCATTTGAATTAAATTAAATAATAACATTTAGTCTACTATTTTTTTTTGGTCAGTAACAGATGATTTTATTGTTTAGAAAATATAATTTTTACATAAGTTGCATATCAAAAAAGGTCAAGCCTACGGTCATTAAATATTTACAACTAGCTCCCTAAGAGAAAATAATTCTAAAAGGTAAAAAACCCCTAGCTTTCTACACTAGCCACTACTATCCATCCTTTACAGGGAAGGCATTTACAAAATAGAAACACTACTTAGAAAAGCAACAAGATATATAGAAACAATAGCACAATTTCAAAACATTATAACCAAAAACCAACAACCACCACTATTATCTTACTCAGTTGGCCAAACCTCATTGATCCTCCTAGCCCTTCTTGGAAGACTGGTGTGTGCCCTGCATGGGATTTCCTTTTGTGTCGTCTTATCTTTAGTATTAGCTTTGTCGAGCTCTTCGTTGTTTCGAATCTCATATTTCACTTTGTCCCACTCGGCTCTAATATATAATTTTTAGCCCTCCTTATCCACTTTTCCCACCCACCTTATAAATGGGATGAGCCCATATTCCATTGCCTCCTCTTCATCTTCAATACACTCTAAAATGTTCATTCTAACTCTCATCACCATCCATTCCAAAATGGAATTGAGGACTGTCAACAAATCTTCAGCAAAGAGTGCTTTGGCCACCCATTCAACTACCTCAATCGGCTCACCCAATTCAAGTCCCCATGCCACTATTGTGGAGATAATAGTTGTGTAATATCTACGCATCACCTTAAATTCTTGAAACTTCAGCCCTAGGACACTAATCACAATTGACACCATTATCTATGTCTTGATTCTCAACAAACCAACTATTGTTTCTTTTCTTTTTGTGCCAGGAAATGACTTCATTTTTTGTTTTGTCTGCACCATGAAATTTGCATGTATATTTCCAATCTCCAAAGAAACCTACATAGTTTAAGAAAAAACACAAAACATGACACAAGATAAAAAGATATGTTAATGACATTTGTTTGTGATAGTTTCTTTAAAAGGATAGATTTCCATCAAAAAATTCTCCCATTGCATTCTACAGGTTGTCAAATCCATCATTTCCTTATTTATTTCTAGGTTTCTTGAGTCACCTCCAACCATTTCTCATTAGTCTCCCATGTGCGATAGGCTATTCTAAAATTAGCTATCCTTTCACCATAAGTGATCATCATTGATCTCTTTTTGAGTTGGTTAAATACTCATTTTGATTCATCATTCAAAGATGTTGAGATGGTCATAATTTCTCCCTTTTGGCATGCCACATCACACAATTGGCTCAACATTCACTAACGTTCCACGTAGGCCTTTAAGCCTACCATAAGACCCGCCACCTCATTCTTTTAAAGAAGAAGGAAATCCCCTCCAACATCACCCATTCTTTATTTGAATTTTAAAGTTGTATGAATTTATCCATTGGAGTTCAGATCATCCATCCTAAGTTCATCCACTTTCAAAACTTGTGGCCCATTTTGAAAAAACATCTTCCTCCCTATTTCCTTCACAATAGGTGTGACTGATTTTGAATTCTACAAATGTCTATAATAGATTCATGACTATGTTTACTATTGTCTATAGGTGTCATGCCTCTGTATGACTATTTTTAAATGCATTAATGATCACTTGAGAATCTCCCTCCAAATGCAATTTCTGGATCCCTAGCATGATTCCCATCCTAACTACCAGTAGTGTAGCATTTCCTTATGCAACTTTGTCTGTTGTTTCCCTTAATTTATGAGCTCCATAAGAAAGGATCTCCCATTATGGTCCCTAAGAATAGCACCAACTCTAGATGGCCCTGGGTTGCCTTTCGAGGCCCCATCAAAATTGGTTTTGATCCATCCCTCCTCGGGAGTGATCCACTTAACAACTTCATGAATCTTTTGTTTATTCAGCCCTTTAGTTCCAACTTGACCACTTCTACACTTCAAACCTGGCCAAGCCATCTGAAATTGTTGATCCATCACAGTAAAAGGGGTGGAGATTAAAATTTTTGAGGTTCTTTCATTTGTGACTTCTTCAATAGTGTGGTTAATTCTATATTTCAATCTCATAATATCTTCTTTCTTGTCCTGAAAGAGCCTTTGATTTTTCTCATTCCAAACTTCCCATATGAGAATTGAAGGACTAGCTACCCAAACTAAAGAGAAAGTAGACCTCATTGGTTGTGTTTTCCATCCACAAAAGACTTCTTTTAAATTGTTTGGGAGGGGGTCTTGCCACCTTAATTTCTCCTTAAGT
This sequence comes from Chamaecyparis obtusa, assembly GCA_027943335.1. NCBI lineage: Eukaryota > Viridiplantae > Streptophyta > Pinopsida > Cupressales > Cupressaceae > Chamaecyparis > Chamaecyparis obtusa. The sequence continues at coordinate 533,039 of BSBK01002145.1, read as the reverse complement.
ATCTCCCAACATTGTGAATTTATCTTGCATGTTAATAACAAATGATTCACATCCTCCTCATTGTTTTCACATAATAGACATTTTGTCAGTCCATGTATACCAAATTTTTGTCTCCTAATCCCTTTTAAAATTCTTTCCTTGACCGTAAGCCATGCAAAAGAACCTACTTTGGAGAGGCACTCTTTACTCCAAAGTAGCTTTGAGGGCCAATCCCTGGTGCCTATGGATCTATCAAGAAGTTGATATCCCAGTTTTATTGAGTAGTTATTGTGTGTATGAGTTGTGGACCTACAACACAACACTTCAATAGGACATTGCATCATTTTTTAGAAGAATTAAGCATACAAATTAAGGAAATCAACAAATGAAATAATTCTATTTCTCTCTAGTTAACACAAATATAAAAAGGGTGTTAGTAGCTCTCAGATTTAAACCCTAAATAGTGACAATGTAATGCTAAATTGAGAGATTCAAATGCAACTTGTAAGAACTAAGCTAAATCTAGAAAATACCTCACAATTAAGCATGAAAACATGAATTCTTTACCAAATAACCCAATTGAGAGATTTCTTAATTAGCTAAAGCATGTGAATTAAGGATGAAGGCATAAGAATAACTATCAAAAATCAAAGAATTAAGCATTAGGAGTGAAAACATTAGCATGAGAGTTCAAAATCCAAAGATCAAGAAGCCTCAAAATCCAAGCATTAGGAAGAAAAAATGAGCATTCAAAATTTCTCTTTTATAGATTGTAGGAAGAATTCAATAGTTGAGATGCATCTGTGAGGAGTGGTTGAGATGCATCTTGGCTTGATTCTTGATCCATGTGAGAGGCTCTTAATGATTGAAGTGTGTTTGTTGTATTTGTTGAATTAAGAGGGATTTATGATTTTCTTTTAATTAATTACTCTAGCCATGAATTTGGTGGGATTGAATTAATTCATTAGGCCTAGAATTAATTGATTTCATTTTTGCTTGAAACCTTGGTGATAAATGCTTGATTTGAGATTTGATTGATTTTATTAAATTTTAAGAACTATGTTAATGATCAGGAATCGAATTAACATAATCAAGGTATTATTCTAAACTAGGGAAAATAGGGCCTTAGGTTCTATTAGCCCAATTTTAGGTGATTACATTTGCCCCTCTTTGAATCAATGTGCGAGCAGCTCGTTGGTTCAAAGAAAATTTTATTTAAAGCATGATTTAGGGAGATTTAGAGAGCAATGAGAACTACTTTGAACTCAATTGATTTAGAGAGAAGTGAGGGCCACTCTAATTTTAAGGAGATGTAGAGAGAAGTGAAGAAAACCACTCTAAATTTGAGAACTTCGAACTTGATCGAATGAAATCCTACTTGTTTAGAAACTATCAATTCTAAACTTGATTGAATGAGAATTGACACTATTGATTCTAATCTTGATTGAATGAAAACTAATAAGAGATTTTGAAAAGAATTTTCAGTTAAATTTGATTTGCACTAATTGATCATGCTGACAAATAATCAATTTGATTTGAAGTGATGAAATTGATCAATGTCGTAAAGATTAACAGCTTCAACTTGATTGAAGAAAACTATCATGCCCCTGGTGCTGAAGAATTTGATTCAAAGTATTTGAATTGTAGTATGATTATGCCCCCTCAGGACTGAAATTAGAATGAATTCGAATAAAATCATTATTTGTAAGCATTTATGAAGAATTATTGTGATTACGATTGTTTAGGATCAAGCATAGATCGATTAGAAAGTGTTAGCAAGCAATTTGGATCAATTTTAGTGCTCAAGAAACACTATTTGACCAAGTTTGACAAATAATTTGAGAGAGTTGACCAAGTTTGACTTGTGTTTAAGCAATATCATTCATAAAAAAATTGATGCATGAGTGAGAAAATCACTTTTTATAGCTTCTGGCAAGCTTTATGTGCATTATTTGTGCTCTATTATGTTAGTCTCTATTGAGCATTTTAGGTTGTCATTAGTATCAAAGGACGGTAAACAAGTCAGTTCATTATTTACATTGAGACAGTTGGTAACTAGAAGTAAGACAGAGCAGTCGGTAAAGCCTTATACCGAGCATCACATAATTAACCGAGCACCAGCAACACAAACACCGACAGTCAGTAAACACCGAGCATCATAGTATACATCGAGCATATTATACAGTGTTTACCAATGATCATAGTAAATGGCATAGTAATCTGAAATGGCACATTATTCTATGCAAATGGTTATAACAGATCGTAAAATGGTTTACCAAGATCGAGGAGCATTTATTGTAAAAGATATTCATTAAATACAATGATTATCTTATTTGTATTAGTTGATCTAGGTTATTTTGCACTGTAGATCTTAGGGTTACGATTTTCTTTTGTAACCTAATTTTTGTTTAAGCAGCAAAAATAAAACACTATATATTTTATATGTTCGCACCATTTTATAAGGTTGTTGAACTGATATATATGAATCACAAAGCACTTGAAGAAATTGCCTATCTTCAAGACAATCAGTTTACGGAGTAGAACAGAGTACAGAGGTTTTCAGATTGAACAAAATCAGACAAGGCTACCGAGCAAAGAACCATCACAGATAAGGTGATATTTTGATAAGCACTTATAGATCTATTTCAGGCAATTGAGTTGTCAACTAGCAGATAGTTACCTATTACTTTCTGACAATTGTGATAGAGTTTTTGTGAAATCTCTTAACAGAGTAGACTTAATAGTCTTTGTATAAATCTCTTAACTGAGTACACACTTCATATAGTGTTGTTAAATCCTATAAATAGGTAGATCTAGCTGATCTAATATGTTACTCCTAACAGGGTAAGATCACCAGAAGTGATCAAAACTTGTAGCCTTAACAGGCAAACCTTTTCTATCTGCAGTAGTGAAGAATTTGTGGGTGTCATCCCCACCGTAGTTGTTACCTTCTAACAAGGGTTTCTGCGTTACCAAAATACTTGTGTTATGTGATTGTCATATTGATTTCATATTGTTTACTTTCTTAAGTTAACTAGATGATTGATTTATGCCATTAGATTCAAGTTATTTTGATTGGTTATCACAATATTCAGTTATAGATCATAAAGGCTTTTGCAACTAAAGTTTTGAAGGCACTGATTCACCCCTCCCCTCTCAATACCTATCTCTCCTAATTCCAACAATTGGTATTAGAGTTTTGTTCTCTTTTTTAATAGTTTAACCACTAAAGGGAAAAGATCTAAGTCATGGAGAGATACAAACTTGACAAGACTATTGAGAATCAGAAGATACAAATGCAGATGTTTGTGGAACAATATAAACAAGCCAAGGTAGAACTGAAGAAATTACTGGTTGAAAGAAAGAACCTTTCAATTTAGCAAAATGAAATAAGCTATCATGAAGAACCTATTGATGACATATTTGATCATATTGGATCAAGCTCTGGAAGCATCTTTGATGGATCTGAAAGCATAATCTCTGAGCTATCTAAAAAGAATCAGCATCTATTCGAGCAAGTGAAAGCACTTCAAATCGGTCATGAATCTCAAATGGTGAGAATGGTGGAAATCATGAACAATGGTAGACAAGCTAAACAAGATCAGAATCTAGCTATTGAAGACTGAAGACTGATGACTAAACAACTTCAAGCAAAGGAAAGTGAAATCCAAAGACTCACTGATCATCACTTCCAAGTATCAAATGAGATGATGATAGTTAATCAAGAAATGAACCGAGTAAATGGAGAATTATCAAGAAGACTTGAAGATGTAGCAACACTTAGAGAAGATAATGAAAAACTGAGAAATGAAATAAAAACACAAAAGCAACACAATGAGATGATGAAGATAGTTGAGGATAGCTCTAAAAAGATTGATGATTTTCTAACTAATCAGAGGAGACTCGGAAGCAAAGCCGGTATAGGCTACACCAGTGAAGGAGAATCATCACAACAAGCTAAAGAAGTCAACAACAATCAAAGTAAAAAACCTAAAGTGTTGACATGTTACCACTATGGAAAACTAGGACATACATCTAATGTGTGCAGAAGCAAAGCACAAGGTAAACCTCTTTTCATTCCTAATTTCAATGGATATTGCTATTACTGTGGTAAGTCTGGACATCCAGCTTATAAATGCAGAGCAAAGAAGAATGACATTGCCACTAACACTACTGAGGAAAAAATATGCTATACTTGTAATAAGTATGGACACATTGCAAGGGACTGTAAGGCAAAAATGAAGTAGGTCTGGACACCTAAAGAGAAACTACAATGAAAGCCATATCAACCAAAGAGACAACGTAACTCATATGTTTGGGATTATAATACATGGACTAATTGTACTGCATGTGGTCAGTATGGACATATTGCAGCAAACTATTACAGAAAGAGTCAGATTAGACAATCAAGTAACTGGACAAATGTAGGAATGGCATGTATGCATTGTCACAAGGTCAGTCATGTAAGCAAGAACTGTAGAGACCAAGCACCTGATGAAAACCATATATTTGAGAGTGGATATAACATTGTAGAAATTACAAAGTTAAGGAACACAATGTGGAAGAAGTCATCTAATGAGAATGCCGAGTCAAGTAACACTGTCAATGAAACCTCATCCATTGGATTGGTTGACATCGGTACCTCCACTTAAGATGACAAAGGTATGTATGGAACTGACATTTTAAATGATCATATTTTACATACAGTTCCTTATATATGATGTACAAACACCAAATCTGCATGAATGAAGATGCACTATGGTTTATATACTATAAGTTTGCAAATGACATCTAGTCGGTAAAAAGGGAAATATGAGTTGGTTACCCATCGGTAATCACTATACAAGGCTAACTGACAATAGTTCAAACTGATGAAGAAACTCTATGTTAATCAAGCAAAAGAATTTATCAAGATGATAGCCATCTCGTACCAAAACTTAGGTCGCGCATTTAATGCATCAAATTTTGAGTGGGAATATTTAAAAACCCTATATATACGTGGAAACAGAGTTCATTGTTACATCATGATTTTGAAGAAAGGAGATTTTTGCAAAGAAGAGTTCGAACTAAAATTTTTAGAATAGATTCAAAGCAACTAGATTGAACTGACGATAATTTCTCTGATGATAACAAGTAAGTTCATTTGCCTACCAAACACTAGCTATCTATTGTTTGCTGAAACCCTAGAAACAATTTATGGCATTGTCTTCGACCATGAGCAAGTCACAGAATGTTGAGGAGGAAGTGGAATTAATTGTTAGGGCACACTTTTCCGAGGAGAAATTCAAACCTCATCCTAAGGTCGCAGCACAAATGGACAATATGGGTGCATTCTCTAGTATTCCTGAAGGTTTTGATAACAGAAGACGTTAGGGCTTACATTCACTGCAAGATTGGTGAAGTATGTGACTTTGAGACCATAGCAGCTTATCAGCAAGTCTATGGACCAAATGGTAAGATCAAATCCGAGCATAAGAAGATTGAGGAATCAAGGTTACAATGTTTCACATACTTCCCGCAATCATTTCACAATGACTGGATATGAATCATGCTGAGCAGATTCCATGACGGCAAATTTTGGCTAGACAAACCAATTAAGGTCACCAAGAAGATTATTAGTAGGGTTACTGGGTACCCTATAACCGACAAAGCCAAAGCATTTTGAAGTTTGTCTCATCTCGATGTAGAAAAGAACATTGGAGCTCAATGGGATGGTAGGGCACTAAATATCTCAACTATCAAAGATCTAGTGGTAAGATTTGCAGCTCATGTCATCAGGTACAAGATATTTCAGTCAAGCAGACTGAATAGTGTACCCTACAGCGCCATGGACATGGCTTACAAAATTGTGAAGAAAGATCACTAGGTTGATCTTGCTGAGCTACTACTACACCAACTACATGACAACATGAAGACAATAAAAGCAAAGAATTCCAATACATGTAAGTACGGATCACTTATTGTCTGTACATTCCTCTATTTGCAAAAATTTGTATCAGGTATTGGAAACATTAAGTGGAAATCGGACAGACTGATAACTACTCAGATCGATGATATGATGAGAAGTCTAGGAGACAATTTGAACAAGGAGTTCCATGCATATTTCAAGGAATTTCAAACAAGAATGCAACAAAGAAGTAGAATTCCAAAGAATTAGTAAGCAAATTTGAAGATCATATATGCTTTGTGGTAAGCACAGACCACTCAATGATAAAGGTAGTAGAACCGAGAATAAAATGGCTAGCACCAATGGGTTATGAAATTTATCATGATTTCACTTTGAAATCTATTAATGCATTGTTGGCATTACCGATAGACATCACTACCAGTAGGTTTGGAGTGTATGAGGAAGCTAAGTCTAGAATAACAACAGACATTGAGATTAGTAAAATGTGAAGAAGGGAAAAGAAAATGAAAAAGGATCTCACAGCAAAATATGGAACTACATTTGACTCACCCAAGGAGTCACTGGTTGATGAAGCAACTGAAGGTCAGTTATAGTTGGCTGACAAACCCTATGACATCGAGGAGACTGAGTCAGACAAAGAAAAGGATAACACACCAGTTCCTCCCACCAATGATGAAGAAGAAACTCAACCTCCTACAACTGATGAACAAGATACTTAGCTACCAGAACTTGAAGGAATGAGAACATGCTCAACAACTGCAGCCCAATCAACCGAGCAGAAAGAAGAAGCAAAAAAAGTTGCAAAAAGAAGAGCAGCCACACCGACAAAGAAATACATCAAGAGAAAGAACAAGAAGGCAGCTGAACCACAGAAGAAAAAGAGGAAATACATAAGGAGTAAGGAAAACATAGAGGAGACTGACTCTAAAAATGACCCTAATCAATTTAAGCTAGTTCGTAATAGGGATAGTACCATAGAAGAAATAATTGAAGATATTATTGAGAATGGAAATCTTAATGATCCAGGCATAGGCAAATTCAACAACATGTCAATTGAGGATAAGACAAAGATAGAACATGCTATTGTTCAAATGATGATAAAGTTCAAAAGAGTACCGATGGAATTTGCATGTCAACTACTGAAGGAACTTGATGATAAAATAAGTGAAAGATGGGCTATTGCTTTAGACACAGAGAAAAGAAAAAGAGAATGCTCTCTAGGCTGTGTAGCCACACACTTTAGCTATGTTGAGGTAAGTGAATACATGACAAGGTATCAGCCTAGATTTTTAGTCAAGAATAGAGCTATGCAGATTATGGATGAAAATGTAGATGATTTGGATGTCGTATGTGACTCCCTATGGACATCAATTTTGAAAGCAAAAGAGAAAGCTAAACAAGAAGCATTCCTGAAACTATCTAAAAAGAGACACAGTTAAAAAGGTAAAAGCATTTTCATTGTTGATAATAAAGGCAAGAAAATAGAAGACACCGGTATATCAGTTACCGAGGTAATTGATATCACCGAGCAAAAGGAAGAAATCAAAGTTTCACAAGATGCACTGGATCAAGCTAAGATCCACTTGCAAAAGAAAACTGATGATGATGTACTCATTGTGGACATCACTAACGGTGACCCTGATGATAAGGATGATGAAGATGTAATAATTACACAATACAAAGATGAAGCATTAAACATTGACAGTCTGTGTACATCTCTACTCGGTGAACTACCTATACTTGTAGAGGCTGCTGAAATAATTTCACAAGTACAACCTGATGCCTCTCATCCTGAGCCAACCAAAGATACAACTTAGATTCAAGCACTTGAGCAACCTATAGATACAAATGAGCCTATCAAACCAGAGGCATAGTCTATAGAACAGAAGGAACCTAAAGAAACCTAGTCAACCAAGGTGAACCAACCTAACACTACCACCGAGACTCCCACTCAATCTACCAAGGAGTAGAAGAAGGATGATATAGTGTCAACTGGTAAGGATACTCTGAGGAGTGAAGAAAAAGCTATTGTTATAAGTGAAAAGAAGTCACCTCTAGCCCTGAAGAAGAAAAAGAAGAAAGCCAAAGGGCCGGTCACCATTGATGAAGTTATCATTATATCCGAATGTGACCCAAGAACTCTAAGCCCTAAGGAACTAAGTCGGTATGGGGAGTTATGTTTGAGGAAAGTGGCACAAGAAAAATTGAGGCAAGAACAAAAATGTAAAGAAGTGTTAAATGATGTAAGGGATATTCTACAACAGATAGTACCAGAAACAAACATTGATGAGAATACTCCCATTTTAGATCAACTTGCCAACCTCACCAACAGAATCAATGCCCCTGATACAGATACAGACAAAAGAATAGAAGAATAGGCAAAGTCAAAGATTCAACACAAATTGGTAGAAAGCATTAGCACTAAAGTGGCACTAAACAAGGTGAAATTATCTGAGGTCATTACCAAGGTAAAATCTATCACCCAGGTAATCTGTCAACTCCTAATAAAGCTTTGTACTATAGACACCTTCACTATAGAAATTAGTGAAAAGATAAAAGGTTTAGAAGAAGAAATCAAGGTGAGTACACAAGTAGCTATCGCCGAGCCAAATACTTTCTTAAAGCACATTAACCGAGTTCAGGAACTCTGGCGGCTGATAGTAGACTTAAAGAAATAAGAAGAGCACATCACTGATCAAGTCATAGAGTTACAGAAAAAACTCACTCCTTACCTGAAGATTTTTGAAACACATACTTTCAAAGCTGAGCAACTTGCGGCAACACCAAAGATTTTGGTGTTGGAAAATATCTTTGACATGCATGCACAAGTCAGTCTTGAGAAAATTGCTCTTACCAACTTGAAAGAGGAATGGGAAAACCTCTTGGAGTCTGTGAAGAAAACCCATCGGCACATTTTTGATAAGATGTAAGTATACATTACATATTTTTTGGGTATTTGGCATTATTATCAAAAAGGAGGAAAACATGTATATGCCAAATAATATATTTTTGATCTGTATATAACATAATACCGAGAGCATGCACCAAGGGGGAGTACTTTTGTACTTAGAAGTTTTTATAGTGGATATGTATATAGTGGAGATATAATGGATATATAGAAACATTTTTTTCTATATACATTATGAAGTTTTGATACTAATACTAAAGGGGGAGATTGTTAATCTCTATTGAGCATTTTAGGTTGTCATTAGTATCAAAGGATAGTAAACAGGTCGGTCAGTTATTTACATTGAGATAGTCGGTAAGTAGAACTAAGACAAAGCAATCGGTAAAGCCTTATACCGAGCATCACATAGTTAACCAAGCACCAACGACACCGACACTGATGGTCAGTAAACACCGAGCATCGCAATATACACTGAGCAAATTATACAATGTTTACCGATGATCACAGTAAATGGCATAGTAATCTGAAATGGCACATTATTCTATGCAAATGGTTATAACAGATCGTAAAATGGTTTACCAAGATTGAGGAGTATTTATTGTAAAAGATATTCATTAAATGCAATGATTATCTTATTTGTATTAGTTGATTTAGGTTATTTTGCATCGTAGATCTTAGTGTTATGATTTTCTTTTGTAACCTAATTTTTGTTTAAGCGGCAAAAATAGAACATTATATATTGTATATGTTCGCACCATTTTATAAGGTTGTTGAACTTATATATACGAATCACGGAGCACTTGAAGAAATTGCCTATCTTCAAGACAATTAGTTTACCGAGAAAAATAGAGTACAGAGGTTTTCAGATTGAATAGAATCAGACAAGGCTACTGAGTAGAACAGAGCAGAGAACCATCACAGATAAGGTGATATTTTGATAAGCACTTATAGATCTATTTCAAACAATTGAGTTGTCAACTAGCAGATAGTTACCTATTACTTTTTGACAATTGTGATAGAGTTTTTGTGAAATCTCTTAATAGAGTAGACTTAACAGTCTTTGTATAAATCTCTTAATCGAGTACACACTTCATATAGTGTTGTTAAATCCTATAACTAGGTATATCTAGCTGATCTAATATGTTACTCCTAATAGGGTAAGATCACCAAAAGTGATCAAAACTTGTAGCCTAAATAGGCAAACCTTTTCTATCTGTAGTAGTGAAGAATTTGTGGGTGTCATCCCCATCGCAATTTTTACCTTCTAACAAGGGTTTCTGCGTTACCAAAATACTTGTGTTATGTGATTGTCATATTGATTTCATATTGTTTACTTTCTTAAGTTAACTAGATGATTGATTTATGCAATTAGATTCAAGTTATTTTGATCGGTTATCATAGTATTGAGTTATAGATCAAAAAGTTTTTTGCAACTAAAGTTTTGAAGGCACTAATTCACCCCTCCCCTCTCAGTACCTATCTCTCCTAATTCCAACATGTTCAACTCTTATTAAGTGTAGTTGACTAAACTTTGACTTTTGTTGACCAAGATTTTGAGTAAAATTTATCTCCTAACTAATTTACCATGTTAATAGCATCATTATTGCTCATTTTGCCCCTATTTGACTATAATTTGACCATAGTTGACTTCTAAATTCTAAAGGTTAACTTTGCTCTGTAACTCTATTTTTACTGCATTTAGGTAATATAAATCACCTGTTCCAATTTCAGTCCCAATATGAAGCCTCTATGATATATTAGCATTAATGTCCCTTAGGTTTCCAGGAGGCTTAAATTAGTCAAAAAGTGCATTTTCACTATTCATTTTCACTTTTTACCCTTTGATTTTCATAGAGCTCTGAGTGATAATGGTGTTCCCAATGGAGAAGCATAGATTCAAGCTAGCATGATGACATGATCAACCGTGGCACTACACACCACCTATGAGTACTCGATAACGAACTATGTCAAATTGAAATTTTTTAATTTCATGTACTTTTAAGCATTTTATAGCTAGTTGAATTTTCTATCGCATCCCAGATGTGGGATTGCTCTCGGTCAATCCCATGTCACTCCTTGTCTTTTACCACATTCTGGATAGCATCTAGTATTTCCCAGATCACACCCCATTGGGTCGCATCCGAATAAATTTAAGCAAATTCAAAGATTTTGTCATTTAATTAATGATAGAGTCGTATTCGGTATCCCGGATCACTTCCCAAATTTCCCAAGTCGTATCTGGGATTTCTTGGCTTGTATCCTTTTTAAGAATCATATCCCAGATTTCTTGAGTCACACCTGGGATTTCTGGATCATTTTTGGTTTTCTTGATTTTTGAGCTGAATGTACTTGTCTTTTTGAACTTTAAGCAATTTTTTGGCCAACCTCTTTTGTCTAATGCTAACATAGTCACCCTATTTTTTTTTGTGTAGATAGATTTAATGTTGTATCCTTTAGATCCCCTTGACCTATCCAGGTCTTAGCCTTGCATGATCAGTTGAGCCTCGAGGATCAGTGTGTAGTCTTACGTTGTGGTTTGTGGAGTTTGGTGAATTTACCTGACATTCAAGTAAATCATGGCTTGCTGATAGTACTGGCAAAGTGATGGCACTTCAAGCATAACACCTTCCATTTATCCATTGGTGAGATAACCACCACACTAGAGGATATGTGGCATATCTTACATGTTTACGTTATGGGCACCCAAATCAAGTACGAGGCATCCATGTAGGTGGCGATGTTAGATGTGAGGAGATTGTTCTAGGATGACACCATTGTGAGTCATTATTTTAGCTGGAACCACATGGTGGCCCACTATACCCCTCTTCCTATTTACTTACTTGGGTTGATTGGTGGTCTCTTGATACCTAATCGGGGCCAACATGGTTTCATGTGTAGCTGGTCTAGGGTGATTAGTCAGATGATTCAAGCACCTGGTTGGTATGCCTGGGGTAGCTATATTCTTGTTCACATGTACCATGAGATACATGAGATTGTGTACCAACATGCGAGGTCCATGACTATTGGTAGCGTGGTTCTTTAGATCTAGGCATGGGAGCATATCCCCGTTACACAACCTATAGTTGACAGGAATCATGACACTGGATTACCTTACATTTTCATGTATTCTAGTCTTATACAAAAACCCCATTTGGGCAAGTTGGAGTATTAGCATCATCTATTAGATGATGTTATAGATGTAGTATGGTGGCCTTATGTAGACTATAAGGGTTGGCCATCAGATGTTAGGCAGATGTCCTTTTTCTTCCAGAGTAGATATCTAGTGGGGAGGACTTGCTATATTGTGTAGAGATTCTTGATTACACTTCTATGTAGGTAGTATAGCCAAGTATAGGGTATGTCTCATGAGACATCTATATATGCATAGATTAGGAGCAAGGAGGCTCAGTGGGGATCAAGATTGATATATGAGACTGCCATACATGAGATCTCCCAAATGGCACATGTAGATTGGGATTTACAGGCAGATGTACTTGATGTTAGGGTCATTGATGATTACCATGCACACTATCTTTGACATCCATACCCTAGATTTACTGCTCCTAATGAGACCATTCCGTGTATTGAGGATGCATTAGACTATGATCCTAATGATGATGGCAGTGGTTGCAGTTGATCTGCTCAAGACAAAGACAGGGGGAGAGGTCAGGATAGAGGGTGAGATGGAGCCCATGGAGGTAGAGGTGATGGAGATGGAAGAGATGATAGGGGTGAGGGTGGAGGTGGAGAGAGTAGCATATGACATGCCTCAGGGGGGGGGGGGGAACTCCAGTTAGTAGAGACAATGGAGATTGTGGGTCACTCCTCCTCAGAGTGATACATGGCCATTATTGTATAGGGATGAGCATGCATAGAGGTAGTGAGTAGCAGGAGGTGAGGATCAGGAAGAGCAGTAGTAGGCACCTAGAGGTCCTCTTACTGATGATGATGGAGATAGATTATCACAGTACAAGAAGGAGCGAGATTCTTTGAGATTAGAGATGGCTACCCTCTGAGCGCAGCTATCAGAGAGAGATGCATAGTTGGCTCAGCTAAGAGAAGAGAGGGATTCCCAGATAGTGCAGCTGAGAGCAGACAGGGATGCACAACTGAGGGCACATAGAGATATGCAGCTAGCATAGCTAAGGACTAAGTGAGATAGATATGTTCATACAACCACTCATCAAGCATAGAGGGCTACTTATTATTTCACTTTTTATTATTCTACGGTTCCTATTGCTCAAAGAGCTCCCCTGTATTCAGTGATAACATAGCAGTCTGAGGATTCCATGCCTCCTCCTCCACCACCTGGCAGAGTAGATGCACCACCTCTCAATCCTCCATGAGAGGACGAGGGGGCCAGTGAGGCATATACCTCTTTATATTCATATTTTTATCACTATTGTATAGGTTCTTTATTGATGATATCATGTACTTGTACCATTTTTTATCGATACACTCTCATGTCCTCTGGACTTTGTTTATTTGCTGATACATTATCTCATTGTTTATCCATGCTTTGATATATTGATGCTGACACTTTGATTCATTCTTATGGACATTCTTGATACTCTGTTATGGACATTTTTTATATTATGTTCTGATGATATATTGATGCTTCTGTTGATTTTGATATGGATGTCTCATCTGATTTGATGTTGCTTTGTATGACACCTTTTGATTTTTGCACATGTGGGATATGCAACACTTGTCTTATGCCTTGGATATTAATGTGATTTTCATACTCGGTCAAGATTTAGATTAGATGATGATAAAATGATGTCATGATATACTTCATTGATATATGCTCATGTTTTTGTTATTTTCCAAAGCTTTTATGAATTCATGGATGTAGACTTTATTTCATGTATGTATATGGATGCATGAGATGTATTGCGATGTGATGTATGGACATCTCATTTTTATTTATGAATGGATGATTATGGATGCATTATGAAAATGGTTTTATGATATGAAATGGATTATGAATGCAAATGAATATCAATGATTTATACTCAATCATTTTAGTTTCAGTTTCTTTATGATTTCATGATGTACTTGGTCAAACATGGAAATTGGTTAATGTTTTCAGAATCTTTAGCTCACTTTAATGTTTTGAATAGATTTTCAGCTTATATCAATGTTTTAGATAGTTGAATCCACACATATATGCTTATGCAACTTAAAATGAATGCAATTTTAAAATGAACCTAATGCAAATTAATATGATATGAAACTAAAATGAACGTTAATGTAATTAACCAATGAAATGCACCTAGACTAAGACACCTAGGACAATCACTGTTTATTTAAAGTGGGTTGTTTTTCATCATAGAGCACTTGTTAGCGGGACCTCATTAGGATAGTACAATTTTCACTGATAGATTTAGCGATCCTGAAAATATGAATACATCCTTTTTATTCATCATGTTGAAAGATAACCTAAAAATTGAAGCACATAGCTAGAATGTTTTGTCAGTTACTTCCTATTTGATATAAACTTTTTCTTTTCTGGTGCATAATGTGTTTCGTATTCATATCCTAGGGTATAATATGATTTACCATGTACCTTACTAAGAAGTAGTTTATCATTGTTAGTTTTAAACAAGCAAGGAAATAGATCCAAACTCATTAAGGTTTTCATAGGAAATAGGTTGAGGTATACATGGTGTTCCAATCTTGAGGGAGGCACTTATAGTAGACACCCATTCCCCATGATTACCTCAGATCATCAAATTTATTACCACAAACACAAGAAAAAGAAAATGTTATGCCCCCAGTCCTTGTTCCTCTTAGTCTTTAGACATCATCGAGTTACTCAAGGAAACATAACAATAAAAAATTGATAATAAGAAAAAGCTCTTTATCCTTTTAATGTGATCATTGTATTCTCTTAAAAGAAACAGATAGTTGTGATTATAGTGTTTAAAAACACTCTTGATTAACCTTGCAAACACACACGTAGGAACTATTATCAATCATCAATTATTTTCTTCATCCATAAGTGTCTCACCTATTTTAGTATTTAGAAACACTCTTTTCATCATGAAATTGTGTTGAGAAACACACTTTGGTCTTGTGGTTGGCATTTAAAAATACCATTGTTCGTAGTTTATTATCAATTGTGGACTAGGGTGGTATTGAAAAATACCATTGTTCATAGTTTATTGTCAATTGTAGACTCAATATCCTATCGACATATCTGATCTTGATCAATGCCCCCTAGGGAAAATAGTTTACCTAGAACCCTAATCTGGATAGAATCCAGTCTTAGGAAAGCACAATTTTCTGATAGTTGATGAAGGAGCATCCTGGGTGTAAGAGCAATCTTGCATCACCCAAAAATATTTATGTTTTTTGTATTCAATAAGGGCTATCTTGTGCAGAGCTGCTATTTATGGAAACTTGCTATTTTTAGTAAGTTGGTCTTACGATCTTGAAATGTTCTGATTTTACATGTGGAGGTTCATCTCAGTCATATCAGCCTACCAGTAAAGTTTCATGGCTAGATCAGGTCTAGTTTTGAAGATATTGAAGATTTTTGGTATTGGCAATAGGGTACAGAAACTTTGAACTCAGTTTTGAAGGCTTTAGAGGCCTTGGATGAGGTCAAAAATTTGGGTGATGAGTGCTTGCACCAATTAAGCCTATAGAGTGCTTCGTGGCATTTCTAAAATGCGGTTATAATAGTCAATCGGGTCAACTAGTGATGACTTATGGTCTCCGAAAGTTGGGCCACCTAAAATGGCAGAAAATAATTTTCCTTCAAAATTTCTGTTCAGGTTTCAAAAGTTATTTTGAGCCGACTTTGATGTAATAAATTGAAAAATAAAATAATTCTAAGTTTGGTTGGCCCTTAGGGTTAAATTTCTGGAACCTTCTCGGGTAGTGGAAAATGCCTATATAAAGAAGGCCCATAGTGTTGTCTAGGGCAGTTCTGGGTAGTAGATCTGGGTATTGATTCGAGGCTCTGTCCTACATAATATTGTAAGGGAATGCCCATGTGACTTTGCATATTGTAATTCTGAAAGTTTGTAATTCCACATTTGTGGAGATAATAAGAAGCCAATTTTTTGTTCTTGCATATTGTTGTTGTTGTTTCTCTGTTTCTGTTATGTGTTTGTGGTATTAAGGGGAGCACCCTTCATCAATAGTTCATTTCAAGATTTGGCACGTCATGAAAGTGACTGGAAGATATATAAAACCAATATTTACATCGGCCAAATGCGCAAGCATTGTCTTGATAGATAGAGTGTTGATTACAAGTAGCGCTTGTTTACCAGGTTTTCACCACTTGGCCAAACTTTTTCCTTTTTTTTTTTCTATCATGGTGCCTGTTTACCAAGTTTTCACCAAGACACTTTTCCTCTTTTCCAATTTTTTTTGTACCTTTTTTTTGGTTTTATATTTTTTTTTGTATTTTTCTCTTTTTTTTTGGACTCACCAAGGCACCTATTTGCTAGGTTTTCACCAAGATGGTCATTTTTTCAGGACTTTTTCCATTGTTTTTTATTTTTTTCAAGATCCATATTTGTTTTTTTTTAACTTTTCTTAGGAACTCTTTTCACTATATAGGAGTCACTTTAAGAATGTTAGGCATAAAACCTTTTCAGTTATAGAGTATTAATTGGATCTAGTAAAACATCTCCTTCAGGCGTAGCCAATTGATAGGCTCCTAATCCAAATATTGTTGTAATGAAAAAGGGACCCAACCAGTTGGGTTCAAATTTTCCCTTTTGTTCTCGATTGTGTTGATTCTTAGGATTTTCTCTTAGGACTAGATCTCCAATCTAAAAACTTCTTGGTTTTACTTTCTTGTTGTAGCCTCTTGACATCCTCTTTTGATAAGCTTTGAGATGATCAAATGCCTATTATCTGTGCTCATCTAGTAATTCTAGTTCTTGCAGTTGAGAGATTCTATAGTCCTCATCAGTGACTAGATGTTTCAATGATACCCTTAGTGATGGAATCTCTACCTCAACTGGTAAGATTGCCTCTGATCCATAAACTAGTGCAAAAGGGGTTGCGCTAGTTGGTATTCTAATACTTGTTCTATAAGCCCAAAATGTAGGATTAATTTGCAAATACCAATCCCTTCTTGATTTTTTTACTATCCTATGCAAGATTTTCAAAATATTCTTGTTTGATGCTTCAGCCTATCTGTTACCTTGAGGGTAATAGATCGAGGAACAGTGCTGAGTGATTTTGAATTAAAGACACAGCTCATCTATGTCCTTATTTTTGAATTAACCCCCATTTTCAGTCACAATTGATGAGGGTATGCCATAATGGATGATGATATAATTCAAGATAAATATGGAAACTTGTTTTCCAGTTGCATTGGACAGTTGGATAGCTTCCACCCATTTTGGGAAATATTCTTTTACAGTGATGATATATTTATGTCTGCTAGATGAATTAGGGTAAATCTGACCAACCAAATCAAAGGCCCATTGTTGGAATGACCAATGTGTTATGAAGGGAATGAGCTCTCTAGCTGGTGCATGTATTAGATTGGCATGGATCTAGTATTTCTTACAAGTTTTTGCAAAGTGGATGGCATCTTATTCCATAGTGGGCCAATAATACCCAACCCTTAAGATTTTTTTAGCTAATGAAAAACCATTCGAGTGTGATCCACACACACCTTCATGAACTTATTTTAATATGAAATTAGACTCTTCATGTTCTAAACACCTAAGAAGTGTGTCATCTAGACTACGTCTAAACAAGTTATTGGTGATGATTATGTAACATGATGTTTCTTTTATGAGGGATCATTTTTGATTTCTAGAATAGCCTTCATGAATTGTTTGGTCTTTAATATAGGAGTAGATATGGGTGTATCTGGATAATACTTGGGTTTCCAGGATACAAACAATTTGGGATTCAAGTGAGTCATAAGTCAGGAAAGGGAGTTCTTCTACCAGGAAATCATAGAGAAATTGATGTTCCTCCAATTGTAGCATAGAATCTAAAGTATCCATCTCATCAACTAATCTATTCTCTAATCTTGGAATTTGTTGAAATGTAATAAAGAAAAATTATTTCTTCAATTCATCCACCATTCTTTTATAAGGCATGAGTTTGTCATCTTTAGTCTGATAGTCACCATTCACTTGATTGATAATAAATTGTGAATCTGCATAGATGTGTAATTCAATGATTTTCCATTCTATTGCAAGCTTGAGTCCATTTACCAAAGCCTCATATTTTGATTTGTTGGTACATGGAAAGATCATTTTATATGCCTTGGGAATCTTGTATCCTTGTGGTCTGAAAAATAAGCATCCAACTCCTGATCCTTGCTCTGTGAAGAAGCCATCAAAATACATTTTCCAAGGATGTTCTATTAAGTGCATGATAGATTCATCTATAAATTCCACAAGTAATGGCTTGTCATCTATTAATGGTGTCTCTACAAGTTGATCAACAATCACTTGTCCTTTAATGGATTTTCTATCCACATATTCAATGTCAAATTCACTTAGGATTAGGACCCACTTTGCTAGTCAACTTGTCAGCATTGCTTTATTTAACAAATATTTCAATGGATCAATCTTAGCCATTAGCTTCATCTTGTGTGCCAACATGTAATGTGTTAGCTTTTGGGATGTAAACATCACTACTAAGCATGCTTTCTCAATCATTTAATAGTTCAACTCATATGTGACCAAAGTTCTACTTGTATAGTATATGGCTCTTTCTTTCTTGGTCTCATCCTCCTATGCAAGCAATACTCCTAGTGATGTATCTATAGCTGATATGTAGAGAAATAGAGGTTTCCCATAAATTGGTGCCATTAGAATTAGAGGATTCATCAGATATGTCTTGACTTGGGCAAAATTCTCTTCACATTGCTCATCCCAAGTGAATGTGGTCCCTTTATGCATCAACTTTCTAAAAGGTTGTTCTTTATCTGCCA
This sequence comes from Chamaecyparis obtusa, assembly GCA_027943335.1. Lineage (NCBI taxonomy): Eukaryota > Viridiplantae > Streptophyta > Pinopsida > Cupressales > Cupressaceae > Chamaecyparis > Chamaecyparis obtusa. The sequence goes on along the minus strand of BSBK01002145.1, from coordinate 514,319 downwards.
ATTGAGATATGAACCTTCTTATGGATTGTAGCTTGCCTTGTAGCATCCTCATTTGACTAATATTTCTAGGTGGTTTCATTTCAAGAATAGCTTTGACCTTTGCTGGATCCACCTCAATTCCTTTTGCTGAGACTATGAATCCTAATATTTTTCCAGATGATATGCCAAATGCGCACTTCTTAGGATTAAGTCTTAATTGAAATTTCTCCATCCTATCAAAGAATTTCCTTAGATCTTCTATGTGTGTAGTCCTCATCCTTGACTTTGCTAATGTGTCTTATACATAGTCCTCCATGTTCTTATGCATCATGTCATGGAATATTGTGGTCATTTCTCTTTGATAAGTCATTCCTGCATTCTTAAGACCAAATGACATCACATTCCAACAATATGTTCCCCATGTGCATGCAAATGCAGTCTTTTCTTGATCTTCAGGGGCAATTTTAATTTGATTATATCCAAAAAATCCATCCATTAAAGAGTACATCTCATAGCCTTCTGTTAAATCCACAATCATATCTATATTTGGAAGTGGAAAATCATCTTTTAGACAAGTCTTGTTTATATCCCTAAAGTTTGTGCACACTCTTATGGATTTGTCCAACTTAGAAATAGGAACCATGTTTGAGATCCATTCTACATAATCAATAGCTCTAATGAATCCAGCCTTCAATGGTTTTTCCAATTCTGCTTTTACTAGAAATGCCACATGTGGATTCAGCTTTTTGATTTTTTTCTTTATTGGCTTTATGTTATGTGAAATAGACAAGTGATGCATGATTAAGTCTGTGTCCAATCCGGGCATATCTAAATAAGACCAAGAAAAGTTGATCTTCTTTTCCTTGAAGAAATTGGTGAATCAGATCTTTTCATCTTCTGTCAAGGACTGAGTAATGTGGACTAATTGAGGAGCTTCTATTGTTCCCAAATTAATGGTTTGTGTAGGTTCAAGTAGAATTGAGGATCTTTCTTGAAAGTGATCTGGGAGGATATCAAGAATCCCATCTTTTGGCACCTCTAGGAGGTTTTCACCATCAGATACATCCTTTTCTTTTTCTCTTTTAGGATATGATATTGCCATTAAGTGGTTTTAACCATCAGATCTCTTGTTCTTTTTGTTTTTCATTTTGAGACTAAGAAACTTGATATCCTCCTCAGTCATAGTTTCGCTCTTTACACTAGTGGAAGAAAGGAAGGGTTCACAAGCATTTAGATAACAGGCTATGGAATAGTCATTGTCAAAAGATATCAGGCTTGTGGTTGTAGGCTCATCCCAGTCTATCAATTTAGGATATTTTAAGGACAAAGATTCATTAGGTTCAAGAGATAGCACCATGTTATTATCAATGTTATTAACTTGTAAGATATCTTCTATTAAGTTTTCTTCTAGATAGATGTAAGGATTATTACAGTCATGTTCATTATTATTAGAGTTCATGTTAGTGTTATGAAAATTTAACTCTAGTCATCTAGCATTAGAACTTTATCCTTCTTCCATCAAGACTCCAACATCAAATTTGTATATCACATCTATCTCTATATCCATGGTAGCATCAGAAATGACATCCCATTCATATTCATGTGAGTCTACCTGACTATAATCTGATACCCCCAAGAAGTGGGCAATAGTCATGGGTACTTCATTTTCTTCAATAGCATGGTTATCTTCTTCTTTTGGAGTTATCATTTCTTGTTCCTCATCATAGTGAGGTGTATCAAAGATGGGAAGCCCTTGTTCTTTTTCTCCTTTATGTTCTTCTGCTTGTTCTGCATTTGTTTCTTGTCTAAAATTAATACCAATTTTTGATAATGGGTCTCCTTGTAAGAGAAACAACCTTTCATAGGCAATAGGTTGTCCTACTTCTTCTTCATCATATGAGTCTCCTGATGTATCAAATACATGACCCTTTTCTACTATATGATGAAATATGGCTTCCCTAAAACCTAATCCACTCTTGTCCTTAGGATTTCTGAAATCCATGTGTAGAGGTTCTACAAGTCCTTGTTTGTTCTATCCCAAGGGTCCTTTCCCTTTGTATTCCATTTTTTTCATTATTTCATATCCATTTCCATATTTTTGTGGAGCTATCTCAACATGTTTGACATTTCTATCTTCTTCAGGTTCTTTATAAAGACATTGTAAGAAAACCTTTTCTTCATTTTCCTCTTCAAGGGATACTTTTTCTTTGACCATTCTAGTTCCCTCATGGATAGTTAGAGCACTACCATTGGATTGTATAAATATTGATGAAGGTATTCCTTGTGTTCTAGGAGATATGAGAATATTTGTCAAAGACATAACATGACCCATCTTTTATTCACCCATGCTTGTCTCTTCAATGTCGATATTTTTAGCAAAGCTTTTTAAGACCATTTCTTTGGATGTCTCTACCTTGTTAGAGCTTTCCTTGTTCTTAGGAACCATGCTCTCTATTTGTTTGAGATTTTTGCAAGTGTATGTGGTATCTGCTGGAATGGTAACCTCTACTCCATTATGAGAAAATTTTAGGAATTGATGGTAAGTAGAAGGCACAACTTGTATTGAGTGTATCCATGGCCTTCCAAGGAGAATATTGTATGCAAGTGGTAGATCAAGAAATTGGCATAGGACATCTTTCTCTAGTGGTCCCACTCTGATGGGTAAGATAACCAATCCCTTAGAAGATCTCTCTTCTTCATCATAGGCCTTGATTGTTATCTTCCTTCTAGGATCAATTGCACTTTTTGAGAATCCCAATTGTTTTATCAAGTTGTATGTGCAAATGTTCAAACCAATGCCTCCATCTATCAAGACACATTTGACTTGGTGTTTATGAATAAGGACTTCTAAATGTAGAGGTTGGTTATGTGGTTGGTTCAAATATTTATCATCCTCTTCAGAAAAAGATAAGTAATGTGAGGAATTCAAGTGTCTAACCATAGCTTGGAATCTATCCACATCTAGATCTTTCGGTACATTAGTGCTAAGTAGGGCTTGATTAAGAATTTCCCTATGACTAGGGGAAATTTTCAACAACTCTAGGATAGACACTTGAGTAGGTGTGTTTTGTAACTAATCCACAAGATTGAACTTTGGAGGTAACACCACTTTCTTAGATGTTGTTGTAGTCATAGCCGGTGTGTTAGAAGTAGAAGCTCCTCTGAGAGTGAGCTTAGCTTGACTTCATGTTACATCATTGGAAGACTCAGTTTTTATTTTGACTCCTTTTAGAGTGATCACATTGATGGATTATTTTCATGGCTCCACCATATGAATTACATTGTCATTATCAAAATATGTGTAGTTAATCTTGTTACTCTTAGATGACTCTCTTTCTCATAGTTAGGTAGTGGATTTTGAAATGCTTTATGGTCATTATTTGTGTGATGTCCATCTACCTTGACTTTTCCTTCTTCAATTAGGTGTTGGATAACATGTCTTAACTTCATATAGTTGTTTGTTTTATGTCCTTTATTGTGATGGAACTCACAATAATCATTATCATTCCACCACTTGGGTTTGACTTCTGGTTCCCAAGGTTTAGAATCAGGAATTGTAATGATTTTGTTATCCACAAGTGACTTTAAAACCACTTCCAAGGTGTCTCCCAATGGTGTGAATTTTCTCTTAGGCCTTGCTTCCCAAGGCTCATTTTGAATGGGAGGTTTATCAAAAAAATTGTTAACCACTGGTGTCACAGTGGTATTCAGATTCTTGTTTTCTTAGAGACTTGTTGTGAAATTGAAAACATCTGATTTAGGTTTTGGACTAGGAGCATCAAAAAATCCATTATTGACCACATGTTTGTTCTTGTTCACATATTTGTAATTATCCTTGGTGGGGTAGTACTTGTCTTTATTTTCCTTATTTATGGTAATGTCACCTTTCTTGATTAGGACTTCCTCAATTTTGATAGCACTATCTATCATTTTGTCAAAACTTGGCGGTCCTTGCAATTGTATTGGAAAATTCATTTCAAGAACCAAGTTATTAATGAAGATGTCCATCTTTTTGTTTTCAGGTATCTGCCTAGCATATTATGCAAATATTTTCCTCCATCATTATAGGAAATTCAAGAGTGACTCTCATGTTTTCTATTTGGTGTTGCATAGATCCAACATTGTCACTGTGTGTTGGATATTGTAGGAGTATTGTTGTATGAATTTTTGCACTAGTTCATCAAATGTCTTGATTCCTATGGGTAAATTGGAAAACCAATCCATAGCTTGTCCACCTAGGCTTCATGGATATAGTCTCATAAGATATGTTTTCTCATGCATGAACTCCATACTAGTTGTGCAAAACTCTCTCACATGATTTTGAGGGTCATAATTTCCAAGGTATCTGTCATATTTTGTAATTGTAATATTCTTGGGGAATGGAGTCATCTTTAGTCCTTTGTCAAAAGGGAAAGGAAATATGTGCTTTAGATAGTATTTTTTTGCTAGTAGGTCCTTCTCTTTCTTGAGCTCTTTGATCTCATTTTGCATGGCAAGTAATTGTATTGTTAAAATAGATATGGGACTGACATCTTCCTTTTGTTTAAGTTGATTCATATCATAGTCTTTTGGTAATTTCACTCCTTGAGAGGCAAGTTCTAGGAAGTATTTCTTTGTTTTCTTCCAAAGTTCTGTCAAGGATTTTATGGAATCATTTTCTATTTATATCTCTTTGGTATTCTCTTTTAGTGGGTTCTTCATCATCTGAATCATATCGGGCTTCCTATTGTTGAGCTCCCTCTTGATTGTTTTCATCATTTTGTTCATCTTGTCCACCTAGTCTTTCTTCCCAATGGTATTCTTCTTGGTTATTCATGTTTGTAGCTTCGGGTTTTGTTGTATACGTGGTACTTGGTGTTGTTCCAAATAAGGGATTAAGTCTTGAAGTCTCTTCTTTTTCAAATGCAATCAAAGGTACCTCATTTGAGAATGGGTTACTTTCAAAGTGGTAAGATTTGTGCCTTGTGTTAACCATGAAAATGTGATTAAGGAATCAATGATAGTCTTGTATTCAAGTGGGTCTGAATGTTTGCAATGTCTGATTGTGAATCCAAGGATGCAAGAGTGGGTTTGAAACTATTTTATGGATCCAATGTTAAAGGGTGTCAAAGTACCTTGTTCATGAGTTGGGAACCAAGAGGTAAGTGTGTCTGATAATGTGGAAGCTCTAGCGTCAAAGGGTGTTAGAGTGCCCTATTTATGTACTGGGAGCTTAATTATAGTTGATTGGATAAACTATCTCCACAATTGGACAATGCAGATTTGGACCATGCAAGGTAACAAGACTTTCAGAAATGAATTTCTCCGGTTATCATATGGATGTGTTTTGACAACAAAATCTTACAAATGGGCCAAATGGGTATCTGAAAATGTAAAAATTTTATTTTTGGAAAGTACAAAAAATGCTTTTTGTCCCAGATGCGATCCTTTATAGGTGACTGGCAGACTATTTAGAACCCCAGATGTGACTCATGAAATACCAGATGTGACTCAAGAAATACAGTGGTCACCACATGCGATCCAAGATTTGGTGTAACTACGAGATGCGATCCATTTTTGAACATATGTGATCCGAAATGTAGGATACGACTCAAGAACCTGGGATGTGATCTTATGATGTCAGGGAATTTTTTTTTCAGTGATTTTTGGAAAATGGGTCATGTCTGTTAGATTCCAGTGATTGTCAAGTGTTTGTAAGTGCTTGTAAATGCTATGTGCTTGTTCATTTGGGGGTGATTATCTAAATTTGTATTTAGGACACACCAAGAAATCATTTTAATCAGACACACCTTACCTACCTCACACTAGGTAGAGATTGAAACCACTTGTTCACTGACTTAGGAACACACCCAAAGACTCTTGAGAATATTGCAGTCCAATAACATGCAATGGATATTGGAGGCCATATTAGCCAAGTGTTAACATCAATGGGAGCTCGATATGGTGAATTTCTTGGGGCAATTACTATTTTCCTTGCACAAGTGATAAAAACCTTTTAGGGGTGATCTAAGTAGCATCTAACATAAAGATTTTAATGAAGGCATCCATTCACAACCATCTCTGGTAGGGAGGTTGGGAAGGAGCTTATCACAAGTCTTTTCTCTTAGGTTCACCTAGTGACCCTCAACTATATTCACCTACACCAATGACCTATGGGATGCCTTTAATGGTTCAATCCCCTAGTCTTAGGCCCAACCAAACTACCACAAGTGATTCAACAATTCAAACTCAACTTCATGCTTCTAGGCTCCTTCATATACCTAGTATCCCTTAAGCTAGATCAAGGGTATTACACCTCCCAATGAACTAGGAAGCTTGTAGAGACATGAAGGTGTGGGAAAATGTCTTAGAATATGCCAAAATACATGATCCAACCTTCACTTCACCCATTCTCCTTACTGATCAAGTAGTTCCTTTGTAAAATAGGGCTACAAGAAATGGCCTAATTAGGCCTCCTCTCTGAGAAAATAGGGCTTTCATCTTGATTTGTCCCAAAGGAACCTACAAATAAATTATTTATCCTTGCTAGATGAGGTAAAACCTCAAGGATTTTAGAGGTTTTGGGTCCCTCCTAAGCCATACAACCCCCTTACTAAAAATAGGTCTTTTTAGTAGAGTTTAGGCTTTCTCTAAACTAGTAAAGTAAAAGATAGATTTTCTTGACCAAATGGATTGATAAACTCCTATCCTTACATCCAAGTCTTGGTAATGACCATACACAAGACCTCCAACTCCTACCCTTCAGCTCCTATCACTCCTCTGCAAGCTATACTCCTGCTTCAATCAATCGTTCCTAGTCGAGCTTAGCATGGATCGCCTAGGGCCAGATTGTAAAAATGCTTAGCATGAATTCTAGGTCCCCTCCTTCCATCTATGATACATACATGGGGTCTACTCACTATCCCCAAAAGGTTGTACATATTGAATGGTGGGATAGTGAGTTAGACCCTCATTTGTGCAAGCTCCTCAGTAGAAATTAGAGAACCAGGAGTTTTATAAAAGATTAAACTAAACAAAGTAAAAATAAATGAAACCATAAACTAATTACAGAAATAGAAAGTAGATCCACACAAAAAAACTAAACATTCTACAAGAGATTGGATTTAGACCAACATTCCTTTCATTAACTCACCGTTCCATCAAAATCAATACAAATTAGACTATGCACACACACTTAGAATATAAACTTCGTACAGTATGCCTTCCAACCTCAGGATATGAGCCCCAAAAACCATAAATAGTCTTAGATCAGACTTAGGGAAGGTTTAGGACCCTTAAAGATTGATTTAGGCCTTGAGGTTAATTAGACCGAGCAACTTTTCAAAAGTTGCAAAATTTGCTAAGCAACTTTTACAACAATGATGACAACTTTTAAGACTTGCTTCCCCAAAGAGCTTAGAAAGCTAACAAGGGGTCCTAGGCTCTATCTAGGCCCTAAAATACATATCCATGCTTAAAACCTCAAAATTAAGACCTGGTATTATATCCTATCTGATTATCCCATAGTGGACTAGTAAGACTCATCACTCTACCTAAGACCTTCTAGGACTACATATCCCAAATGGATCCCAATACACATGATCAACATGACCTTAGGGAAATCCAACACACAAAGACTTAAAACATAAAGAAAGAAGGTTCTCCTACACCAGACTCCCCCTTCTACACAAATGAGACTTAATATTTAGTGGAGGAGAGGATAGAGGTGTCTATGCCATGCCTCTTGAAGTCAACTTCCTCTATCCATGTTGCTTCTGATTCAAGACATCCATTCCACATGATGAGATGTTCTAAGTATTCTCTATTCCTGGTCTTCTTGTTCACCCTTGATTCAATAATATTCTTAACTTTTGGCTCCTCTTTAGGAGGTAGGACTATGTCACTGAGATCCTCAAGTATATCTCCAATGCCCTGATTGACCTCTAATATAGGTCCCTTGAATTTGATCAGGTCTGCCACATTGAACACTGGTGAGATGTTTAGGTCTATTGGGAGTTCTAACTTGTAGGCATTGTTTCCATGTTTGGCTAGCACTTTACAAGGCCCCACTCTTTTCATCTGCAACTTGGTTGGTATCCCCTTCTTCAATCTTGACTTGTTGAGATGGACCATGACATAGTCTCCCACTAAAAATTATATATCCTTCCTTGTCATGTCTACCTTGGTCTTGAGCTTGTGGGTGGCTTCCATGATTGTCTTCCTAACCTGCTCCTACACTTCCTTCTTGGTCTAAGAAAAATCTTTAGCATGGCCACTCCTATGTTCCATGGCTCCTAGATCCCTGAGTTCACATACCCCTCTTGGATGCATTCCATAAACTATTTCAAATGGACTCCTTCATGTGGTCCTATTTATGCTATCATTGTAGGCATATTTTGCTTGGAGAATGATCATGTCCCATGTTTGTCCATATTCCTTAGTGAGGCATCTCAATAGGTTTCCTAGTACCCTATTTATTACCTCTATTTGTCCATCTATTTGGGGATGGTATGCTAACCCAAAGGATAGATTTGTACCTAGCCTCCTCCATAGAGTCTTCCAAAAGTGACCCAAACTTCACATACCTATCAGATAAAATTCTTAAAGGAAAACCATGAATCCTAATAATCTCCTTGAAAAATAAATGGGCTATGTAGCTTACATCATGAGTGGTTCTACAAGGGATAAAGTGACTCATTTTACTGAATCTATCCACCACTACATACACACTATCAAATCTTGATTTAGTTTTAGGGAGACCTACCATAAATTCCATGCTTATGCATTCCCATGGCTTATTTGGAATGGGAAAGGGTTGATACAAACCTACATTGTTGGATCCTCCTTTTTCTTTCATACATACTACACACTTCTCCACATATCTTCTAACATCCTTTGGCATCTTGGGCCAATAGTAGAACCTCTGCACCTATTCTAGTGTCTTATTGATACCAAAATGTCCACTTAGACTACCATTGTTCTTCTCTTGAATGAGGTTCTCTCTCATTGAACCCTTGGAAACACATAATTGATTCCCATTGAATAATAGTCCACTTTGCAAGGTGTACTCAGAGAATGGACTGTGGAAATGGTTCTCAAATTCAGAACATACCTTGTATGCCTCAAAGAAATCTTCATCTTCACCATAGAGTCCTTGAAAAATTTCAATGCCAATGCTCTGTAGCTGAATCTCTTGGACTCTCAACAACCTCCTACTCAATGCATCTACCACCTTGTTTAGGTGTCCCTTCTTGTGCTTGATGGTGAAGGTGAAGGCTTGTAAGTATTTCATCCATTTAAAGTGTCTATCGCTCAACTTTTCTTGGGTATTTATATAGCTAAGTGCTTGATTATCAGTGAACACTACAAACTCTTTAGGTAGGAGGTAGTGTCTCCATTTCCTAAGTGACTGAACCAATGCATATAGTTCCAAGTCATATCATGAATACTTCTTCTTAGCTTCATTAAGCTTCTCACTAAAAAATTATATGGGTCTGCCTTCTTGGCTTATCACTCCTCCCACTACTATACCACTTGCATCACATTCCAAAGTGAATAGGTTGTCAATACTAGGTAATAGGAGGATGGGTTATGTTGCCACTTGTTGCTTTAGCTCTTCAAATGCTTTGTTAGCTTATAATGTCCATCTGAATTTGGTCTTCACTCCACCCTTTATAGTATCTAGGAATGGTGCACATATGCCACTAAAGTTCCTTATGAACTTCCTATAAAATTGATCAAGCCCATGAAAAATCCTTATTGTTGTCCCTAATGTTGGTGTAGGCCAACTTGTGATTACTTCCACTTTGTCTGGATCCATTTTTAGTAGACCCTTGGATACCAAAAAACCCAAGTAAACTAGCTCCTTCTTGAGAAATTCACACTTCTCTAGACTGATTGCTAACTGTTCTTCATGTAGCCTCTTGAGTACTATCTCTACATGTGCCAAGTGCTCTCCTTTAGTCTTTCTAAACATGAGTATATCATCAAGATATACCACCACAAATCTACCTATTGTATCCTTGAGCACTTCATTCATTAACCTCATGAATGTGCTTGGGGCATTGGTAAGCCCCAAATGGCATTAAAAGCCACTCATATAGACCCTCAGTGGTCTTAAATGTTTTCTTCCACTCATCTCCATCCTTGATCCTAATCTGATGGTAGCCACTCTTAAGGTACATCTTGGTGAAGTATTGTGCTCCTCCCAAATAATCCATCAAATCCTCTATTCTAGGTATGGGGAACCTATACCTTATTATGATCTGGTTAATTGCCCTTGAATCAGTGAAAAGCCTCTATTTTCCACCCTTCTTGGATGCTATCACAACTGGTACAGCACATGGGTTGATGCTCTTCTTAATGAGCCCTTGATCCAATAGTTCTTGAACTTGTCTATCCACCTCTTGATTCTTCTTCGATGTAAGCTTGTATGCTACCTTGTTTGGCAATGAGGCTCCTGTAATGAAGTCAATTTGATGACTTATGGACCTCTTAGGTGGTAGGGTTGTAGGTGTTTCATCACTCACAATATCCTTGTATCTATTAAGCATCTCCTAAATTTTAGTAGGTAGGGGTGCTTGAATAGGTTTCTCCTCCTTTGGTTGTACCATTATGGCATATCCTGCACTGTCCTCTTCTTGGAGTGTACTTATCATCTCTTTCCCACTACTCAATAATAAATTAGGGGTCTTGGATTTCTCTCCTTCCTCCTCTAGTAAAGACTAAAGTTTGAAGGCCTTCCCATCTTTCTTGAAGGTAATAGCATTGTCCTTGTCATTGTATATAGCCTCTCTGTCAAACTGCCAAGGCCTTCCAAGTAATAAGTGGCATGCATCCATAGGGAGTACATCACACAATATCTTATCCTTATAGCCACCAATGGAGAATTCAATCCATGCTTTCTCATTGACCAATACACTTTGGCCTTTGTTTAGCCACATCACCTTATAGGGATTAGTGTGGGGTACTTTGGGAAGGTTAATTTTCTTCACTGCCTCCTCTACTACAATATTGTTAGTTGATCTTGAATCAACAATCACCTTATAGACCTTACCCATGATCCTGCATTTCACTCTAAAGAGTTTTCTCCACTGCTTTGGTTCTTCCTTAGTTGCCTATCTGATTAGGACTCTTCTAAACATGATATTTTCACCCATTTCTGATTCTATTTGATTCACCTCTGGTGACTTGATACTTGAAGTGTCCTATGTTAGAAAGTAAAGACCACCAAGATAACTGAGAGGGGGGGGGGGGGGTGAATCAGTTATCTAATAATTAAACCATTTATCATCATTAACTTCAATATCAACTTCAATATCTTTAAACCATATAATTAATGTAGTAACCAACCATAGAAGGATAATCATACATAATGACACAATAACGCAAGATATGTTAACTAAGGAACCTCTTGATCAAAGAGTAAACCCTGGTGGGAATGATGCCCACAAAATGATGTACTAATATGAAAGTTCCTTGTTAGAGGATGGACCCTGTTAGGAGTCTTATGAAATACATTCAATACATATGAATCTCTGTTAGGAGATTTTGAATCCCTATTAAAAGATTCTAACCCTATTAGGAGTTATGGAAGACAGAAGGACCCACTACCCAAACAACTTCAAGGCAAGATCTCTGAACTCACTGTCCAATAGATCTTAGGATTATTCAATAGAATAATATGAAATATGTTACCTCTTTCACACTATGCCAAAACCACACTCTCTGCTACACAAGATCACAAATCCAGATCTCTGTACTTCGCAAGTCTTCCTTCATCACTGAATTAGCTTTTTTCTTCACTTCATGCATACATTCGCATCACAACTTTCATAATTTCATATCACAACTATTACAATTCTCTTATAACAAGGAAAACATTCCTTCCTTTATACCACACTCAAATAATTACAAATGAGTCGGCATGCAAATACAAAATAATAATTTCAACATGCTACATCAAAATTACATAAAACTGTCGGCTTCTAGATACAATAACTTCCCAATCGTGTGACCTCAAAGTTTGGGCTATGAACCACATCACCAAAAATGAGTCTCAAACTTCCCTTTAACTGTGCAGAATCAGATTCCATCCCGGTTAGGAGATATCCTCCGATTACCAAAAATCACTACATAGGAATACTACCAGAACACTGCTTCCACCAAAATGCTTATAACTTTCATGAATAAATGAATTTCTTTTTGCGCTCCTAACCATATGCTAATAACACACCAAAGAACATATCATCAACTATGCATAACTCAATCTACAATATAACATGTGCGCAAAACAAAACTATGCCTGCTTCTCTGCTAAACTCTAGAATATCATTGTGTTGACATCAATGACAATCATAGTCATGAATAAAACAACCACTGCTATAGAATGACTGCCAAAAGGCTTCAACATTTATTCCTAACAATCTCCCCCATTGGCATTAATGGCAACATAGATGAAAAAATATCCAATGTTCCAAAAATCCAATCACTGCTGCTCAACTGCACTGCTACTCATCATCAATCAAATCTTGCTTCCTTATCCTATTCAATCTCTCAACAAATGTAGTTCCTCAATGTTTCCTCAATTTTTTTCATGATTCTCTCCCCCATTGACATCAATAACAGAAATTCTATCACTATGTCAAACAATAGCTCAATGTCAAAAGACACTATTCAAAAAATACATTCACAAGAGTCCTCAATGACTCAGCTCAGATACACATACTCCCCCATAGAGGAAGTACCAACATCCAATCTAGAAAATAGATAGGGCCATAAACCACTGGATGGATGCAACCAACTGCATCATTACTCAAAAGTAGGTTGGGGCATAACCCCAAGCATACCTCTCAGATACTCAAATGTATCCTTAGGCAAAGGCTTAGTAAATATATCTGCTATTTGCTCCTTTGTGCTTATGTACTCCAGTCTGACTTCTTTATCTGCAACTTTCTCTCTTACAACATGATATTTGATCTCTATATGCTTTGTTTTAGAATGTAAAACTGGATTCTTAGACATACTAACTATACTTGTATTGTCACAATATATGACAATAGGCTCGTCAAACTTGATTCCAATGTCCATCAACATCTACTTCATCCATATTATCTGATTACAATTGTTTTCTGCTGCTACATATTTTGCTTCTGCTGTACTTTGTGAGATACAATTCTTCTTTTTGCTCAACCAAGAAGCTAATCTTCTCCAAGAAAAAAGGCTCCACCACCAGTGCTTTTCTTGTCATCAATGCTGCCTCCCCAATCAGCATCAATATATGCACATAGGGTAAAATCATTAGAATTTTCATACCACAGTCCATAGTCCATTGTGCCTCTAAGATATCTCAATATCCTTTTTACTACTACATAATGTGACTCTCTAGGTTCAGCTTGAAATCTTGCTACCATCCTAGCTGAATGTTGTATATTAGGTCTAGTGTGTGTCAAGTACTGCACTCCACCAATCATAGATCTATATTTCTTTTGCTCAACTTCTGGTGTCTCATCTTTACTAGATAGCTTATGTCCTATAACCATAGGTGTTCCAACTGGTTTACAATTCTCCATACTGAATCTTTTCAAAAATCATTCAAGTACTTTTTCTGATTTATAAAGATACCATCTTTGTTTTGTGTTATTTGTAATCCCAAAAAGTATTTCATTTCTCCAATCATACTCATTTCAAATTTTTTCCTCATTTCATCAGCAAATTTTTCACTAGCTTCATCTTCTCCTCCAAAAATAATGTCATAAAAAAAAATAACCAAAACTAACTATCCATTCTCAATTTCTTTTGTGTATAAGTTACTATCATCTGTTCCTTTTGTAAATCCCAATTTTAACAAATATTTATCTAATCTAGCATACCAAGTTCTAGGTGCTTGCTTTAGTCCATACAATGCTTTCTTTAGTTTACATACCATGTCTCCTTCTTGAGTCAAAGGAAAACCTTCAAGCTTCTCAATGTAGACTTCTTCCTCTAATTCACCATTCAAAAATGTTGACTTCACATCCATCTGATACACTTTGAATTTCTTAAATGTTTCATAAGCCAAAAATATTCTTACTGCTTCAAGTCCTGCCACAGGGGCAAAAGTCTCTTCATAGTCAATTCCTTCTTGCTATGAGTATCCCTTACATACCAATCTTTCTTTATTTCTAATTACTTCTCCTTGTTCATTCATCTTGTTCCTGAATACCCATTTATTTCCAATCACATTTTTGTCTTTAGGTCTAGGGACCAATTCCCATGTCTTGTTCTTTTCAATCTGATCCAATTCTTCTTTCATAGCTTTAATCCAATGTTCATCTTCACAAGCTTCATTAGTAGACTTAGGTTCAATTTGAGAAATCAAACATAAATGTACCTTCTTTCTAGTCATAACTCCTCTGTCCAAACTTCCAATAACTTGCTCAACAAGATGATGTCTTGATATATACCTGTTAGGTGTCATAGTCACTGATCTTTCTTCAACTGTAGATTCTTCTCTATTTTCTTCAACATGAATTTCATTCAACAATTCACTGTTAGTCTCAAAAAATTGTTCAATAGTTTCAATGTTAGGCTGAGGGTTAGTTCCTTCATCAGATTCATAATCAAGCATTCTTTCCTGAATTTTAAACTTCTCATCAACTTTTACATTTTCACTTTCAACAATAGTTTTAGTTCTCTTATTGTAACATCTATATGCTTTTCTTTTCAAAGAATATCCAAGAAAAATTCCTTCATCGCTTCTAGGATCAAACTTTCCTATATCATCATCTCTCTTAATATAACATTTGCTTCCAAAAATTCTAAAATACTTAATTGAGGGTGCATGTCCGAACCATAATTCATAAGGTGTCTTTCCTGTCTGCTCTAATTTGTACTTTGTTCATTGTATATACTGTTGTATTCAATGCTTCTCTCCAAAATGTCTTTGCCAAATCACCTTCAAATAACATAGCTCTAGCTACTTCAGTTACTGATCTGTTCCTTCTTTTTGCAATACCATTTTGTTCAGGTGTTCTAGGGGCTGATAACTATTTCTTAATACCATTCACTTCACAAAAAGTGTTAAACTCTTTAGATGTAAATTTTCCACCTCTATCAGATCTCAAACATTTAATCCTCATTCCTGATTCATTCTCAACTTTATTCTTCATGACCTTAAACTTATCAAAGGCTTCATATTTTTCTTTCAAAAATGCAATCCACATCATTCTTGTAAAATCATCAACAATAATCATAAAATACCTTTCTCCATAGAATCCTCTAGTCCTAGTAGGATCGCTCAAGTCTCTATGAACAATCTCCAACTTTTCTATAGATGTGAACTTCTTGCTAGGAAATGAACTCCTTTTCTACTTATCCATCACACATTCCTTGCAAATCATGTTAGTAGGCTTCATAATCTTAGGTAAGTCTCTTACTACAAGTGTAGAACTCACTTTCACAATATTATCAAAGTTTATATGACAAAACCTTCTATGCCATAACCAACTGTCATCAATCTTAGTCATCAAGCATGTCATCTCAGTAGGGTTCAACTAAAATACATTACCTCTGGTTCTAGATCCAATTCCAATTAGATTTCCATCTTTATCCTTAATCACACAAGTTTTCTCAGTAAACCAAACTTGATATCCTTTATCCACTAACTATCCAATACTCAAAAGATTATGTTTCAATCCATCAACAAAGTAAACATCATCAGTATTAGTCTTTCCATCAAGAGTAATAGATCCTATACCTTTAATCAAACAAGGTGCATTGTTACCAACTCTAACAACTCCTCCATCATAATTGTTAAACTTTATGAATTTTCCTTTATCACCAGTCATATGATGTGAACAACCACTATCTATAATCCAATCAACTTTCTTTTCAACTTGGGAAACTAAAGATTTTTCTTCTTTAATATCAAATTCAGAATTTTCTTCCTTAATTGCTACAAATCCTATGTCATCAAAGTTATCATTATCATCACTTTCACTCAAATGTCTTTCAATTCCTACTTCAATTTCTTCATCATTTGCATAATAACATTCTTTAGATCTTCTAGGCTTAAAATTGTTCCTATACTTCTTAACTCTCTTAGGACACTTAGATGCAAAATGACCATATTCTTGACATGTCCAACATTTAAAAATTTTGTTACCATCTGGTTCTCTTTTCAAAAGCAAGGCAATACCTTCTTCAATCTTCTTATCTTCATCAGATTTGGATCTACTACTGCTGGCATAATCTCCATTCACACTTGTACTTCTAGACAAAGTCAGTCTGATGCTAAGAGCATTGAATGCTATCTCCACTCTAGGTAGTTCTCCTGATAATCTCAAATTCATCTTTGTTTCTTCCAATCTTCCAAGAAGAGTCTCTCTTGAAAAGTTTGGTGTACAAGGTATCACTTGTTCAATCATTTGTGTAGTCTTCTTGAATACCGGTGTCAATGTTCTCAAAATCTTCCATATTACTTGATTCTCTATCTTTTCACCTCCACAAGACTTTATTCCTACAACAATTTCTAACATCCTACCAATATAGCTTCTAACAAATTCATCTTCCATCATTCTTATGTCTTCAAATGCACAAATCCAATTATGTAACCTAGCTTTCTTTGCATGTTCATCACCTTCAAAAGTAGAATGTAAAGCTTTCCAAATATCATGAGATTTAGTTAAACCTTTTACCTGACCGTATTCATTCTCTGGAACTGCTGATAAAAGTGCTTCTCTTGCAAGTATATTAGACATAAATAGATCTACCTCATCTTTAGAACTTGTTTCAAGATTGTCTTCTTCAATTATAGTCCTTTCATTTTTTGTAATCAACCATAATCTAGTCCTAAACACAAGAGATGTGTCTTCATCTTTTCTTTCCAGCTGTCAAAATTTACTCCATCAAACTTAGGGCTTTCTTTCCTGAAATTTTCCATGGATCTCCTTAAGTTCTTAAACTTCTCTTTCAAGGACCTACCGCTCTGATACCAATTGTTAGAAAGTAAAGACCACCAAGATAACTGAGAGGGGGGGGGGGGGGGTGAATCAGTTATCTAATAATTAAACCATTTATCATCATTAACTTCAATATCAACTTAAATAGATTTAAACCATATAATTAATTCAATAACCAACCATAGAAGGATAATCATACACAATGACACAATAACACAAGATATGTTAACTAGGGAACCTCTTGATCAAAGAGTAAACCCCGATGGGAATGATGCCCATAAAATAATGTACTAATATGAAAGTTCCTTGTTAGAGGATGGACCCTATTAGGAGTCTTATGAAATACATTTAGTACATATGAATCTCTATTAGGAGATTTTGAATCCCTGTTAAAAGATTCTAACCCTGTTAGGAGTTATGGAAGACAGAAGGACCCACTGCCCAAACAGCTTCAAGGCAAGATCTCTGAACTCACTGTCCAATAGATCTTAGGATTATTCAAAAAAATAATATGAAATATGTTACCTCCTTCACACTATGCCAAAACCACACTCTCTACTACACAAGATCACAAATCCAGATCTATGTACTTCGCAAGTCTTCCTTCATCACTGAATTAGCTCTTTTCTTCACTTCATGCATACATTCGCATCACAACTTTCATAATTTCATATCACAACTATTAAAATCCTATTATAACAAGGAAAAAATTCCTTCCTTTATACCACACTCAAATAATTACAAATGAGTTGGCATGCAAATACAAAATAATAATTTCAACATGCTACATCAAAATTACATAAAACTGTCAGCTTCCAGATACAATAACTTCCCAATTGTGTGATCTCAAAGTTTGCACTATGAACCACATCACCAAAAATGAGTCTCAAACTTCCCTTTAACTTTGTATAATTATATTCCATCCTGGTTAGGAGATATCCTCCGATTACCAAAAACCGCTACACAGGAATACTACCAGAACACTGCTTCCACCAAAATGCTTATAACTTTCATGAATAAATGAATTTATTTTTGTGCTCTTAACCATAGGCTAATAAAAAACCAAAGAACATATCATCAACTACACATAACTCAATCTATAATATAACATGTGTGCAAAACAAAATTTTGCCTGCTTCTCTGCTAAACTCTAGAATATCACTGTGTTGACATCAATGACAATCATAGTCATGAATGCAACAACCACTACTAAAAAATGACTACCAAAAGGCTTTATAATTTATTACTAACATCCTCTTGGGTGTATGCTACCCTCTTTTTATAATTAGAAGAATATGGATTGTTCGGGAACCTATAGGCTAGATGTCCTAACTGTCCATGGTAATAACACTTCATGGTAGCAAAATATGAGCTACCTATGCCTCGGTGTCCTCTTCCTCTGCCAAAACTTCCTCTAGATGATGTTTCACTACCATGCTCTACTATTTTGGAATCTCCTTGACTCCTATGTTCATTTCTTGTACCTTGGTAGCCTCCCCTATGTCCCCTTTGATCTCTCCATCTATCTCTATTCTTGGAGGTTTGATCTTTTTTCCTCTTGTCTTTTTCTTCAATCTTGATAGCCAATTGATAGCATTGGTGTATATTCTTGGGACTAAGAAATGCCATCTCTTCTTGTATGATCCACTTCAAGCAATTAAAATATTTGGCCACTTTAACACTCTCTTCTTCGGCTACATTGGATCTCATGCAAAGATTTTGTAATTCCTCAGTGTAGGAACTCACATCTAGATCCTTTTGTCTCAAACTCTATCTTTTCTTATGTAACTAAATCTCATAATCCTTAGACATGTAGACTTCCTTGATTTTTTTTACCATGCCCTTCAAAAAAAATATTGGGTTCTTGCCCTCCTTTTCCCTCTCTATTTGTATAAATTTCCACCATGTTAAGGTAGAGCCTCTATGTCTAGATTTTTCTATCCTCACCTTTTGTGCTTCACTGATTCCATCACATTCAAAGTGATTTTCCATGCCATCTATCCATTCTATGATTAAGTCAAGTTACATCTTACCACTAAACAATGGCATTCCCTCTAGAGCCTTTCCATTCATGGCTTTTAATGCCTTTATAAGTGGTTCTTCCTATAATATAGGGTCTGGCTCTAGAGTCTTATCCTCCTCAGGTATTTCCTTCTCCTTTGATTCTTGCCAATCCAACTTGTCATTGACTTCTTCTTCTTTCAATTGCACTTCACTCAATGTTTGTTCCAATTGAGCTAACTTCTCCCTCAATATCTTGTTATCTATCTCTTGGTCCTCAACCTTCTTGGCTAACTCCACATTGGTCACCATGATTGAAGACCCACTAGATTCACAATCTAACATGCACTATGCAATCCCAAAAACTTTTTGCACTTTGATACCAATTTGGTAGGGAGGTTGGGAAGGAGCTTATCACAAGCCCTTGCTCTTAGGTTCATGTAGAGACCCTCAAGTGTATCCACCTAAACCAATGACCTATAAGATGCCTTGAATGGCTCAATCCCCTAGTCTTAGGCCCAACCAAACTACCATAACTTATTCAACAATTCAAACTCAACTTCATGCTTCTAGGCTCCTTCATATACCTAGTATCCCTTAAGCTTGATCAAGGATATTACACCTCCCAATGAACTAGGAAGCTTGTAGAGACAAGGAGGTGTGGGAAAATGTCTTATAATATGCCAACACATATGCTCCAACCTTCACTTCACCCATTCTCCTTACCAATCTAGTAGTTCCTTTGTAAAATAGGGCTACAAGGAATGACCTAATTAGGCCTCCTCTCTGAGAAAATAGGGCTTTTGTCTTGATCTGTCCCAAAGGACCCTGCAAATAAATTATGTATCCTTGCTTGATGAGGTAGCATCTCAAGGATTTTAGAGGTTTAGGGTCCCTCCTAAGCCGTACAACCCCCTTACCAAAAATATTTCTTTTTAGTAGAGTTTATGCTTTCTCTGAACCAGTAAAGTAAAATATGGATTTTCTTGATCAAATGGATTGATCAAATCCTATCCTTACATCCAAGTTTTGGTAATTACCATACAAAAGACCTCCAAATCCTACCCTTCAGCTTGCATCACTCCTCTGCAAGCTATACTCCTGCTTCAATCAATCCTTCCTAGTCAGGCTTAGCATGGCTCGCCTAGGGCTGGATTGTAAAAATGCTTAGCATGCATTCCAAGGCCCCTCATTCCATGTATGATACATACATGGGATATAATCACTATCCCCAAAATTCCATATATATTGAAGGGTGGGATAGTGAGTTAGACCCTCATTTGTGCAAGCTCCTCGGTAGAAACTACAGAACCAGGAGTTTTATGAAAGACTAAACTAAACAAACTAAAAATGAATGAAACCATAGAATAATTGAAGAAATAGAAATTATATCCACAAAAAAACACTACTCATTCACCAAGAGATCTGATTCAGACCAATAGTCCTTTCATTAACTCATTGTTTCATCAAAATCAATACAAACTAGACTGTGCAAATACACTCAGAATAGAAACTTCATACAATATGCCTTCTAACCTCAGGATATGAGCCCAAACAACCATAAATAGTCTTATGTTAGACTTAGGGAAGTTTTAGGACCCTTAAACACTAATTTAGGCCTTGAGGTTAATTAGACCGAGCAACTTTTCAAAAGTTGCAAAAGTTGCTAAGCAACTTTTACAACTATGATGACAACTTTTAAGACTTGCTTCCCCAAAGAGCTTAGGAAGCTAACAAGGGGTCCTAGGCTCTATCTAGGCCCTAAAATACATATCCATGCTTAAAACCTCAAAATTAAGACCCGACATTATATCCTATCTGAGTATCCCATAGTGGACCAATAAGACTCATCACTCTACCAAAGACCTTCTAGGACTACATATCCCAAATGGATCCCAATACACATGGTCAACATGAAGTTAGGGAAATAAAACGCACAAAGACTTAAAATATAAAGAAATAAGGTGCTCCTACACCAATCTCCCATAGTCCTGCAAGAAGGATTTAGACCATAAGCCTTATAGGAACTTGAAAGTGTATAGTCTCGCAAGTAAGATTCAAGTGGCTCCGCTCTACAATAAATCAAAGTCTGTCATTGGGATTGATCATAAATATCTTAAGACAAGATAGATCATGTCTCCCAAGGCTTTAGCCTCAAGGAAGCATCAAGTTTTATAGTGGGGTGGAAGAGTCGGCGTAATACTTGTCCCCACTTGGGTCGTTCTCGAGAGATTTTTTCCTCAACCGGAAGGCCCTCTAAAGGTGTACAATAAAGAAAATGTATAGATGATAATGAGCTTAGGATTTTTGGTTCTCCATAAAGGAGAAGAGCATAATCTCCTAACTCACATCAAAGATCCCAAACAAATCATGCAAATTAAAGTCCAATTACTCCAATTTGATTCCAAATCACAAACTAATGTTTGAGTTTCTAATTTTTCATCAAGGGGAAAAGAGAATATTCCTCTAATTGATTTACAAAGTGAAATTAAATTGCATTTAAGTGCTCAAAACAAAATAATTAAGTCTATTTCATCCTTTTAAAATAAATCATAAGAAATTGTTAGTAGTTTTAGCATTTGGGTCTCTGTCTTTCATCTTACAAACTACAGTTAAGTTGTCAAAAACCAGAGAAATCAACAATCCAAATTGTCAAGGGTTGGAAAACTCTAGAATACAATAAAAACTCCCAGATGTGATCCTAAAATTCTCCAAATGTGATCTTATTTCCCAAAAATGACCCCATTATCTATATGTGATCTAGATCATAGGATGCGATCCTGAAATTTACCAGAAACGATGCTTCCTCTAGATGCAATCCAGTAATCCTAGATGCACTCCAAGAAATTTAGGATGTGACTATTCTTCCTGAATGTGATCTTCTGGTAAAAAAGACATGGTGAAAATTAGTAAAATTAGCTTGAAAAATAGGAAATTTGGGGCTCTACCCCACGGTGGGTGCCAAAAATATGTGTGTGAGTTTTGGACTTGCAATACAACACTTCAATAGGACATTACATCTTTTTTTAGAATAATTAAGCATACAAATTAATGAAATCAACAAATGAAATCATCGTATTGCTCTCTAGTTAACACAAGTATGAAAAGGGTGTTAGTAGCTCTCAGATTTAAACCCTAAACAGTGACAATGTAATGCTAAAATGAGAGATTCAAATGTAACATGTAAGAACTAAGCTAAATCTAGAAAATACCTCACAATTAAGCATGAAAACATGAATTATTTACCAAATAGCTCAATTGAGACATTTCTTAATTAGCTAAAGCATGTGAATTAAGCATGAAGGCATAAGAACAACTGTCAAAAATCAAAGCATTAAGAATTAGGAGTGAAAACATTAGCACGAGAGTTTAAAATCCAAAGATCAAGAAGCCTCAAAATGCAAGCATTAGGAATAAAAAATGAGCATTCAAAATTTCTCTTTTATAGATTGTAGGAAGAATTGAACGGTTGAGATGCATCTGTGAGGAGTGGTTGAGATGCATCTTGGCTTGATACTTGATCCATGTGAGAGCCTCTTAATGATTGAAGTGTGTTTGTTGTGTTTGTTGAATTAAGAGGAATTTATGATTTTCTTTTAATTAATTACTCTAGCCATGAATTTGGTGGGATTGAATTAATTAATTAGGCCTAGTGTTAATTGACTTCATTTTTTCTTGAAACCTTGGTGATAAATCCTTGATTTGAGATTTGATTGATTTTATTGAATTTTAAGAAGTATGTTAATGATCGGGAATTGAATTAACATAATCAAGGTATTATTCTAAACTAGGTAAAATAGGGCCTTAGGTTCTATTAACCCAATTTTAGGTGATTACAGTTACCACTACTGGCCGCACACTAGATTATCATATCCTCTTCCTAGTTAATAGTCACACTATGTTAATAAAAAATCTCTTTCATATATGCTTCTTGTTGGGCATTAATCCCCATATTATCAAAAATTTTCCACCCCCAAACATCACCCAAAGGTCCCTGTTGTAACTCCACATACTGTCTTAGCTGCTCACCCCAACAATTTAAACATAGTTGTTTCAGATTCTCATATGTTGGATTTGCAGACAACATTGGGTATCCATTCCATGAGTCATCCTAGAACTTCACCTTAAGTCCATTACCCACTTGCCATGTTAGGTGTTGTGTGATGATTGGTCTGCAACTTGTGATAAAATTCCAAATAGCAGAACCTTTTGGTGGATTTGGTGCAGTGAGAATTCTATCATTGGCCATAGAATCCAAATATTTAGCCTTTATAATTTGTACCCACAATAAGTCAGGATTTTTATAAATACTCCACACTAATTTCACTCCCAAAGCCTCATTCATTAAGTTCCCAATCTCTTAGACCAACACCACCATTTCCTTTGGATTTACATACCTTTTTCCATGCTATTAGAGGTATTTTTTCTTCCACATTCTTACCATTCCAAAGAAATTTTTTCATTCTCTTTGCTATGATCTGTGTAAATTTTTTAGGAATCTTGAGACACATCATTAAAAAGACATGAATAGCATAGATTATTGATTTAAGTAGAAGGATCCTTCCAGCAAAGGTAATCCATTTTCTCTTCCAACCTTCCAATCTTTTGGAACATTTCACCACAAGTTCCTTCCTTAAACTAGCCTTTGAAGCTTTTTTGAACAAGGGGATGCCAAGATATTTACTTAGTAATTTGCCAACCCTTATGCTAATAATTCTATAGATATCCCTTTTTTTTCAAAGATCCACATTAAAGAAGTAGATTTTTGATTTATGTCAATTAATACACTGACCAAAAGCTTTATTATATAATTCTAAAGTCCCTTTTATAATTCTTTCTTTCCAAAGAGAAGCCTCCCCCATTAAACTTGTGTCATCTGCAAACTGTAAATAAGTTATTGGTTCTAATCCTTCAGCCAATTTAATACCTTTTCACACCCCTATTTTTATTTTGAGTCTAATCAACCATCCAAGAGCCCCAACCATAATAATAAATAAAAAGGGGGATATTAGGTCTCCTTGTCGAATGCCTTTATTGGAATTGAAAAAGCCTTGAGGGCTGCCATTCACTAAAATACAAAATCTAGGAGTGTTAATACAACTTTCAACCCAATTTATCCATTCTTTATAGAAACCAAAACACTCGAGGACCTTAATGAGGAAAGCTCTATTTACTGCATCATAAGCCTTCCTTATGTCAAGTTTAATCATCATTTTCTCTATTTTATTTTGTTGAATGGTATGTATAACTTCATGGGCAACTATGATCCCTTCGTAAATAGATCTGTCTAGAGTGAATCCACTTTGTTCCTGAAAAATAATAGACTGTAAAACCAATTTCAATCTATTCGCTATGACCTTGGAGAAAATTTTATAAATTGTATTACATAAAGAAATTGGTGTAAAGTCCTCAAAAGATAGTTTGTCCTCCTTCTTTGGAATGAGAGTGATGAAATTATTATCAAAATCTTGGAAGATAAAACCCCCTACCCTTGATTCCTCTACCACCTCCCATACCTCAAAACCAATTATGTCCTAGAACTATTGGTAGAATATGGCAGAGAAACCATCTGGTCCAGGAGCTTTCTGGGGGCCTAGATCAAAAATTGTCTTTTTCACTTCATCAAGGGAGCATGATTTCATGAGAATATCATTATGATTAGTCATAATACATTATGGAATAATAGTGTGGATATCCAAATTTGGATTTATTTCAACTGAATCTTCCCAGAAAGTATTTTTTAAATACCTTATCACCCCCTAATTAATATCCTCTAGTTCTTGCACTAAATCACCATGACTATTTTGAATAGAAAATATTTTATTCTATAATCATCTTACTTTAACTGATTTATGAAAGAAGAAAGTATTCTTATCTCCTTCAGTGAGCCACAATTCTCTAGATTTCTATCTCTAATAAGTTTCTTCCCTATTTAGGACTTCACTATAAAGTTTACTCAATCTATTCTTTATTCCTAATGATGGCTCAAGGAGTGTGATCTGAAATGTCAATGCTAAAAAAAATCACACAATCAAATCCAGAAACTTTGTTGCATCATAATGGATTGTGGAAATCTGATTTTGTTAATTCATTCATACCATTTGCAATAACATTGGAATGTAAGGTTTCTAAGTCCCTTTCAATAGTTTCTTTTTTGACAAAAATGATGTTACAAACATCATTATTCCATCCTTTCAATTGTTCTTTTAAATATTGTAAATTTTTAAAGAGGATAAAATCCTTGTTAGCTCTTCTAGGTGGTGCCTGATTCTACTAGACTTTAACTTGAGCATGGAAGGCATTATGCCTAAGCCACATGGCTTCAAAATTGAAGGGTTCTCTATCCTAAGCTTTGTCATCTTGAAGCCTCAAGGTAATGGAATAATGATCTGAACCTATAAAAGGTAAAATCTCTACATTACATGTCCAGTTGGTAGCTATCCAATTTCCAGCCAAAAGAAATATGTCCAACTTTTCTGCAATATTTAAGAATCTACTATGCTTGCTAGTCCATGTGAACAATCCATTTCTTAAAACTAGCTCAACCAGTCCATTATTTGTCACAAAATATGAGAAACGCTTCTGACTTTGTCCCACCCACCCAAGCCCCCCTTCTTTTTTGTAGGATTTAAGATTGCATTGAAATCTCCACCCATTAGGGAGATCTCATTCGGTCTTCTTGTAAGAATCTCACATAGATCCTTCCATAGAGAATGTTTCAATGAAAGATTATTAGGGCCATATATATGAATAGCATGAAATTGTGTAAGGAGATATTTTGATTTAACTTCCACCCAAATCCAAGATCTATTCCTCTCCACCATTGTCATTTCTACTGTCACCTTAGCCCACAATATACATAACCCCCTTGAGGCCCCAATTTCCTTCGAGAAACAACATCTCCATCTATTGAATTTATTAGTAAACACTAGAATCTCCTCCCTACTTAGCTTAGTCTCCTATAAAACAAATGACATCTGGTTTCACCTAATCAAAGCCTCTTTTGATTAGGCAAATCTTGTCAGGGGCATTGCAGCCCCTGACATTCCACGATAAGATTTTCATGGCTCTCAGGGAGGGGTATAGCCTGTCCCTGACCTAAGAAATTTACATTGGTTTTTTGCACTACCAAAAAAGGATAATTTAACCTTATTTGATTTTCTCCCTCTTCACTTCCTTTCACCTAAAGATGGTTTTAGTTTTTCTGATGGGTGTTGTTCAATTGTTCTAACTATTGGAGATTTTTCGACAGGCTAGTATTGACTGTATGTTTGTCATTGATGACAACATATGGAAAGTAGCATGTGTGGAAGTCTTATGCAGTAAGATTTCAACATATGTAGCATGGACATGATATCAGCATGATATCATGGGTGTAGAGGTTAAATGTTAGTACAGACAGTTATATAGCAGTTGGTGTCAGCAGTGTTCCTGATAGAATAATAGGTAGTTTTCTATGTATGGTTGTTCATATAGTTATCATGGAGCCTTTCACACTTGGATATATGATGAAGATATATTCATCATGTTACATTCATGGACATAGAGTCTGATGATCAGTAGAAGTGAAGTTATGCAGTCACTATTCACCAGCAGCAGTTTCCTGTGTTTGTTCAAAAGAGCTGACAGAGATTATATTGGTTCTGGAGTTGCACCTATCATTGTGGTACGTGCCCTTGGAGTTAAGCTAAGAGAAGAGTTAGTGATGTTTGGTTAAGAGCACATAGATTAATTCAACTTGAGGAGAAAGATCCAGTTGTTTTGGTATAGCCAACAGTGTGTAGCGTGCATCTACAATTATCTTATTGGACAGGTCCCAGAATGTGTTGCGTGCTTAGTAGAGCTGACTAAATTGTTATTGGAGCTTGTTATGGTTTCTCTAATATGATTTCAAGGTGGTTCTAATAGGCCAAAATTATTATATCATTTAGAAGAAAGATATTGATTATATCAGGTGTGTCCTCTCCCCTAACAGGGACTATTGTAAAAGACTCCTATCAGGGTCTGACCCTTTACTAGGTCTATTGTACTAAATATATTGTAAAGAAACTCCTAATAGGGTTAAGGATCTTCTAACAAGGATCATAATATACTAGTGCAGAATATTAGTGGGTGTCAATTCTCACCAAGGTTTTTACCTATTTAGGTTTCCTCGTAACCAAAATATTGTGTTGTGTTCAAGTGTTCTTTCATTGAGTTTATGCTTATGTTTAAGTATACTTAATTGGACAAAGAATTAAAACTTGTAGATAACTAATTCACCCCCCCCCCCCCTCTCAGTTATCTCTTGGGACTATTCCTAACAATTGGTATCAAAGCCTGGTGCCTTAGAGAGAAAGTCTAATAGCTTGAGGTTGATCAGATGGCATACTTCAGAAAAGAAAGTCTTAAGTTTGATTGAGAGAATTATCTTGATTGGAAGAACAAGATGGTGACTCATTTGCAATGCATTGCTTTTAAATTTTTTGATGTAACTATTAAAGCAGTCAAACCTTGGAAGACCTTACTAAGGATGATGCTACTGATAAGCAAAAGGAATTATTTCATCAGAATGTAATAGCCAAAGAATCCCTTATCAATGCCCTTTTTGATAGTGAATTTTCAGAAATAAAGAAGGTAGATACAACCCACAAAATATGGAAGTACCTAGAAGACATATTTAAAGGAGACAAGAAAGAAAAGGATGCATGCAGAAAGACATGGAAGAAAAGATACAATGCATTAGAAATGTTACTTGAATAAAACATTAGAGCCTACAATCAAAGGATCAATGAAGCAGTTGCTGGAATCAGAAATAATGGTGGAGAGATTTTAGAGGAGGACATTATGGACAAGTTAATGACTACTCTCACTCTAGAATATGAAAGCAAGATCAACATCCTTGATGAGACCATGAAACTTACATCAAATTTCAAGAGAGAGACCTTGATCAAAAAAATCTCAACTTTTGAGATTTCAAGATTGAAGATAGAATATAAAAGTGAGACAACCTTCAAAGCAACAGTTCATGGTAAGAAATATGCAAACACTTCAAGTAATTTTGATGATAATGATGAAGAGAAAACACTAGATGATTTCATTGCTATGATTTCCAAAAGATAAAAGAAAGGAAAAGGAAAATATGAAGGTCAACTGCCATTTAAATGCTTTTCATGTAAAAATATTGGTCACTTTGCAACTAAATGTCCCTTAAGAGCCAAAAAGTTAAAAAATAAGTACAAGCCTAAATTCTATAAGGAATGTTACTATGCTAAAGATGGAGTTTCAGATGATGATTTGGTTGAAGAAGAAATTGGATTTATTGCTATCATAGAGAAAATGAACAATAAGATAGATCATGAAGATAAGATAGAAAAATAAGAGCTAGCATTAATTTCCCAAGCTGATATTAGGATAGATTGGATTATAGACAGTGGTTGTTCACATCACATGATAGGTGATAAAAATAGATTTGTTCATCTAGCCAAATATAATGGTGGCATGGTAAGATTTAGATATAATACTCCTAAACCCATAGTTGGTAGAGGAGCCATCACCTTGGATGGGAAGAATAGTACTGATGATGTTCTCTATGTAGATGGTTTGAAACATAACCTTCTTAGTGTTGGATAGTTACTTGGAAAAGGTTATCAGTTGGAGTTCAAAGATGAAAAATGCATCATTAACAACAAAGATGGTGTTATGATTACATCAGGATCAAAGACTAGAGGTAATGTTTTCCAACTCAATTTAGAAGCAAGTTGTTTTGTTGCTAAAGTTGATGACAGTTGGTTGTGGCATAAAAGACTATGTCATATCAATTTTGATAACATAGTAAAGATAAGAAATGCAAAGGCAATAAGAGATCTACCTAGCATAGAAAAGCTAGTTGATACTATATGTAGGGAATGTGTGATGGGAAAGCATGTGAGAAACTCATTCAGCAACAAGAAAAATTCTACAAAGAACAAGTTGGATCTGATTCATACAGACCTATGTGGTCCAACTCAAACAAGATCATACTATGGTGAAAGGTATTTCATTTTATTTTTTGATGATTATACTAGGATGATGTGGGTTGCGTTCTTGAAAGATAAGTTCAAAGAATTTGAGAAGTTCAAAATATTCAAAGCTAAGGTTGAGAATGAATCTGGACTAAAGATAAAATGTTTGAGATTGGATAGAGGAGGAGAATTAACTTCTGACAGATTCTATGAGTATTGTAAAGAACATGGCATAAAGAGATAGTAGAGTGCACCTAGAACCCCTCAGTAGAATGGAATTGCAAAGAGAAGGAATAGAATCATTCTTAATAAAGCACACACCATCATGATTGAAGGAAAAGTTGCACACACATATTGGAGAGATGTGGTGAATATAGCAGTCTATGCCATCAAAAGAATTCAATTGAGGCCTGGCACTAACAAAAAACCATATGAATTATGGTTTGGTAATGTTCCCATAATAAAATAATTCATAATCTTTGGAACCAAGTGTTACATCAAGAGGGATGAAGTAGTAGGCAAGTTTGATGCAAGAAGTGATGAAGGTATTTTCCTTGGTTACTCTACTAAAAGTAAAACTTATAGATGTTTCAATTTAATATTGAAAAATATCATTGCAAGTGCTCATGTTAAGATTGATGAAAAGTTTATGGTTCAAGAAAGATATCATGATTACTCACCCATGATTGAAGAAAAACCCAAACCCTCCACTAGTGAAATAGTTATTAAAGAAATGTTTGATAGTATCAATGTGTTATTGAATGACCCTGAGACAAGTGAAGAAGATACTCCTAAGGCTGATGAGTCTACATCACCTAAAGTTCCAAAGTTTACATCTAGAAACCATTCCAAGAAAGACATCATTGGAGATCAGAGCGGAAAAGCCTTAACAAGATCACAAGCAAAGAACTCAGCTAGCAATGAAGTGGTATGTTTACTATCTCAGATTGAACCTTAAAGTGTTGAAGATGCATGTAATGATTCAGACTAGCATGAGACTATGAAAGAAGAACTTGATCATATTATTAAGAATGAAACTTGGGAACTGGTCCCAAGACCTAGTGATAAGAATGTGATTGGAACAAAGTGGATATTCAGAAACAAGATGAATGAAGATGGTACATTAGTAAGAAATAAAGAAAGGTTAGTATGTAAGGGATATGTGCAAAGAGAGGGCATTGATTATTCAGACACATTTTCACCAGTAAGTAGATTAGAAGCTATTAAGCTATTTCTAGCTTATGCTATAGTCAAAAAATTCAAAGTTTATCAGATGAATGTCAAGCCAGCATTCCTGAATGGAGATTTGAAAGAAGTATACATTGAGCAGCCATAAAGATTCACCTTATTAGACAGACCTAATATGGTATGCAGATTGAAGAAGGCCCTCTATGGACTTAAGCAAGCCCCTAGAGCATGGTATGAGAGACTAGATGGATATCTAACAAAGATTGGATTCAAGAAAGGAGCAACAGACTGTAATCTATTCATAAGAGAGACATCTAAAGGTATACTACTTCTAGCTATATTTGTTGATGACATTATCTTTGGAGGTAATCACAAACTAAGTGCAGAATTTGCTAAAGAAATGTAGAATGAGTTTGAGATGAGTATGATTGGTCCTATCAAATACTTTTTGGGACTAAATGTGCAACTGACAGAAAAAAGAATTTTTATTAACTAGTCCAAGTATGTGAAAGAGATACTGAAGAAGTTTAAGATGGATGATTACAAGCCAGTAGGAACACCTATGATCACTGGATGCAAGCTTACAAAAGAAGATGACTCACCAGTAGTGGATACAACATTGTACAAGTCTATGATTGGTAAACTCATATATCTTACTCAGACTAGACTTGCTATTTCCAATGCAGTTGGCATAGCTGGAAGATTTACAGCAGAACCTAAGAAAAGTCACCTCATGGTAGTAAAAAGGATATTCAAATATTTGCAAGGCACTATAGACTATGGTCTATGGTATTCTAATTCAAAAAATGTTGAGCTTCATGTGTACACTGATGCTGATTGGGAAGGATGCGTAGATGATAGAAAGAGTACATCAGGTGGAGTAGTGTTTCTTGGTGATAGACTTGTCACTTGGACAAGCAAGAAACAAAATTGTATTTCTTAGTCAACAATAGAAGAGGAGTATGTTGTAGTAGCCTTGAATTGTTCTAAAATTGTTTGGATCAAACAGAAGATAAAGGATTTTAGAATTCAGATTAAGTATCCTATTGTTATTCATTGTGATGACACTAGCACTATCAGTATGTCTAAGAACCCTGTGATGCATGCAAAGACAAAACACATTGAGATCAAGTATCACTTCCTAAGAGAGAAAGTGGCAAAGAAAGAAGTCAAGTTGGACTATGTGAGTACTAAAGATTAGTTGGTAGATATATTCAAAAAGCCCTTGCCTAAGGATACTTTTGAGTATCTTAGGGAGAAGTTGGGATTAATTCCCTTCCCTGATTCTGCTTAAAAGAAAGAAGCAAATGCATCAGTCCTCAAGGACTGATGGAAGGTTGACTACTCTACCTCAGGAGTAGTTCTGGTGCTTAAAATGAATGGAACCCTTTTCCATTGATGTCAAAGGGGGAGTAATATATAGAGTCATGAAAAAAAAAAAAAAAGTAGTATACTAAGGGGGAGGAGTATTTAGACTTGGAAGCAGTTTAGTTGAGGAAATGGAGAAAATTGAAGATTAGTGTAGAAAAAGGAGGATTCATCTTCAGGGGATTTTTTGATGATGAAATGGAGAATGTTATAAAATTATTTCTCATTGGGTTGTTGGTGGTTTTTCATTCCACATGTTGCCATCAATGCCAAAGGGGGAGATTGTTGGAGAATTGCCAGCAGGCCAGTACTAATTGTATGTTTGTCATTGATGATAACATATGGAAAGTAGCATGCATGGAAGTCGTATGTAGTAAGCTTTCAACATATGTAGCATGGACATGATATTAGCATGATATCATGGGTGCAAAGGTTAACTATTAGTACAGATAGTTGTATACCAACTGGTATCAGCAGTGTTCCTGACAAAATAATAGGCAGTGTTCTATGTATGGTTGTCCATATAGTTATCATGGAGCCTTGAACACTTGGATATATGATGAAGATATATTATTGATGTTACATTCATGGACATAGAGTTGGATGATCAGTAGAAGTGAAGTTATGCAGTCACTATTTACCAGTAGCAGTTTCCTATGTTTGTTCAAAAGAGCCAACAGAGATTATATTGGTTCTGGAGTTGCACCTATCATTACGGTATGTGACCTTGGAGTTAAGCTTAGATAAGAGTTAGTGATGTTTTTTTAAGAGCACATAGATTAATTCAACTTGAGGAGAAAGATCCAGCTGTTTTGGTAGAGCTGACAGTGTGTAGTGTGCATCTACAATTATCTTATTGGATAAGTCCTAGAATGTGTTGCGTGCTTAGTAGAGCTGAATGAATTGTTATTGGAGCTTGTTATGGTTTCTCTAATATGATTTCAAGGTGGTTCTAAGAGGTTGACTTGATTATATCATTTAGAGGAAAGATATTTACAAGCAGTCATTTGTGATTGCTTAAGTGTGGTTCATAGTTGATTAACAAGAGAAGAGAAGAGTGTGTGAAGTGTTAAGCCATCATAAGAAGGTCTATGTGACCAAGTAAAGTGTTTGAGCTATACATTGGAACTGATCTAGATAGTAGGTCAAAGCCCAGTTCACCAAGATCTAGATGTAGTGTATATATGTTAAACAAAAGGTTGTAGCCTTCACCCCTTTGAGCAATGTGCTCTTAGACAATGCATCCTCTCCCCTAACAGGGACTATAGTAAAAGACTCCTAACAGGGTCTGACCCTTGACCAAGTCTACTATACTAAATATATTGTAAAGAAACTCCTAATAGGGTTAAGGATCTTCTAACAAGGATCATAATACACTAGTGCAGAATATTAGTGGGTGTCAATTCCCACTGGGGTTTTTACCTATTTGGGTTTCCCTGTAACCAAAATATTGTGTTGTGTTCAAGTGTTCTTTAATAGTGTTTATTTCCTGTGTTTATTTAGAAGAGCCGACAGAGTTTTTATTGGTTCTAGAGTTGCGTCTATCCTGTGGGTATCTACCCTTGGATTTAATCTTAGAGAAGAGTTATTGATATTTGGTTAAGAGCACATGAAGTAATTTAGCATGAGGAGAAAGATCTAGTTGTTTTGGTAGACCCGACAGTGTGTAGCGTACATTTACAATTATCTTATTAGACAAGTCCCAGAATATGTTGCATGCATAGTAGAGCTAACAGAATGTTTATTGGATTTTTTTTATGGTTTCTCTAATATGATTTCAAGGTGGTTCTAATAGGCTGACTTGATTATATCATTTGGAGAAAATATATTTATAGGCAGTCATTTGTGATTGCTTGAGTGTGGTTCATAGTTGATTCAACAGAGCAAAGTAGAGCAGAGTGTGCAAAGTGTTGAGCCATCAGAAGAAGGTCTATGTGACCAAGTAAAGTATTTGTGCTATGCATTGGAACTAATCCATACAACAGGTCAAAGTGTAGTTCACCAAGATCTAGATATAGTGTGTATTTGTTAAATAGAAGGTTGTAGCCTTCACCCCTTTGAGTAGTGTGCTCTTAGACAGTGTGTCCTTTCCCCTAATAGGGAAAATTGTAAAAAAATCCTAACAGGGTCCGACCCTTGACCAGGTCTACTGTACTAAATATATTGTAAAGCAACTCCTAATAGGGTTAATGATCTTCTAACAAGGATCATAATACTCTAGTGCAAAATATTAGTGGGTGTCAATTCTCACTAGGGTTTTTACCTATTTGGGTTTCCCCATAACCAAAATATTGGTGTTGTGTTCATGTGTTCTTTCATTGTGTTTATGATTTATGTTTAGGTATAATAAATTGGATAAAGAATTGAATCTTTTAGATAACTGATTCACCCCCCCCCCTCTCAGTTATCTCTTGGGACTATTCCTAACAATTGGTATCAGAGCCAAGTGCCTCAGAGAGAATGTTTAACAACTTGAGGTTGATCAGATGGTGTACTTTAGGAAAGAAAGTCCTAAGTTTGATGGAGAGAATTATCTTGATTGGAAGAACAAGATGGTGACTCATTTGCAGTGCATTAGTTTTGAAGTTTTTGATGTAACTATCAAAGCAGCCAAGATACCTACCCTAGAAGACCTTGCACAGGATGATGCTACTCAGAAGAAAAAGGAATTGTTTCATCATAATGCCATTGCTAAAGAAGCTCTTATCAATGCCCTATCTAATGGTGATTTTTTAGAAATAAAAGAGGTAGATACAACCCACAAAATATGGAAGCACCTAGAAGACATATTTGAAGGAGACAAACAAGAAAAGGATAAACACAGAAAGACATAGAAGAAAAGATACAATGCATTGGAGATGCTTCCTGAAGAAAATATCAAAGCTTACAATCAAAGGATAAATGAAGTAGTTGTTGGCATCAGAAACAATGGTGGAGAGATTTCAGAGGAGGACATTATGGACAAGTTAATAATTACTCTCACTCCTGAATATGAAAGCAAGATCAACATCCTTGATGAGACCATGCATCTTACATCTAATTTCAAGAGAGAGACCTTGATTAGAAAAATATTAGCTTCTGAGATTTCAAGATTGAAGATAGAACCAAAGACTGAAACAGCCTTTAAAGCAACAGTTCATGGTAAGAAATCTGCAAACACTTCTGGTAATTTTGATGATGATGATGAAGAGAAAACACTAGATGATTTCATTGCTATGATTGCCAAAAGAGAAAAGAAAGGAAAAGTAAAATATGAAGGTCAATTACCATTTAAGTGCTTTTCATGTAATAAGATCAGTCACTTTGCATCTAAGTGTCCTACTAGAGCTAGAAAGTTCAAAAAGGATTACAAGCCTAAGTATTCTAAGGAATGCTACTATGTTGGAGATGGAGTTTTAGATGATGAATCAGGTGAAGAAGAAATTGGATTCATTGATATTGTAGATAAAATGAATAATAAGACAAATCACAAAGATGATAAAAAGGGACAAGAGCTAGCACTGATTTCACAAGCTAACATAAGAACAGACTGGATTATAGACAGTGGTTGTTCACATTACATGACAGGTGATAAAGATAGATTTGTTCATCTGGAAAAATACAATGGTGGTATGGTTAGATTTGGAGACAACACTCCTAAACTAATAGTTGGTAGAGGAGCCATCACCTTGGATGGAAAGAATAGTACTAATGATGTTCTATATGTTGATGGTTTGAAACATAACCTTCTTAGTGTTGGACAGTTACTTGGAAAAGGCTATCAGTTGGAGTTTAAAGATGAAAAATGCATCATTAACAAGGAAAGTGTTATGATTGCATCAGGCCCAAAGACAAGAGGTAATGTTTTTCAACTCAATTCAGAAGCAAGTTGTTTTGTTGCTAAAGTTGATGATAGTTGGTTGAGGCACAAAAGACTATGTCATATCAATTTTGATAACATAGTAAAGATAAGCAATGTAAAGGAAGTAAGAGATCTACCTAGCATAGAAAAGCCAGTTGATACTATATGTAGGGAATGTGTAATGGGAAAGCATGTGATAAATTCATTCAGGAGCAAGCAAAATTTAGCAGAGAACAAGTTGGATCTGATTCACATAGACCTATGTGGTCCAACTCAAACAAGATCATACTATGGTGAAAGGTATTTCATTTTTTTTGTTGATGATTATACTAGGATGATGTGGGTTTCATTCTTGAAAGATAAGTCAGAAGCATTTGAGAAGTTCAAAATATTCAAAGCTAAGGTTGAGAATGAATCTGGACTAAAGATAAAATGTTTGAGATTGGATAGAGGAGGAGAATTCACCTCTGATAGATTCTATGAGTACTATGAAGAACATGGCATAAAGAGATAGTTAAGTGCACCTAGAACCCCTCAGCATAATATAATTGTAGAGAGAAGGAATAGGATCATCCTTGATACAGCATGTACCATCATGATTGAAGGAAAAGTTGCACACACCTATTGGAGAGATGCAGTCAATACAGCAGTCTACACCATCAATAGAATTCAATTGAGGCTAGGCGCTAACAAAACACCTTATGAGCTATGGTTTGGTAATGTTCCCACAATAAAATACTTTAGAATCTTTGGAAGCAAGTGTTACATCAAGAGGGATGAAGTAGTAGGCAAGTTTGATGCAAGAAGTGATGAAGGTATTTTTCTTGGTTACTCTACTAAAAGTAAAGCTTATAAATGTTTCAATTTAAGATTGAAAAAGATCATTGAAAGTGCTCATGTCAAGATTGATGAAAAGTTTATTGTTCAAGAAAGTTTTCATGATTAATCACCCATGATTGAAGAAGAACCCAGACCCTCCACTAGTGAGATAGTTATTGAAGAAATGTTTGATAGTATTGATGTGTTATTCAATGA
The DNA here is from genome assembly GCA_027943335.1 of Chamaecyparis obtusa. Taxonomy (NCBI): domain Eukaryota; kingdom Viridiplantae; phylum Streptophyta; class Pinopsida; order Cupressales; family Cupressaceae; genus Chamaecyparis; species Chamaecyparis obtusa. The sequence goes on along the minus strand of BSBK01002145.1, from coordinate 478,005 downwards.
CCCTGAGACAAGTGAAGAAGAAACTCCTAAGGAAGATAAGTCAAGATCACATAAAGTTCCACAATTTACATCTAGAAATCATTCCAAGAAAGACATCATTGGAGATCAGAGCGGCAAAGTCTTAACAAGATCATAAGCAAAGAACTCAGCTAGCAGTGAAGTGGTATGTTTACTATCTCGGATTGAACATTTAAGTGTTGAAGATGCATGTAATGATTCAGATTGGCATGATGCTATGAAAGAAGAACTTGATCAGATTATTAAGAATGACACTTGGGAACTGGTCCCAAGATCTAATGATAAGAATGTGATTGGAACAAAGTGGATATTCAGAAACAAGATGAATGAAGATGGTATAGTAGTAAGAAACAAAGCAAGGTTAGTATGTAAAGGGTATGCACAAAGAGAAGGAATTGATTATTTAGACACATTTTCACCTGTGAACAGATTAGAAGCTATTAAGTTGTTTCTAGCTTATGCTATAGTCAAAAAATTCAAAGTATATCAGATGGATGTCAAGTCAGCATTCCTAAATGGAGATTTGAAAGAAAAAGTTTACATTGAGCAGCCGAAAGGATTCACCTTATCAGACAGACCTAATATGGTATGTGGATTGAAGAAGGCCCTCTATGGACTTAAGCAAGCCCCTAGAGCATGGTATGAGAGACTAGATGGATATCTAACAAAGATTGGATTCAAGAAAGGAGTAGCATATTGTAATCTATTCATTAGAGAGACATCTGAAGGTCTACTACTTGTAGCTATATTTGTTGATGACATTATCTTTGGAGGAAATGACAAACTTGAATAGAGGTAAAATGGATTCAACCCTATTCAAATGTATAGGGGGAAATATGAGATCTATTATCAAACCCAAATTCTCCAAAGAAGAGATCCAATTTGATCAACCAAAAGGTTAATACACAATTGAATCAATTTTGTGAAGAATCTGGAAGAGAGAGAAAGTAAATCCAATATTTCCCTGTGGAGGAGGATATATATATATATATATGTTTGGAAATTTGAAATAATTGAAATACAAATACTAACCTCAAATTAGGGCAGATTTGGAAAATGTTGAATTCTAATGTTTGTGTACACTTTCGGGAAAATCTAAAACCTGTCCTGGATCGGAAATGCCGAGATAGAGAAAATGAAGAAATCTTTCTCTAAGATGGCTCAGCTCAAGTTCGACCCTCATAAAAGGTCAAATACTACATTCTTTATTTGAAGTCCGATTCAAATTCTATTTTTAGATCTCAAAAATTTTCTGAAAAGGGTATCCAAATTCACTCTCAGATCCAAAATTATGCACCTGTACCTGCAAGAAAATGGGGGTTTTTGTTGTATGGGGGGTTTGCCTTTTTCAAACCCCAATTTAGGAATTAACCTTGAAATTGAATTGAAATGTATTGTGCATAAACAAAGTAATTGAAACAAATCACCTTGCTTATGTTGAAGTCCTTGTAGAGGATTCAAATCCTCATATCCAAAAGTAGGAGTGCTTCAATGAATGTAGGATGAATGTAGGATGTCTCCAATCAATGGCATTTGATCTTCAACACCAATTTTGATTTGATATTTGCATATGAGAAAGCTTGTATGAATGTGGAAGGATGGATCATCAAAGGGGGCTCCAAAGAGATTGAATCCTTCAATAGCTAACAATGGATCTCCTTGATGGATGAATGCTTGAACACTTGCTTGTGCTTGAGAGGTTGAGAGAAGAAAAATCAATTGAGTGATGGATCAAATGACAGAGGAAGGCCTCCTTTTATAGTGAACTAGGGCACACTCCTCTAGAGGGGCCACCTTGGAGAATTAAATCCCAATTAGGTCCTAACCTTTAGAAAATATACCTAGATTAAATGCAATTAAAGGATTTACCATCCTGAAACCCGAAATGGCTGACCCGGATGTGGGAAAATAAATATCCCAAAAGTCTGAATCCTAGAAATTCTAGATTTTGGAAATTTGAAGGAAGCGGGAAAAATCAAGGTTGGACCTAACCTAGTTAGGTTTGAGCTTGATCCTAACCTAGTAAATTTTGACCTTGACCCTAACCCTGGTCCCAGATTGACTCAAAACCAAGTCAGGAGGTCCTGGGGATGCCCAGAAACCTAGAACTGATGCTAGAATAGGACAGAATGTCAAGGATAGACATAAAATTCTATGATTACTATGACGAAGGCCAAGGGGCTCTATTTATATATCCTACCTAGAAAATAGAGCCATGTGTTAGTGCTCAAATCTATAGATTATCAAATACTCATAAACTCATATAATCCCAATAGACATAATCTAGCAAAATGCAAGCACTAAGGTATGAAGGTTCAAAAACCTTCTTCACTTCGAGTATGGATACTCAGGTGGGTATACCTATATCAATTCACTATTTGATATGAGATTTGAATTGAGAATTAGCTCCTTCACTATTGTATTGTCCTTCTCAGAATTGATTCAATAAGACATTGCAACTCTTAGTATGGCCCAAACAATCCTGATACACAACACTATGATAGAAATTATGAAAGCAACAATATTGAATAGTGGCTTAAGGATATTCATCCTTCTTCTTTTCAGAGTTGAACTCAAGGAAGGTTAACCTCATTTAGTGCTTCTACAAAGCATTACAATATACATCTATGAACTTGTCATAGAATAATTCAGATTAAGATTGTACAGATAAAGTAAAATGGATCAGTTGTTTATATCTTGGGTGGCGAATAAATGTAAATGGATCCAAAACCAATGCCTTATCCACTTGGGCATCAGAGTCAAACCCTACCTCCACATATATCTATCAAAACAAGTATACTAAAACTCAAATCACATACCTAAAGGGTTAGTGGAATTGGAGGGGATGTTTAAAATAAATGATGGTTTTTTGTCCCAAAAGTCTAACACCAAAATGGAAGACTTAGAGGAAATAAACCTAGGATCTAAAAATTTCCCCCAGATGGTGTACATTGGCAAGAAACTGAGTAGAGAGATTAGATGAAATCTTATTAGACTTTTGAAAAAATATAAACATGTGTTTGCTTGGTCTTATGAAGACCTCAAAGCTTATAGGGTTGATCTATTTCAGCATGAAATCCCTCTAAAGGAGGAAACCAGGCCTTTTAGATAGAAGTAGAGACCCATTAACCCTTTACTGGCCACTAAGATGCAGGTTGAGTTGAAAAAACTAAGAGATGCTGGTATCATTGAATTGATAAGGCACTCAACTTGGGTTTTGAACCTTGTACCAGTAAGCAAAAAGAATGGTGACATTCGGCTCTGTGTTGATTTCAGGAATCTGAATGTTGCCTCACTCAAGGATAATTATGGATTGCCCAATATGGAGGCCATGCTACATAGGGTGACTAGATGTGAACTCTTGTCAATGATGGATGGTTTCTCAGGTTATAATCAAGTGCTGGTCAAAGAATTAGAGCAATTTAAGATACCCTTTACAACCCCATGGGGAACATATGTATATGTTCGCATGCCCTTTGGTCTAAAAAATGCTGGAGCAACTTTTTAGAGAGCAATGGATGTTGCATTTGAGGAGTTGATCAATGTTTTAATGGTTGTTTATTAGGATGATCTCATTGCTTATTCCAAGAAAGATGATGATCATTGTTCCCATTTGGAAAAGGTCATTCTTAAGGCCTTAGAATTTGGTGTGTCCCTGAATCCCAGAAAGTGTCAATTTGTTGTGACACAAGGGAAGTTACTTGGACACATAGTGTCAAAAGAAGGAGTCAGGATTGATCCTGAAAGAGTAGAAGCAATTAAAAAGGTCCCTCCACAAAAGAACATAAAGGGTGTGCAGTCATTCTTGGGACAGATTAATTTTGTAAGGAGATTTATTGCTAACTTTGCAAAATTGGTCAAACCCATAGTAAAGTTCCTAAAGAATGAAGTGAAATTTGATTGGAACCTTGAAGCTCAACAAGCTTTTGAAAGAATCAAACAAGAAATTCAAGAGGCCCCGGTTTTGGTGTCACCTAATTACTTAAAATCATTTTCTCTATTTTCTTTTGCATCTTTTCATACTATTGCAGCTATCCTTTTACAAAAGGATCAAGAAGGATATGAACATCCTATAGCCTTTTTCAGCAAGTCTTTACAATCTACTGAGTTAAATTATGAACTAATGCAAAAGCAAGCCTATGCACTTGTAAAGGCAGTCAAAGCTTTCAGACCATATCTAGTCTGTGAAAAGGTTAGTGCTTATGTACCTCATGCTATAGTAAAGGATATTCTAGTATAGAGTGAAGTCATAGGAAAGAGATGTAAATGGATAAATAGGATTCAAGAGTTTGACCTTGAAATTCATATTACCAAATTGGTAAGAGGATTGGGACTTGCTAAGTTAATGACTGAAGAAAATATGGACCTTGTCCAGGTAAATAATGTTACTACTAATAGTGATAGGATCACTAGTATTGAAACACAACCCTGGTACAAGGATATTGTTTATTTTATCAAATATGCTAAGTGTCCACAAGAGCTGAATGATAATCAAAGGAGGAGTTTGAGGTTGCAGGCTCAAAAGTATGCGTTAATCCAGGGTGATTTGTACTAGAAAGATAATGATGGAATTCTACTCTTTTGTCTGGATAAGCACCAATCAGAGAAGGTGTTGAAGGAAATGCACTCTGGAATGTGTGGAGGACATCATTCTACTCGATCAATAGCTCATAAAATCTTAAGGGTAGGATACTATTGGCCTGTATTATTCAAAGACACTCATTCTTATGTTAGAAAGTGTGAGCCTTGCCAAAGGTTCTCCAAGAAATTAAAATTATCAGGGGCATTATTATTAAACCCTGTTGTTGCAGAAGCTCCTTTTGCAATGTGGGGTATGGATTTTATTGGAGAATTTTCTAAAAAGTCTAGCGGGGGACATAGTCACATTTTGGTGGCTACTGATTATTTCACCAAATGGATTGAAGCCATTCCAACAAAAAGGGCAACTAGTGTTGTTGTAGTTGAATTCCTGATGAATAATATAATCACTAGATTTGGTGTCCTTGTTAAATTGGTTGTAGATAATGCCATGAGTTTTAGGTCACAAGAGATTACTAATTTCTACTCAGAAATGGGCATAGTGTTTTCTTACTCATCTCCTTATCATCCATAGGCCAATGGACAAGCCGAATCCAGCAATAAGAGTATTTTGCAAATCTTGAAGAAAACCTTGGAAAAGAATAAGAGAAGTTGGCATGTGAAATTAAAGTTAGCACTATGGGCTGATAAAATTTTTGACAAGAGAGCTATGGGTAAGTCCCCTTTTGAGATGGTATATGGTGCAAAATCAAGATTGCCAGTTAATAATTTCCTTCCAATCTATAAGTTTATGCAAGAAGAGGATGTGGAAATCAGTGATCCACTGCAGGATAAAATGGTTCAGCTAATTGAATTGGATGAGATTAGGAGGGAAGGACAAAGAGAAAATGTGAAGCTGCAGCAAAAAATGAAATCTTTTTGATAAGAGAGCAACTATGAGAAAATTCCAGCTTGGTGATATGTTTCTCCAATGGAATGCTAGGGATGAAGATAAAGGGAAACATAAAAAATTTGAGTCTTTTTGGATGGGACCTTATATTTTCCATCAAACCCATGGTAAGGACTCATATTTTCTACAAAATTTGGGTGGTGAAGAGCAAGAATTGCTAGTGCATGGACAGTTCCTGAAATTCTTCTTCAGTTAATTCTTTTCCATGCACAGTAGTTATGTATGTATGTATAGGTGTGTTTGCTTCTATTGTGTGTTTGTTTCCTATTTTAGGTTAGGGTTTGGTGGTCTACCTCCCAGAGATTCATAAATTCTTGCTATGATCTTGCAATCAAGCATCCTCAGATAGAGCCACTATTGGGTATATTCTTAATTTTTTGAGGTTTTTGTCCAATTTTTGTTTTAGTCTCCTTGTAAGTGATTTTCCTGGTCTAGGGTTTGTAAAATTCATAAAAAAATTTCATGACCAAGCTCGAAAAAACCCTTACCCTAGGTTTTTTCCTTAAAGAATTTTGAATTCATGTCAAAATCGTCAAGTTAGCCCTAAATTCTTTTGATTCATTGTTACCTTTTTGGCCACTTAAGTGGTTAGCAATGCACGTGCTTATTTGTCTCAAGTTTTCACTAAATCAAAAAGTGTCATTGCATGTCTCATATAGTTTTCGGTGAATCAGCCAATAGGTTGGAACCTTGTTAAGTGTGATCCTTAGTCGCGGAGTCTCCAACTATCCAGCGGTTATCAGAAAACTTTGTGTGACTTGGCGAATGCATTATATCTTATTCACTTATTCCTCAGTGGTTTTGTGTTACACTCAATGATCTAGCGACAATGGTTATCACTCATTCTCTAAATTGAGCGGTTAAGGGTTATATCAACTGGCAAGTTGGTGAATACCATTGATCGGTGTCAAGATCAATGGTTATGTTTTAATCTCAAGTATCTTTTGGGTCCTACATGTTTGACTTGGTGAATGAGTGACTGAGTACTTGTATTATTATCCTCTAAGTCTGGCGGTTCTAACAATTTGATGTAATGAGTTTGGTAGAGGTAAGGCTTTTTGTGTTCGCTTATTCTCAGAATAAGTTAGTGAAATGCTAAATGATCTGGTGACTCAGTGAATCATGTGGTTGCAAGTTCTCTTAAAAGAAAGGTAAAGGCTAGAAGTATTTGGTGAATGGGTGAATCAAAGGATTAGCAAAGTATTAAGTCTTCAGTCACTTAATCGTTTAATGAAATACTCAATGTTTGAAGTATGGGGAGATTCAGCGAACCCTTTGTTCACTGAGTCTTGTAATCAAATGACTAAAGATCATATGTTTGAGAAAATTGGTGATAGTCATGGATCATTGTCAACATCAACAGTTAATTCAGAATCTTAGAATGAAGATGACGGTTAAGGAAAGATTCAGTGATTCAGAGAGTAAAGGCTTTGCTAGTTCTCTAAATAATCAAGCAGTTAAGTGTTTCATTAAGTGAATGCGTGAACCCTTTGTTCACTAAATCTCCAAGAAAGTTGATAGTTAGCTGGGACTTTAAGAGAATGGGAGATGGCCTTATTCTCTAGTTCTCCAAATGATAACTGTAGTCAAGTGCTCGAAGGTGATCACTTTGTTCGCTGATTCACTAAGTGGATGAAGAGTTAAGAATTGCATTGTGAGAACCCATGAAGTCTTTGGTCACTAGTTCTCTAAATATGAGCTAGGGTTAACATTGTATTAAGCGATCACAACAAGCTTTTAGTCACTAATTCACTAAATGGGCTCAGTTGGAAAAGGTAATAAAGGAAAAGAAAAAGACCATTTCTACGTGGAATAAAGTACATTGTCAAGCTAGAGTGTAAACCAATAAGCCATCCAATCAGTTGTAAAAGAAGAATTTCATGACGTAAACAGGGTTCAAAAGTACAAAGCTGAAATCATTGCTTCTTGGCCTTGTTTTTGAGTTTTTAAATCTATCTGTCAACATCCGTGTATCAGCTAACTCTGATTTGAAAACTGGTGATATGTGAAATTGAATGCGAGAGCAATTAAGGATTGATTTGCAATGATTGTGGTAGTTGTACACTCTTGATATGCATTGATAAATAAGCTAAGCTCATTGTTTCCTATGTCCAAAACTAGTCGAAGAGAATTGTGTCTTTCTGAAGCAATTTTTGAGCACCAAGTAAATCCAGTTTGTAGGGATTGAAGGTAATTCGATAGCAAAGATGAGTCAACCTGAGAGGAGCACATCTTCCAGTAGTGAAGCCAAGTCTAAAAGTGGTGAAGATAAGAGCAAACTAAATTATTCAGATGAATTCATGAAATTGCTGCTGGGATCCAGTTAGAACAAGAGGGATCTTGATGATGTTTTTGAAGATTATCTAGGTCAATGCAGAGATCCTATCACTCCAAATTTTTTAGGTTATACTATCTTCAATTTCTTTTATGGAAATAGAGATAGGCACATTCTTGTGTGTAATGGTTGGGTTTTGGGTCTGGGGAAATTAGTTGTCCCTGATGTATTCTTAGATGTGGATTTAATTGTTGCACTAGCTAGGCATTATGACCCTATTTCCAAAACAATTAGAAAAGAGGACTAGTCCCTTTGGTTACTCTTGATAGGGGTTCTTTCATGAAAGCCTTTAATTTCTATACATCTTCCTCCACCGAAATTGACCTGAGCAAAGAAAGAGAGAGGTACAAAAATAACATAGGGACAATAAAGGACCAAATGATGAAGCACATCCCAAAATAGGATAAATATATAGCTCCCCTCCCTACTCACATGAATGCCCCTTACCAATTTAAATCCCTCCAGCATTATATGAGGCAGACTTGTTATGGGTTGTGTAGGGTTTTAGGAATTGATGGGGATGTAGAATTTTTACCAACTGATCTTTTGATGATTATCCTAGACATCCAGAATTCCTTGGTAAATACTAACTATGATTACATTCAGTATATAATTGATAGAATGCATGAGGGTTTGATTTCTATCAAAGAAAGTAAGAGTCCAATTAAGTTCATGCATTATTCATTGTTAATGCACTTAATTTTGTTCTTCAACATCAATAGCTTTGATTTGAACATGCTAAAACCAAGGTTTACCTTTGAAGGCCAGTATAATCTAGTAAAATTATGGGTAAGGTTATGGAATTCTACTTCCAATGAAGGGGATTTTTGTGTTTTTCAAAATTTCATTGTCTTTCCAATTATAAGGATGTTAGGCATCAATGTCATAAGGATATCCCCAAGGGTCCTTAGGCTCCTAAGACCATTGCAGTTTGTGGACAAGTGGGAGGGAGACCATAATTGGGGTGATTTTTACTTGGGGGAAAATTCTACAATTTTGAGAGTCTATGGTTGCCCCCAACCCCCACATCTATTACCAAAATTTGTGCCTCCGAGAGTTGCATATTTGGAATTTGTTTGGTAGTTGATGTGCACAGATAGAGAACTTCTAGCCCCTCACAGGAAGGGTACATTCACACCTAGGAAATTCAAGATAGGTGACTTCCTAGTAGGAAAGAGGGCATTTCCTCAAATCACTGCATGGTTAAATCAATTCAAGATGGTTTCTGGTGCTTGTAGACATGTAGATCCTAAGGACTTTATCAAAAATGCCAGGATGGCCTATATTCCAAACATTGGTGTGATTAAGGAACATTAAGGTTTAGATGAGGAAGATGTAATCATAAACATTATAGAGAATGATGAGGTTAAAAGGAGATGGAACAAGTTCTTTGATTTGATAGATCTATCAAAACAAGTGACGGTGGCCCAACTTCCTTTTGAGGGTTTCTTCCCTAACCTTCCTTATTTGAAAAGAATTGACAAGATGATAGAGATGCATGACACTATCAAATCAATTGGAGAAATTGATTGACCAAAAGCAGCCAAAGAAAAGGAAGGATTATTCATCTTCTGATCAAGAGGATTCTTCTGATGAGTCCTAAGGAGGGAATAGCCCACCACAAGTTGGGGATGTACAGATTGCTAAGCCTACTCAAGATCAACCAGAAATAGAGAATCCTCCAGAGCCACCCTTGAAGAAATAGAGGCTTGAGGAAGGAGAGCCTTCAAGGCAAGGAAAAAAAAGAGAATAATTGATAGAGCATCTTCTCTAGTGCCAGGTAAAAGGGCTTACCATCACCAATTGAGAAAAACAATAAGAGTAGGCAAGAAGGTGTCCACTGATGAAACAGATAAGGAATAGTCCCTATGGTTAGAAAAGGATATTAGAGAGGTTTCTTCAGAGGAATTTTTGAGTGATGACCAATTTATTAAAGCTGATGAATTCAAGAGTTTTCTTATTTGGAACAAGCAATAAGAGGTGAAGAAATCTCTTCCTGAAGGTATGGAGCCAAGTGAAGAAACATTGAGAGCTTTAGCTTCTTATGATTCTAGCCTGGATCCTATAACTGCAGATGAAGCTAGACAAATGGTTAAGTCAAGTGGAATGCTATTGACTCTAGGATGGGATCTGACTTTTGCATTCATCATAGATCAAATAAGGAAGCAACCACAGGGTAGCCTATCATATGAGGTTCACATTGGTGACATGATAAGAGGAAGTGGCCATGACCCTAAATCTCAAGCTATTGCAATGTGGTCTATGGCCCCTAGGACCCAAAAGCCATCTCTATTAAGTATAGAGGATAAGATGGAAGGGAATAAGATCATATGGACTATGCAAAATATAACTGATCTTGAAGTTTTCAAGGAAATAACTCATTGGGCTAACTTGAATGAAGCAAAGATAGTTCAATTGTCTGAGAGGTATTCAAAATTGTTTGAAAGCTCAAACCTAGTGGCCAAGGATAGAGACTTGAAAATGACGAAGATCAAACAATTAGAGGATGAGTTGGAAGAAGTAAGAGTCAGGCTTGAAGAAGCCTCAAAGGTAGTTCCTCCTCCTTCTTTGCAAACTGAGGCCCCTGTTCAGATAGATGTGGAAGTGCCTAAGAGACCTACTGAGGACTTGGAAAAGATAAGGATAGAGGCATCTTTGGACACTATGTCAAAGATTGTGCAATACAGGCTGGATAAAATAATAGAAAGGATGGAAATAGTTTACCAATCAATTAGTCAATTGCACCAGGCCAATGGAAAGGTGAATGAATCATTGGCTGCTCTAGAGCCACTTCATAGCATTTGGTCTGGGAGGATCTTATTATTTGATAAACTTGATAGCCTACAAGAGCATAAGCCTGAGATCCTTGGGGTGGTGACTGAAGTTTTTGAGAAGATTGGCTTAGTTAGTGTTGTTTCAAAGTTTTTTAAGGGTAAGTCTAACTAGGTAAAGGCTAAGTTGTCTATGTTTGATAAACATTATAGTAGGTATTTACCTCCAATATGTGATGAGAATGGAAATGTGATTAAGTTGGAATAATGGAAATTGTCAATGGACCAGTTGGTGATTTCACAAGATGCTTTCCTTAGTGGCAACTATACTTTGGATTTTGAGAGATGTAACAACATAATTGACAGTCTTTTTATAATTGAGAATGATTGCATATGCTTTGTGGCAGAGGCCAAAAATATAATTGACTCCATGTGGGATAAGTAAATCAGATTACTATAGGAATTGCAGACTTACAACTAGCCATCTGATGATGATGTAGCAGCTTGGGAGAAGTTAACAATAAAGAAGAAGAAGAAGAAGCCAGTTTTCCAGCTTATAGAGGAAGAAGAAGAATAGAGCTACAGATGGCACCTGATCCAAAAATTGAGGGAGAGCATGTTTCAAAGAGAGGATGATGTAAGTTAGCCTGTAATGGTGGTCATCATTCATGCAACAAATTTAGCAACTTCTCTGAAATATCCTTAGACAAAGGTGCCACCTACAAAATTGTTGAGAAATAGATATTTGTAATCTGTTGTTACAATCAAATTTTGTCAGTTTGTAATCTTGTCTCTAGTGTAAGATATTTTCTAGCCATCCCAAGCTTGTTGCATCCTTTCAAGGATTCCAAGATGGCTGAGATTATATATAGAAAGTTTTTTTCTCATTTGAGAGGTGGTTGAAAATACTCTGTAAAAAAGGGTTTTGAATACAAAAACTTATTTTCTAAAGAAGTGAGAGGATATTGTACCAAAACATTTTGACCATTAATAAAAAATATTAGAGCTCTGTTACTACTATTTTTTTGTCTTTATGTATGGAATGTTTTAGTTTTTCTTATGTATTTAAATTGCAAGGATTTTTAATGCATTATTCACAAGGTGAATATAGGGGTTAAGCTTAAGTTTCTTTCAAGGAAAGAGTAAAATCTTAAGGGAGATCTCTATGAACTAAATATCCATGTATGAATTTGATGACAGTTGTAGGAATTAAAGGGATGGGATGTTAGGCATGTGATTTGAGTTTCAATATACTTGTTTTGATAGATATATGTGGAGGTAGGGTTTGACTCTGACGCCCAAGTGGATAAGGCACTGGTTTTGGATCCATTTACACTTATTCACCACCCAAGATATAAACAACTAATCCATTTTACTTTATCTATACAATCTTAATCTAAATTATTCTATGACAAGTTCATAGATGTATATTGTAATGCTTTGTAGAAGCACTGAATGAGGTTAACCTTCCTTGAGTTCAACTCTAAAAAGAAGAAGGATGAATATCCTTAAGCCACTATTCAATATTGTTGCTTTCATAATTTCTATCATAGTGTTGTGTATCAGGATTGTTTGGGCCATACTAAGAGTTGCAATGTCTTATTGAGTCAATTCTAAGAAGGAAAATACAATAGTGAAGGAGCTAATTCTCAATTCAAAGCTCATATCAAATAGTGAATTGATATAGGTATACCCACCTGAGTATCCATACTCAAAGTGAAGAAGGTTTTTGAACCTTAATACCTTAGTGCTTGCATTTTTCTAGATTATGTCTATTGGGATTATATGAGTTTATGAGTATTTGATAATCTGTAGATTTGAGCACTAACACCATGGAAGAGGGAAAATCAGTAGAATCCTTAAGATCCTAACCCTAATTTTACCTAGAATGAAGAAATCAAGTGCAGGGAAGAAGTGGAAAGTGGGGAGAAAATCCAAATACATGCAAAGACCTAATAAAGGAACTTGACATGACCCCAAACCACTTACTCAGAGGGCTAAATTCTCTTATCATGGAAGTGCTTCCATTTTAAGATGATACATTAAGCCCCCACTTTAGCAAGAGTATGGACTTGATGCAAACTCTTGGTAAAGGAGATCAAAATGAAAAGATAATCTTATCATAATCCAAGGGACAAAGAGAAACCTTAAGCCCCCAGGGACTCAAGTCTCCATCAACTCCTAGATCACAATAAGATAAAAATCTCTAGAGAGAAAAAGAAGGTGTGATTACCTTGCCCAATGAGAACTTATGTCCCATTGTGAACCACACAGGAAAATGGTGCAACTAGAAAGATGGAATTGAACCGCCTAGTGAATGTGGCTACTCACTAGTCAACCCATCAAGGATTTATCCTTAGGAATATTCTATTCCATAAGAATAAAACCAAAAAATAAAATAAAAGAGATCCAATCTTAAGGACAATTCTGACCTTAAGGGATCACAATATATGTGTATTTGAAACTGGAGGGATCAAGAGATCCTAAAATATAAATCCATGCTTTAAGGATTAGTTACTAATCCAAAAAGGGAAAAAGTATCTTGAAAAATATATAGGTATCAAAAATTCTATGTGTGCAATAGGTGAGTAGAGCATATGCCCCCATGTTAAAGTCATTGTTGAAACTTTAACAGGAGCAATGGCTTTAACAAAAACATAAAAAACTCCACTGATTATGTTTCCACATCGAGATGCCCCTAGACGAAGACAAATCAAGGGAAATATCACATAAACATATAGAGAACACATAAGGGATCTACCTATTGTGGGGTCAGTATGATCATAAGATAATATATATATGATATTATTGCAAATGAATTGACATCATTCCCCAAAGAAAGTAGAACTACAATCACAAAGGAGGAAAGATCACATAAGATATATGAAGGAGAATCTTTTCAGACCATGAAATGGAGACCAAACAGAATTAGTGCTACCATATCTCGAATCCAAGCAGATTACACAAGGAAACATTTATGAGCAATAACACATTTACAACATAACATTGAACAACACATAGAAGAATAGAGATACATATAGGAGAATTTGAACAATAGTTTTGACTCCCTTATCACCTTGCACCAATTGAGTAACAAGGATCATATAAAACAATCTAACAACATTTAGCAAAAACATTACGGGAGAAACATAGTACATCAAGAAAACACACAACAAAGCTACCATGAAGGACAAGCTGATCAAGTGTGCCACCTACTTTCCCCATCTCATTGTATATCATTTAGGGAAGATGGGTAACTCACAAGAGGGACTATATCCAACACAGTAGGAATGATAGCTAGTTCCAAACAAGGATCCTCTTGAGAATCACTATGTTTGACACTAGGTGTAAGAGTTAATTGTGATGAAAGTATATTAGGTAAATCAATGTCAATGTCAATAGTTTCATCTTCATCATTAACATCATTAGTATCATCAAGAGTATCTTCCTCATCCAAATTAATCAAAATAGGATCTAAGATATGAATAGAATCATCATAATCATGCATGTGAACATCATTATTAGTAACAACATCTTCTAACACATTATGCATAGGTTTATCAAAGGAAGGTAGAGATATTTTAGCTTTAGCATGAGCATGATGCTTTTTACGATGTTCATTAGTAGATCGGTTTCATTTTGATTTATTTGAAATAGGTTGAGAACTAGGAGGAACAATCATAGGATCCTTCATAGGTTCTTTAGGAAGATCAATAGGATTATTAACCATCAGAGAAACAATCACAGGATCTTTGATAGGTTCAGTAGAAGGAACTTGATTAACAAAACTAGAAGTCATAGTTAAAGGAGGTATAGAAGGTGTAGGTAAAAGACTAGGATTAAGATCCCTAGGAGGTGAACTTAATTCAAGGATTTTATGATGTTTATAATCTTGATATGATCAAAAAATATTATCAGGTCGAGGAGGACATGAATTAGGTAATGAAGGCCAAAAGAAATCTAGAGCAGCGCAATCTCTAGGCCTAGAAGGTTGATATAAACTATGATTAATTGTCTTCACTTCTTCATCATGATTGAACTTAAGAAACTTATGGATAGGTGAATCAACAACATGCATGGCAGTCAACCAAGGAAAACCTAGCTTAACTTGAAATTGATCAGAAGTAGGAACAACAACAAAGGTAGTGTTCACAATCTTTCCACAAAGTTCAACTGGTATAGTAATAGAACCAAATGATGGATAAAGAAAACCATTGCAATTTTGAATCCACACATTCGATATATCATAAAAGTCACATTGTAAACTTTTCATAAAAAGATTTTCTTTAGTGATAACATTGACTAAGGAGGTAGGATCAACAAGACAACCACAAGTAGGTATCTGAGCAATCCTAGAAGCAATGTAAAGGGGACCATTAGGAGCTTTAATAGTCTCAGAGTCATCAAAGGAAATCAAAAGTTCCTGAGGTCTTTTATTCTTAGATTTTTGTTGAGGTTTTGGTTGAGTTTTAATTTTAGGTTTAGGTTTTGGTCTCGGTTGGGATTGAACTTGAGGTTGAATATGAGTTTGAAGTTGAGGTTGAGGGTGAGGTGGAGATATAAACTGATCAACATGCTCCATTTGATTAACAACATGATTGAGATCATCCATCTTTGAGTCATACACAATTTCCATAGCAAATGGTTGAGAAATAGTATTAGTATCATGCGTAGGCAAAGGGTTCATATAGATTTGAAGGTTCTGATTAGGAGGAGAGACCGATTGATTCCCACTACTATCTAGATTATCAATAGATAAAACCTTAGAATCAATTAGATCTTGAACCTTATGTTTTAAAGAATAACATCTCTCAATATCATGACCATTCTAATGATGATATTGACAAAAAGAATTTTGATCAAAAGATTTAGATGCAATCATAGTAGGTAAAAGAGGTCAAATAGGAGGTAAAGAAATCATATTAGTAGCTAACAACCTATTCATAATAGCATATAAAGTTTTAGAAAGAGGAGTAAATGTATGATTTAATCAAAAAGCAATGGATGCAGAAGTGGCATTATGAGATGCAACAGTAACCTGATCAACAACTGCATTCACTTGTTTGTTTATCTTGACATAGTTGTTGAATTTTTTAAATTTGTTTGGATTAGGAGCAGCATCACTCTTATCAACTGGAACAGGAGCCATTGGAGTGTTGTTGCTCTCAAATTGACTCACTTGTAATTGATAATGATGAAGCACTACACAAAGTTATTGAAAAGAGGTAAATTCAGTAAGCAGAATCTTAGCTCTAATATACTTTTGCAAATTTGAAATAAACTTACATTGAATATCAATATCAAGAACATGATAGGAAATCTGAGCATGCAAACGCTTAAATCTACCAATAAATTCAGTCAATTTTTCTTTAGGTTTTTGTTTACAATGCATTAAATCAGTCAAAGACACTTGTAGACCAATATTATTTTGAAATTGTTGAATAAAGGCATTAGCAAGTTGTGGAAAGGAATCAATTGAATAAGGAGGCCAATAACAATACCATTGTAAAGCTTTGTCACAGAAAGTTCTAGCAAACAATTTGGCTAAAATCCTATGGTCATGAGCATAATCACTACAAAGGATTTGGAATGTTTTAACATGATGAACAGGATCTCCTTTTCCATGATAATTCTCAAGATGAGGCATCTCACCTTGCTGAGGAATAGGAGTACGGATAATATCTTGGGACAAGGGACTTCCCATGTCACATGTAGGAATACTAAACTTGTTTGTGGTTAAGGAAGCGAGTTTTTCTTGTAAGGATGATACAGTTTGAGCCAAACTAATGATTGTTGAATCATTAGAGGAAATAGGAGGAGTAGCAACATTAGACACACTAGGTAAAGTGTAAGAAGTTGCAAGAAAGAAGACACAACTGGAGGAACACTAGGAACTACAGTTGGAAGCAGATTGGAATAAGTGAAAGGAACATTATGATATGAAGGTTGTGATGTAGGAAGGGACATAGGAGGAACACTCATAGGAATAGAGGGAACTATCACAGTCACCAAAGGAGGAGTACAGATAGGAATACTAGGTAGGGGATTAGAAGGAGGTTCAACACTAGTGATAGGAGGAATCAACCCTAAATCTTGAGCTTCTTGAGCTAAAGGTTTAACATTTGAATGCACAAGATGAGTAATACCATGCAAGAGGTTAACACCCTAATCACTATCATGAAGAACTTTCTTAAGAGCCTCTATAGCTTGAATGGAATCTTGATTATGGTTTTCTTACAGAAGCCAATTACCCATTTTATCAAGTTCGGTGGAAATTTTTTGGACTTGTTGAGGAAGAACTCTTAAAGTGTCATCCTCATCATGTGATGAGTGAGAAGAGTTTTGCTCCATAGGAGGATTGGAATCATGAAGAATCAAGTTATCATCTAGGATCCTAAGAAAAGGAGAGGAAGATTCAGGATCAAAGGCACCCATGAGTCTATGACTTCTTCTAACCAGAATGTTATAAGTAGGACTAGTGGTAGTAAAGCTCATAAACCAATGTAATGAAAATTAACTAAACTAAAGACACATAAAGCATGAATATAAAATCTAATTAGCATGCAAGATCTAACACAAAGGAAAAATCTAATACTAACAAGATAAAAAGGATAACACAATAAGGCATCCAATTCCAAAATAAGAATAGAGAGGAATCTAACACCAAAATAGAAAGAGAGTAAGCTAGACGGGTTCACCAAAATGAATAGAGGTAAAATAGATTCAACCCTATTCAAATGTATAGGGGGTAATATGAGATCTATTCTCAAACCCAAATTCCCCAAAGAAGAGATCCAATTTGATCAACCAAAAGGTTAATACACAATTGAATCAATTTTGTGAGGAATTTGGAAGAGAGAGAAACTAAATCCAATATTTCCCTATGGAGGAGGATATATATATATGTTTGGAAATCTGAAATAATTAAAATACAAATACTAACCTCAAATTAGGGTAGATCTGGAAAATGTTGAATTCTGATGTTTGTGTATACTTTCAGGAAAATTTGAAACTTGTCCTGGACTGGAAATGCCGAGACAGAGAAAACTTAGAAATCTTTTTCCAAGATGGCTCAGCTTGAGTTTGACCCTCATAAAAGGTCAAATACTACATTCTTTATTTGAAGTCTAATTCAAATTCTGTTTGCAAATCTCAAAAATTTTCTGAAAAGGGTATCCAAATTCACTCTCAGATCTAAAATTCCGCACCTGTACTTGCAAGAAAATGGGGGTTTTGTTGTATGGGGGGTTTGCCTTGGTCAAACCCCAATTTAGGAATTAACCTTGAAATTGAATTGAAATGTATTGTGCATAAACAAAGTAATTGAAACAAATCACCTCACTTATGTTGAAGTCCTTGTAGAGGATTCAAATCCTCAAATCCAAAAGTAGGAGTGCTTCAATGAATGTAGGATGAATGTAGGATGTCTCCAATAAATGGAATTTGATCTTCAACACCAATCTTGATTTGATCTTTGCATATGAGAAAGCTTGTATGAATGTGGAAGGATGGATCATCAAAGGGGGCTCCAAAGAGATTGAATCCTTCAATAGCTAACAATGGATCTCCTTGATGGATGAATGCTTGAACACTTGAATGCTTGAAGACTTGTCTGAATGCTTGAAGACTTTCTCGTGCTTGAGAGCTTGAGAGAAGAAAACTTCATTGAGTGATGGATCAAATGAGAGAGGAAGGCCTCATTTTATAGTGAACTAGGGCACACTCCTCTAGAGAGACCACCTTGGAGAATTAAATCCCAATTAGGTCCTAACCTTTAGAAAATATACCTAGATTAAATGCAATTAAAGGATTTACCATCCTGAAACCCGAAATGGCCGACCCGGAGGCAGGAAAATAAATATCCCGAAAGCTCAAATCCCAAAAATTATGGATTTTGGAAATTTGAAGGAAGGGGGAAAAATCAAGGTTGGACCTGACCTAGTCAGGTTCGACCTTGACCCTAACCCTGGTCCCAGATTGACTTAGAACCAAGTCAAGAGGTTCTGGGGATGCCCAAAAACCTAGAACTGATGCTAGAATAGGACATAATGTCAAGGATAGACATAAAAACCTATGATTACTATGATGAAGGCCAAGAGGATCTATTTCTACATCCTACCTAGAAAATAGAGCCATGGAAGAGGGAAAATCAGTAGAATTCTTAAGATCCTAACCCTACTTTTACCTAGAATGAAGAAATCAAGTGCAGGGAAGAAGTGGAAAGTGGGGAGAAAAGCCAAATACATGAAAAGACCTAATTAAGGTGCTTTACATGACCCCAAACCACTTACTTAGAGGGCTAAAGGCTCTTATCATGGAAGTGCTTCCATTTTAAGATGATACAAAACTAAGTGCAGAATTTGCCAAAGATATGTAGAATGAGTTTGAGATGAGTATGATTGGTCCTATCAAATACTTTTTGGGACTAAATGTGCAATAGATAGAAAAAGGAATTTTTATTAATCAGTCCAAATATGTGAAAGAGATACTGAAGAAATTCAAGATGGATAATTGCAAGCTAGTAGGAACCCTTATGATCACTGGATGCAAGCTTGCAAAAGAAGATGACTCACCAGTAGTAGATATGACATTGTATAAGTCTATGATTGGTAAAATTCTATATCTTACTCAGACTAGACTTGATATTTCCAATGCAGTTGGCATAGTTGGAAGATTTTCAATAGAGCCTAAAAAAAGTCACCTCATGGCAGTAAAGAGAATATTTAGATACTTGCAGGGAACTATAGATTATGGTCTATGGTATCCTAATTCATAAAATGTTGAGCTTCATGTGTACACTGATGCAGATTGGGTAGGATGTGTTGATGATTGAAAGAGTACTTCAGGTGGAGCAATGTTTCTTGGTGATAGACTTGTCACTTGGACAAGAAAGAAAAAAATTGTATTTATCAGTCAACAACAGAAGCAGATTATCTTGCAGCAACCTTGAATTGTTCTACAATTGTTTGGATTAAGAAGATGATAAAGGATTTTGGAATTTAGATTGATTATCCTATTGTTATTCACTATGATAACACTAGCATTATGAATATGTCAAAGAACCCTATGATGCATGCAAAGACAAAGCACATTGAGATCAAGTAACACTTCATAAGAGAGAAAGTGGCAAAGAAAGAAGTCAAGTTGGACTATGTGAGTACTAAAGATCAATTGGAAGATATATTCACAAAGCCCTTGCCTAAGGATAATTTTGAGTATCTCAAGGAGAAGTTGGGAGTAATTCCCTTCCCTAATTCTTCTTGGAAGAAAGAAGGAAAGGCATCAGTCCTTAGGAACTGATGAAAGGTTGACTACTCTACCTCAGGAGTAGTACCAGTGCTTAAAATGAATGGTGCCCTTTGCCATTGATGTCAAAGGGGGAGTAATATACAGAGTCATGAAAAATAGAAGTAAAAAAGGAGGAGTAATATACTAAGGGGGAGCAACATTCAGTTATGACAACAGTTCAGTTGTGGAAATGGAGAATATTGGAAATTATTGCAGTAGATGGAGGGTTCATTTTTGGGGGAGTTTTGAAGAGGAAATGGAGAATTTTATAAAAGATATGTTCATTTGGGTTGATGGTGGTTTTTCATTCCACATGTTGCCATCAATGCCAAAGGGGGAGATTGTTGGAGATTTTCCAGTAGGCCAATACTGACTGTATGTTTCTCATTGATCACAACATATGGAAAGTAGCATGTGTGCAAGTCTTATGCAATAAGATTTCATCATATGAAGCATGGACATGATATCAAGATGATATCATGGGCGCAGAGGTTAATTGTTAGTACAGATAGTTATACAACAGTATGTGTCAGCAGTGTTCCTGGCAGAGTAACAGATAGTGTTCTATGTATGGTTGTCCATACAATTATCATGGAGCCTTGCACACTTGGATATATGTTGAAGACATTTTAGTGATGTTTCAGTCATGGACACATAGTCTGATAATTAGTATAAGTGAATTTATGTAGTCTCTATTCACCAATAGTAGTTTCCTGTGTTTATTTAGAAGAGCCGACAGAGATTTTATTGGTTCTAGAGTTGCACCTATCTCGTGGGTATGCCCCCTTGGATTTAAGCTTAGAGAAGAGTTATTGATGTTTGGTTAAGAGCACATGAAGGAATTCAGCTTGAGGAGAAAGATCCAATTTTTTTGGTAGAGCCGACAGTGTATAGCATGCGTCTACAATTATCTTATTGGACAGGTCCCAAAATATGTTGTGTGCATAGTAGAGCTGACATAATATTTATTAGAGTTTTTTATGGTTTCTCTAATATGATTTCAAGGTGGTTCTAATAGGCCAACTTGATTATATCATTTGGAAGAAATATATTTATAGGTAGTCATTTGTGATTGCTTGAGTGTGGTTCATAGTTGATTCAATAGAGCAGAGTAGAGTGTGCGAAGTGTTGAGCCATCAGAAGAAGGTCTATGTGACCAAGTAAAGTATTTGTGCTATACATTGGAACTGATCTAGAAAATAGGTCAAAGTGCAGTTCACCAAGATCCAGATATAGTGTGTATCTATTAAATAGAAGGTTGTAGCCTTCACCCCTTTGAGCAGCGTGCTCTCGGACAATGTGTCCTCTCCCCTAACAGAGATAATTGTAAAAGACTCCTAACAAGGTCTGACCCTTGACCAGGTCTACTATACTAAATATATTGTAAAGAAAATCCTAACGGGGTTAAGGATCTTCTAACAAGGATCATAATACTCTAGTGCAGAATATTAGTGGGTGTCAATTCCCACTAGGGTTTTTACCTATTTGGGTTTCCCCATAACCAAAATATTGGTGTTGTGTTCATGTGTTCTTTCATTTTGTTTATGCTTTATGTTTAAGTATACTAAATTGGATAAAGAATTGAATCTTGTAGATAACTGATTCACCCCCCCCCCCTCTTAGTTATCTCTTGGGACTATTCCTAACACATTTAAATTACATAATTAATCTAAATAAATTATCTAATTATAGCAATAAAATCAATTAACCAAAAATTTGTTACAAGTATCGATTGTTGTTGTACCAAAAGATTGACCTGTTAATGCCTGATACAACCACTAGACTTATAGAAGACACGGGAGGTGATTAAACCATGTCACAAATCCTGAGGGGAGCGCTAACCATTTTTCCAACAATCTCCCCCTCAGTGTTACCCAAGGGGATTCGAACGTGTGACCAAGATTTGATACCACTTGTTACAAGTAGTAGTTGTCGTTGCACCAAAATATCAACCTGTTAATGCCTGATACAACCACTAGACTTATAGAAGACACATGAGGCGGTTAAACCATGTCACTAATCCCGAGGGGAGCACTGACCATTTTTCCAACAAAATCAACTGAACTTAAAGAACCATAACCATGCTCAAGGAAAGGACTATAAACTCACATCACCTGGATGAGTTTGGAAAGGGTAGAATATCATAATCATGTTCACTATTTTAGGATAATAGAATGGCTTAGGTTGGGATTTGGAATTGAATATTATCTCCCCTCTTTTACCATTCAGACTTGCGATAGAGCACGCTCATCCTGACAATTTAGAGAAGTCAATGCTTAGTACCTATACACCTGTATAAAAGATGAGCATGTACATACATATATATATAATAAGTAATGGTGAGGATTGGGATATCATGTGGATCTCGCAAGTAGGTAACTAAGACTCTATCTCTCAACCATATCAATCACGAAAAACAAGAATGTAAAAGCATACATGATAGCCATACACATGCAAGTATGGGGTAAGTTTAATCATAATCATAAGCATCATTTAAATTATGTAAATCAGAATCAATAAAATAACTAACATCATCTAACTGCATCAATATAACATCTATAGTTATTCATTTATTAAAATCACCATGTAGTGTCATAAATCCAAAACCACATAATAACCAAAAAATCAATGCACACATAAAAGTGGCCTAAAAGAGTTTGGCAATATAAAATTGAAAGCAAACTATGGGTGGGCACTACATCCACCCCCTATAATTAGGCTTATTCTTAGAAGCCTACAAACAAACATGGATATAAATCTTGTAATCACATTTCATCTTCCCATGTCACTAACAACTCATTAGTAGGATCCCATTTGACCCTTTCCTATTTGATGGTGCGATCCCTAAGGGTCAGATCTTGCCACTGAAGAATGCAAATAGGCTCCAAAGCTAGCTTATCATCCTCTACTTGCAAAGCATTCTAGTCAAGTACATGTGCAACATTTGGTATATATTATCTAAGTACTAAAACATGGAAAAATCAGGAGTGCAAAACAAGATGGGCAGCAAAGCAAGATAGTAAGAAACCAACTAGGCCTATCCTCTCAAGAATATCAAAAGGTCCTATGAAATGAGGCACCAACTTTGAAACCTTTCCATAATAGATAAGACTCTTCCATGGATGCATTCTTAGGAAAACCTTAACACCAACACAAATTGTTTGTCCACTCTATGAGAATCTTCATATTTCTTGTGCCTATCTTGAGTTGTGGTCACATGCTCACAGATGAGCTCCACTTATTGCTCCATATCTTGAAGAATTTTAGGACCTAATAAAATATGATCCTCTATACTATCCCAACTCAAAGGTTTATGACAAGGATGACCATCCAAAGCCTAAAAAGGTGACATGACAATAGAACTGTGATACCCATTATTATAGGCAAACTCGACCAAATACAAATAGTCCTCCCAATGAGTATGTCTATCCATTACATAAATTTGACATAATCAAGGTACATGAGGGGCCAAAAAATGGCACACCCTAATGAACCAAGCCTCCACCACACATGCAGAAGCAACAAACAACAATAGTGAGAGAGAGAATGCCAGATCTTTTATATATTATCATCAAATAGAATTATACATGCCAAGCTATAAGGCCTTCCTGGTTTAGGCCAAATGTTACAATGAATCTCAGAAGTCTTCAAACATGCAAGGATCTATCAAAAATGTCCAATATAATATCTACTATCTTCTATCTAAAACTCCCCCCTAAACTACAACCAAACATCTACATTTATATAAGAAGCTATCAAGCTGAGTCGGCCTTCAAATCCATGATCAACAGAAGGAATGGTCAAATCTGGGACCACATGCTTCCCAATGATGGATTCAAACATTAAATCTACAATCCAATATAAATGCACAAGTCAGCCACAACATGAATTCAAACTAAACCCGTCGGAAAGAAAGATAATCGAGCAACATATAGGCAATGCCGAATGCTAGTGAAATAACTGACCACCCAGGAGAGAACTCACCACACTTGATCACCAAAGGAAACTGACCAACTTGATCAAAACAAGAACCTAGCAACACAAACAAAACTCCAAAATGTTTTTGGTGACACAGGATTTCCAAGAACCTGAGATGCTCCTGCATCACACACTTGGGGTTATTTTAAAATGATTCTCTGAATCATTTGGTAGGTCTAGTCTGACCTACATCCAACTCAGACTGTGAAATCCATGAACTTTCTTTCATTGGTCTACTCTTCCACTTAACCAGATATTCCATGTAATATTTTCCTCTTGTACTTTTTCCAACTCTTTCCTTCAAAATCTATTCAACTTCATCATTCTGCTTCTTAAGATATTCTATCATTGTTACTTCTTCATCAAGCTCATGATACTCATACAAATCAGCAATATTGAAAATCGATGATATGTCCATGTCATCAGGTAACTCAATTTCATATACATTTCCACTGTCAAATTTCTTCAAAATCTTGCAAGGTCCAAACTTTTTCATCTTCATCTTCCCATATGTTCCAATAGGAAATTGACCTTTCTTCAAATGAACCTTCACTTCATCACCAACATCAAAATTTTTATGTCTTCTTGATCTATCATCTTTTTCTATTTCTAATTACTATCTTCCAACTTTAGCTTGACATCTTCATGCAATGTTTTCATGTACTCAGCAAACTTTACTCTTCATCACTTTTCTTATTCTCATTAGTAATGTCTCTCAAATTAGATATTCCTCTTGGTTGTGTGCCATTCACAATCTCAAATGTTGTCTTTCCAGTACTCCTATTCATTGAATTATTATATGCAAACTCTGCTTGTGCTAACATAGAATCCCAATTACTCGGTGTGTCTCCAACTAAACATCTCAAAAGATTTCCCAAACTTCTGTTCAAAACCTCAGTCTGTCCATCAGTTTGCGAGTGAAATGTAGAACTATATTTCAACTTAGTGCCAAATTTCTTCCAAAGTGTTTTCCAAAAATAACCAACAAATTTACTATCTCGGTTAGAGAAAATACTCCTCGGTAATCCATGCAATCTGACAATTTCCTTAAAGAAAAGATCTTCTACATGTACTACATCTGATGTCTTTCTACAATGTATAAAATGTGCCATGTTAGTAAAATCTATCCACAACAACAAATATTGAATCATTACATCTTACTATCTTTGGTAAGCCAAGAACAAAGTCCATACTGATGTCAATCCAAGGTTTCTCAAGAACAACAATCAGTGTATACAATCTAGTATTCTGACTTACTCCTTTTACAACTTGACAAATTCCACAACTTTTCACAAATTTATGAACATCTTTATACAATTGTGGCCAATAGTACTTCTCCTTAAGAAAATTCCATGTTTTATCAATACCAAAATGTCCAGCCAAACCACTACTATGTTTCTCCTTTATCAAATTAGATCTCATTACTCCTCTCAGTATGCACAACTGAATACCTTTAAACAACATACCTTCCTGAATGAAATATTCATCCCATTTAGTATCTTGTTGATCTTGTATAGGTGCTCTGCACTTTCTCCATGGCTCATAAAAATTAGGGTCAAACTCATAAGAATCTCTCATCTCATCAAAACCAAGAACTTCAATTTTCATCTTAGTCATCAAAGATCTTCTTCTACTCAATGCATCAACAACTCGGTTAGTGACTCCACTCTTATGCTTTATCACAAATGTATAACTCTTTAAATACTCAACCCATTTCATATGTCTCTGATTCAACTTATTCTGACTACCCAAATATTGTAAAGCCTTATGATTAGTATACAACACAAATTCACTCGGTATCAAATAATGTCTCCATTTCTTTAGTGCTTGAATAATAACATAGAATTCTTGATCATATACATAATATTTCCTTCTAGCATCATTCAACTTTTCACTAAAGAAAGTGATAGGCTTACCTTCTTGACTCAGCATAGCTCCAATTGCACTTCCACTTGCATCACATTCTACTTGAAATACTTTACTAAAATTAGGTAATGCCAAAATAGGTAATTCAACAACCTTCTTCTTCAGGGTCTCAAAAATTTTGTCAGCTCCATGTGTCCACTTGAATTCTCTTTTGTCTCTTCTCATAGTCTCAGTCATAGCATTACAAATTGAACTAAAATTCCTTATGAACTCTCTATAAAAACTTTCCAAACCATGAAATGATCTTACCTCACTAGCATTCACAGGTGTAGGCCAATTCAAAATAGCTTCAACCTTTTCAGGATCCATCTTCAAACCATCAACTGAAATAACAAATCCCAAATGCACAATCTCTTCTCTCATGAATGAACACTTTTTCAAATTTATCGGCAACTTTTCCTCTTTCAACCTTTGCAAAACTTGTCTAACATTCAACAAATGTTCTTCTCTGGTCTTATTGAATATCAAAATATCATCAAGATATACAATCACAAACTTACCCAAGAATTTCTTCAAAACTTCATTCATCAACCTCGTAAACGTACTCGGTGCATTAGTTAAACCAAAAGGCATAACCAACCACTCATACAAACTTTCTTTTGTCTTGAAAGCAGTCTTCCATTCATCACCTTCACTGATTCTGATCTGATGATATCCACTTTTCAAATCAATCTTTGTGAAATACTTTGCTCCAGGCAAACTGTCCATTATGTCATCCATTCTTAGTATAGGAAATCTATACTTCACTATTATCTTATTGATTTCTCTGGAATCAGTACACATTCTCCATTCTCCATTCTTCTTCAGTGCTAATACAGTAGGTACTACGCAAGGAATCAAACTTTCTCTGATCAAACCTTTCTCCAGCAACTCTTGAATCTGTTGGTTCAATTCCTAATTCTCGGTAGGTGTCAACCGATGAGGTGCTTTATTTGGTAAACTAGCTCCAGGGCTTAGATCCATACAATGATCAATGCTCCTTTTTGATGGAAAACCATCAAGTACATTATCATAAATGATATCACTATACTCGGTGAATAACTTATCAATATCCTCTATTTTCTTACTCGGCTTATTAGGAATCACAGCAAAACATACATCATTCTTCTTCAATGAGTTAACAAACTTCCTTCCATCAAACAAATTTTCACAGATAATCAAACATTACAAATAGGTTCTTCCATCAATGGTAACAAGATTTGTTTCTTTCCATCAGCCACAATAGTATACTTATGCAATCTCCCATCATATATAGCATGTCTATCATATTGCCAAGGTCTACCCAACAAAATATGACAATAATCCATAGGCATGATATCACATAACACCTTATCATAGTATTTTCCAATATTCAAATTCACATAACA
Source organism: Chamaecyparis obtusa (assembly GCA_027943335.1). Lineage (NCBI taxonomy): Eukaryota > Viridiplantae > Streptophyta > Pinopsida > Cupressales > Cupressaceae > Chamaecyparis > Chamaecyparis obtusa. The sequence continues at coordinate 450,834 of BSBK01002145.1, read as the reverse complement.
TTATTCACTTACCAGGAGTGTATGCTCATCTTTGATCCATGAAATCTAATAGGGCTTCGGATGTACCAGCCTTTCCAATAGCAATTTTGTGACCATCTCTTCAGATGCCAGATTCTCCAAGCTACCACTATCAATGATTACCTTCCAAACTTTGTCAGAAACTCTACATCTAGTCTTGAACAAAATTTTCCTTACCACATCTTCCTTTTTTCTTTCATTCCACAGTGCTCTCCTTACCATCAATTTATTTTCTTTCTCAAGTTCATTTGGTGACTCTTCTTGCACCAAAGCATTTCTACTGCTACTAGCCTTCTTACTAGCATGTGTACATTCAAAAGATCTATGTCCTTCTCCACAATTGTAACAAGTTCCTCAAAAACTTCTTCTGCCACTGTAATACCCCAAAAATGGGCTATAGGTTCATTAACCTCCTACATCTTCAATTCGAACAAAATCGACATCAAAAGTCCTAACCTAAGGCACATCTTCACATCGAAATCCTAATTGATTTTATCTAAATTCTGCATCAAGGAATATTTCCTAAATATTCCTATTTTATCTAATTATCTTTAATTAAATATTATTTGGTGATAAATGTTATTATTTATCCTAAAGTTGATTAATTGAATATGATGAATATTTAATTAATTAATTTAATTCTGCCACTTAATTATTTAATTAGATTTAATTGCATTTATTCCTAATTAATTTTTTATTTTTTTGACAATAAATCAAAATTCCTACAAACAATCAATTGGATATTTATTTAATTGATTTAAAATCAAAGTTGTCAAATTTAATGATTTAATTGGAATAAAGTTTGATTTAATAATTGATTAACCCATAAATCAGTTGTTTTAATTCAAAAAAATCAGTTAAGTGAAAAATAGATCACTTTATTTATTAAATTAATTCATATTAAATCATGCATAATCACAAAAGTAGTCAACTTTAAAACAATTGCTAATTTCAATTTGTAAACTTTTTAAAACTCAACATCTGATGATGAGTTGGAAAAGAGAGCTAAAACTCTATTTTAAGATAAAAACTGCTTTTGCATGATTTTATGAATTAAATATTCTTAATTTTTTGTTAACTCAAAAATCAACCTGAGTTTATCAAGAGTGATTTATGGCTTTTCTCAATGCATTCTCAAGCCCTGGATTTCTATAAAAACAAGGCTCGGCTCTTCACAAAGGTCTGCACGATTTTTGGCTGGCAATCAAGACCTTGAAATTGCATCCTCACTCTGGTGAATTTATGACTGAAGAATTAATCTTTTGAGAATCAAGGCTATTGTGAGATTTTCATTTATTGTTTTGAGTATTCATAGTTCCATATCATATATTTTTATATGCATTCATAACATTTCTTAGACTAAATCTGCATTCAATCTTGATTTCATTCATATAGCTTAGATTCATACAGTTTCTCATTCTTATTGCATAGAAAATACAAAAATATAGATTAATTTGCATTCATATTTCATTTCTTTCATCATCTTAAATCCTTCATTTAGGTGTTTCATTGTCACTGATCTCAATTTCAATCTAAGAACATCATACTCGCACCTACTAGAAGGCGGTAAATCACCTAGTTAGCACAGTTTCAATTACTTGCATATTTCAGTTTTTGCTAACCTCTAATATTTTACTGAAGTGTTGTGTCTAAAGCTAGGTAAAAAATTCACACACACATTTTTGGAACCCACCATGGGGCCCTGAAATAGGTTTCCATTCTATTCTATCAAATTTTTATCATTTTTCTTGAACCCACGACCACAAAATTAATTTTTGTGAGTTTTGTGATAAATTTCTGGGCTGTTTTTCCATAAATCTGACTGATGTTTTTATTGGTACATGCACATATGACATGATAAAGATCTAAAATTTATATTTTTGGAAATTTATTTGAGTTGGCTTTCAGTTTCCATTGGTTTGGATTAATTTTGTTTTGATTTGCAAAATTTATGATCATTTTAGTGAAGACTGGTCTAAACCTAATTTTATGAAATCCGACTGATGTTTTAATTGGTACATGCACATATGATATGATACAGATCCTAAATTTATATTTATGGAAATTTAATTGAGTTATCTTTAACTTTCTATTGGTTTGGATTAATTTAGTTGTGATTTGCAAAATTTTTGATCATTTTAGTGAAGACTGGTCCAAACCTGATTTTATGAAATCTGACTAATGTTTTTATTGGTACATGCACATATGAGATGATACAGATCCAAAATTTATATTTTTGGAAAGGTATTTGAGTTAGCTTTCATTTTCCATTGGTTTGGATTAATTTTGTTTTGATTTGCAAAATTTATTATTGATTTAGTACAGACTGGTCAGAATCTAATTTTTTATGACAACAGGTTTTTCGATTATCAAATGACATATTATCTTTGACTAACCTGATTTTCTACCACGTGGGGTTGACAAGTTGCATTTATCTTTTTATGGATTTTTATAATAGTAGGTTTCATGTACAAGAATAGGTAAGTTTTTCATAACAGTGGTTTGCAGGTGTAGGTGCAGGTACGTCCTGTGGGTACAAAAGATAGAAGACAAATGCTCAAAAATTGCTAAAATAGGTAAAATCTACTAAGCGCATTGTGAGGAACTTAGGTATTCTATTAAATCTAATAAAACTAAATTTTGGGACATAAAACAAATTCTCTTGTATCAAGCTTGAGTGCCTTTACAACTTTCATAATTCACACTTCAATTTTGGGCTCTAAAACAAACATAGATTTGCTTTTTGCATATCTATTACACATAGTAATTTGGCCCTATGAACACTATTTGTGAGTGATCTTGAGAGAGTGGTCTTCTTTCTCTTGTTCATGCATGTGAATCTCTTCTTTATGATAGATCCCCTTGTAGGTAGGGAGGTAACTGATATTGTCTTGCATTCTACTAGATTTGTGCATCTTCAACTTTTGATTGATACATTCTCTCTCTAGAGAGGTTGATAGATCATAAGTGGTTGACATCATAGATCTTTGTGAGATAATCTTAGTCTTAGCGTGTCAGAATTAATCTATCTACTTTGTCTTGGTGAAGTGAATAGGTTAGGGGATTATGCTCTACTTCCTTTTTGGATAGTACCAGAAACCCAGATCTTTGAATCTGATCTAGTCCCCCTTGTGGTATCTCTTGTGAGTCACCTTTAGAGAGGGTTAACCATAGTGGACATTCCATTAATTAGGTCAACCACATGGATGAAACCTCAAGTGGTAATAGCCATTTTCATTGTGGTAGCAACAACCGCTATATAAATGTCCTTGTGGAGGAAATCTTCATAGGTGTGGTCTCTTGTTGGGCTGTCAGATCTCCCTAGCAGCTCCTGATTAATTAAATTCTTGGACTGTGTCAAAACCCCGGTGCACTTGGATTGGAGTTCATCCACTTGAGATCACAAAATTTGCAAATTCAGACCATTACTACAAACCCTAGTGAGGCCAAAAAAATTTCATTTTCTAGGAATATGTGAATTATTGAAAAACTTTTTGAAACATACAAAAGTAGTATTTCTAGGGATTAGCACAATAAGTCACTATTGCTTGTTCATGTGCAAGGTTGCTTTTTCCCTTGTTCATTATTTTCAAATGATTTCTTTCTCCCCTTGCTTGCTATTTTGCGTGCTTGATATCTACTTGGTTACTTGAGACAAACTTTTACACAGATCTTCAAAAATTGGACAAAAAAATTTGCAAACAAACTGATACTGAAAAACTGAAAAAATTGCAAATCTAAAGCAAAAATCCTTTCTAGTGTCAAAACTTATCCTAAAATTTCAAAACTTGTATCAAAGCCAAAGTCAAAGTTGTCAGAGATTGGTCAAATTTGTCAGAAATCCAATTTGCAACAAATCCCAAATTCTGTCAAAATAGCGAACTGATTCTTGTCATTTCTAGTTAGCCTTGGTCGGTTTGGGTCAAATCTCAGGTGCTATGACATGTTGCTCAATATCCAAATGAACTTAAATGGTATCAAGTTGCACAAAATGACTCTTGGTCTTCTTTCTTCCACATCTCTCATGTCTTCCTAGTCTCCCATTTCCATCCTTTCTCCTATTCCTTCAAGCTTCTTCCTCTTCTTCCTAAAACTCTTCACGTCTTCTTGATTTTTCCTCTTATTATCTAGTCTTCTTTCTTCTATTCATCTCTTCTATCACTTCCATGCTTGATTCCTCCTCTTCCAAAACCATGAATTTCAGCTATCTTCTTATGGAACCTCTCTTGAAATTAGATGATCTTGAACTCATTGCTCAATTCAAAGAGTATAATTCCAAAAAGCCCATGAGTGATAAATTTATGGTGAAAATAAAGGAAAAATTGATTGAATCAGATGCCTTTGCCAGGATCATACACATGGTCATGTCATGACCTTCTTCCAAACATCTTTCATATTCTAAGTCTTCTCATCATTCCTCATCATCCACATCTTCTTCCTCTGCTGGGTCTTCACCTTCCTCTTCTACTTCTCCCAAGAGTCTTACTTCTCTTCTCAAGACATACCATGTTGAGCAACATGATAACCCTTATGAGACCTCTTCCATGAAGAGTGATACACCCATCTTTGAAGACTATGATGACTATGATGATGGACAATATAATGATACCTATGAACCCTTTGTTCCTAAGAGTCCTCCTCATCATGTGCTCATGCTTACTAGAAATGGGATGTCACATTGGATAGATCATGATGGTGATCCATATGATTCTAATTTTTAAAAAGACTTTGATGATTTATGTGCACAATACCTAGATGATCCATCTATTTCACTTGAAGAAGAGAAAGCTTACCGCGCTGATTATAAATGTAAATACTATAAGAATCTCTCCTCTAAGAACTCTCATGCTGAAAATAAAGATTAAAATCTCAAGAAAGATCATGTTAATGCTGAACCCTTGTCTTTTGATGGTTCCCTTCCATCCCCTACTTCCTCCAATACCCATACATTTCCTAAAGCTTCCAAGTCTTTCAAATCTTTCACAAGTCCTTCATCCACCAAAGGTCCTAATACTTTTCATGCGGTTCCCTATAGTTATCCTCAAGGGCTACCTCTTAAAGAAACTCAAGCTAACCTTCACTTGGCTGCAAATACTTTCAATAATGCTAAACCTAAAGAGCCTAAGCCTTTATATGCTATAATTCCTACTCTAGCTAGTCCTTCACCATCTATTCCAAAGTCTTCTATACAATCCCAACATGCTTCCTTGTCCTTAGAAGTGGCTCCATGTCAAGAGGACTCAAAAAATGATAAAGAAAAGAACATAAAGAAAGATCAAGATCAAGAAATCTTCATGTCATCCAATCCTTTTCATGATGTCTCTTATCCATTCCATGGTTCTTTTGATCTTGCACAACCTTTCTCATGCATTCCACCCTATCTTAAGTCTTCTCCTAAGCAAGATCAAGCTACCACTTACATTGTTGAGCTTATTGACAATCAAAATAACCTTACTACACTTGCACTTTCCAAAGATGATACTTCCATTAAGGTTGGTAAAAATGGTGTTGTTACTTCCAATGTTAAGCCTATTGAAAATCAAGAGAAAAATTGTGTGCTTATGCTATCCAAAGATCCTTGTCAAGATCAAAGTCTTCCATCTTCTTATTCTACCACTCCATATTCATTTCCACTTTCTACTCTTCCCAAGTCTTTGCAAGCTTTGAACAATCCTATCAAAGAAGGTGCTCATATTCAAGATGTCCATGATTCTATTGAAAATCCTAATGCTCACTCTAAAGGTCCTGATGTCCTTGGTTGTCATATAAATATTGATGAACTTGTTGATTATCCTTTTGCATCTTCCACTTCCATCCTTGGACCTCTTCCACCACTACTAAGGGCTTCACATTTGCCTTCCATCTTGGGTCCTTATGTCCCTTCACTTTCTCCTCTTAACTCTCCTAATTCATCATCCATCTTGGGTCCTTATGTCCCTCCATCTCCTATCTTTCCTCAAGATCAACATAGATGCATACCCTTGATTCCTTTTCATCCACCCACCCATTTAAACCAGTCATATCCTCCTTCTTCTTCCTCAAGTCCTAATTCTTTTGGAAGTAACTTGAATGCTCAATACAAGAAAAAGAATCAATACAAGAATACATCAAAAAAATAATATCACCATGTCTCCTCTAATCAACATGGAGGCATAAAGTCAAAAGATATATCTAAGAAAAAAATTACAAGACAAGTATGGGTTCCAAAATCCATCATTAAAGATATTATCTCTAAATCATCAAAAAGAAATGAAAAGCCTATGACTATATGGATTCCAAAGTATCTCTTGAAAGAGTCTCATGTTGAACAACAAGTGAAGTTGACATTCAAGCTTCCAAAGGCTTCCAATTCATCTTCTTCCAAAAACATTATTTCATTCCATGTGCCTAAACCACAACCTCTACTATCCATTCACCATATTCCTTCACGTATTCCTTCATTCATATTTCCTCCATCCTCTCACCACCCTTCAAGGTGTGTGTTGATGTTGATCTTGCCTTCCTTTCCATCTACTCTTTCACAATCCTTCCATTCATTATCCTTCTACCTTCTATCCTTTTTCCTCACTTGCCTATTCCTCCTATCTTCCAACCTCACTCGCTTTACATAAAACCTTATCCTCCATTTTTCTCTTCCATCTTCCTTTTCCTATCAACATATTTGAGAATATCATTTTGAATCCTTGGAATATCATGGTTTATCCTTTCAAGGAGCATTATCTATAAAGCTTGCTTTCTTCCAAAAAAAATATATAAAAAAAAAGAAACTCAAAAAAAATTTAAAAAAATAAAAATGTGCCTTGGTGAAAACCTGAAAACAGGTGCCTTGGTAGAAAAGGTAAAGAGAAATAAATTCATCCTATGGTGAAAACCACTCCCTTGTGGCACCCTGGATAAGTATTGTGATGAAAACCTGGCAATCAGGCATCATGTGTAGTTCTTCTACATATTTCATCCATTCCATATTCTCTCTTTGATCTTGACAATGTTGATCTATACATGAACATTTGGCTATCTTGTGAGCTATCTTACGATGATCTTGCTTTCATTCCCTTCTTGTTTAGCCTTCATATTTATTTTCCTCCATTCATCCTAGCCTTTCTCTATCCTTTTCCCCTTTGGTCTTGATCTAATAAAAAAAAAAAAGAGTAGAACACAATGCTTTGAAACCTCTTGACATGTCTACTCCTTTGGACTACATCCTTTCCTTCTTTGGCACTATGCTTTTGTGACTTATCCTATGATGGCCTTTCATTGCTTGTCCAAATGTGCTTTACATGACAATTTTTCCCTAGCTTGGGTACCCTTGAGGAGTTCACCCTAGAGGATTTCTTCCCTTCATTCTCCTTCATTCTCTTGTCTTCCATCTCTTCCACCAGCTTGCCAATCCCTCTTGTTCTCCACCTTGCTAGACATTGGGACTACATGATGTGATCTTGCTTGGAAGTTTGATGCCCATTCTATCCATGGGCATCCTTTTTACATACTGATCAATACTACCTATTGAGGTTGAAATCCCATTGCTAAGAATCAGAATGCATGGTCTAGTAACTGATGATGACTATAGAGTGTCTAGGTTGCAAGAACTTGAATTTCTAGATAAGCACAAAAAAACAACGTATGATCACCTCAGAGTATATCATAAAAGAATGTCTAGAGGCTACAACAAGAAAGTCAGACATAGAGAATTTCAAGTTGGCAATCTAGTCTTGAGAGAGAATCCTAAAAATCAATCACATAGAGAGCGCAAGGGAAAGTTTGAACCCAACTGGCTGGGTCCCTTTGTTATCACTACTACTTTTGGCTCTGGAGCCTATCAACTGTCAACAACTGAAGGAGAACAGCTCTGAGAACCAATCAACATTCTCCATCTGAAGAAATTCTATGCCTAAGACATTCAGTCTATGGTAAAATGTCCTACTGTGAAACATGATCGTGCCTAAGGATGTGAACGATAAAGGGTCACTATGGGTAATTCACACTAGATTTAGAATGATCTCTTGACTATTTGATGTGTTTGCACACAAGGTGTATTCAGGTCATCATGACATTTATGTTCTGATGCTTATGCAAATTGCTATATCAAAATGGACATGATATTCAGGTCATCCTGGCATTTGTGCCTTGGTGCTTATATCTAATCCGACATTCTGAAAACAAAATCAATATTCATATGTCCATGGTTGTCTCACCAGTGGGCGTTGTATTGATTCTTGCGCATACAAATTGATATTCATATGTCTATAGTTTCATAACTAGTGGGAGTTGTATTGATTTATCCAGTTACCTAAAAAGTTCAACGATGATAACAAATCGACACATGATCAATGACTAGGTCCTAGGTTTTCATTTCATTTTGCACTTTGCATGATCTCAAAAATTTCTTGAACACTTAAATGATTCTTCAAAACCAAAAATGCTAAACATGACACAAGGACTAAGCATTGTATGAAGGTTCCTGCAATGAAACAGCAAGTAGAATCCTTTTTTGGGATCAAAATCAAAATATGAGATCATTCATATTATTAACTACTTGCATAATCAACCTTCAATCATCATAGAAATCTAGTATTCAACTTAACTGATTATCTTGCATCAAACTATTCAAATTTCAACCTAGTCAAACTTGGTCTCCAGGACCCCTAAACAATGCAAAATGTGTTCTCAGACTTGTACAACCACTTCTCAAATCAATTAACATGCTTCTAAACTACAACGCTAACTTTTCTTGTTAGATTTCAATTTTTATCCTGAAGGGGGTATGGTATTGCACATCATTCAAAGTTTGTAATCTAAATCTGTAATCAAATATTTCCATAGTAATCAAGAAAACAACCATGTCTAGTTATTGATTCATCAAAAGTCCTCATCACTTGGGGAAAATCTTTTATTTCTTGGGGCATATCAGATTCATCCAGATCCATATCAATCTAGTATCCTAAATCTATCTTGTAAACTGTATCAACTTTTTGTAACTATCGGTTCATTAGCGTCATTTCCTTGTTTCTTCATAACTAATGGGTTCAGGATGTGATACCAATATGATTCATACAAGGACATTCAAATCTAGAATCAGTCATTCACTTCTTCACAATCATAAGGTTCAGAATCAGGCATTTTGACACTTTTCCGTAATCACTGGTTCATTGTTGCTATAGTTGACATTATCTTTGGTCAATCAGGACCTAAATCTCAAATCTTGAATCTTTAAATCTTTCAATCGATTTCTATCTGGGAATCAGTTCATCTTTCAAAATAAATCAGTTTCATACATCTTTATCATACACAGACTGTCTTTGAACCATTGCACTTTGCACAGTAATTCAAAGAGGGGCAAAATGTAATACCCAAAAAATGGGATATAGGTTCATTAACCTCCTACATCTTCAATTCAAACAAAATCGACATCAAAAGTCCTAACCTAAGGCACATCTTCACATCGAAATCCTAATTGATTTCATCTAAATTCTGCATCAGGGAATATTTCCTAAATATTCCTATTTTATCTAATTATCTTTAATTAAATATTATTTGGTGATAAATGTTATTATTTATCCTAAAGTTGATTAATTGAATATGATGAATATTTAATTAATTAATTTAATTCTACCACTTAATTATTTAATTAGATTTAATTGCATTTATTCCTAATTAATATTGTTTTTATTTTGACAATAAATCAAAATTCCTACAAACAATCAATTGGATATTTATTTAATTGATTTAAAATCAAAGTTGTCAAATTTAATGATTTAATTGTAATAAAGTTTGATTTAATAATTGATTAACCCATAAATTAATTGTTTTAATTCAAAAAAATCAGTTAAGTGGAAAACAAATCACTTTATTTATTAAATTAATTCATATTAAATCATGCACAATCACAAAAGTAGTCAACTTTAAAACAATTGCTAATTTCAATTTGTAAACTTTCTAAAACTCAACATCTGATGATGAGTTGAAAAAGAGAACTAAAACTCTATTTTAAGATAAAAACTGCTTTTGCATGATTTTATGAATTAAATATTCTTAATTTCTTGTTAACTCAAAAATCAACTTGAGTTTATCAAGAGTGATTTATGTCTTTTCTCAATGCATCCTCAAGCCCTGGATTTCTATAAAAACAAGGCTCAGCTCTTCACAAAGGTCTGCACAATTTTTGGCTGGCAATCAAGACCTCGAAATTGCATCCTCACTCTGGTGAATTCATGACTGAAGAATCAATCTTTTGCGAATCAAGGCTATTGTGAGATTTTCATTTATTGTTTTGAGCATTCATAGTTTCATATCATAGATTGTTATATGCATTCATAACATTTCTTATACTAAATCTGCATTCAATCTTGATTTCATTCATATAGCTTAGATTCATATAGTTTCTCATTCTTATTGCATAGAAAATACAAAAATATAGATTAATTTGCATTCATATTTCATTTCTTTCATCATCTTAAATCCTTCATTTAGGTGTTGCATTGTCATTGATCTTGATTTCAATATGAGAACATCATACTCGTACCTACTAGAAGGTAGTAAATCACCTAGTTAGCATAGTTTCAATTACTTGCAGATTTTGGTTTTTGCTACCTCTAATGTTTTACTAAAGTGTTGTGTCTATAGCTAGGTACAAAATTCACACACACAGCCATAACCACCTTGGTAGTTACTACCTCTGCCTCTAGAACTTTCACCTTTCCACTCGGTCTTGCCTTTGTCTAGATTTGTCTTTTCTGGTTCAGATCTACCATTTTCACCATTAGATCTACCTCTTCCTCTAGGGAATCTACCACCTTGACCTTTTTATCTTTTCTCATGTCTCTTGTTCAATTTCTCCTCACCCTTCAAAACAAATTAATAAGCCTCTTCAATGTTCTCCAACTTGACCATAGAAATTTCCTCTTGGATGGAAAATCTCAAACCATTCAGGTATCTACCATTCTTTCCACATCATCTTCATCATGTCCATATCTGATATCTAATCTATAGAATTCCTCAGTATACTCTTTTACCGAGCTATCTTTCTATCTCAATTTTTGCATTCGCCAAACTAGGTTAATCTGATAATCACAAGGTAAGAACTTTCCTTTCAATTTGTTTACCATTTTGCTCCATACCTTGATTTTGTCTTTTCCTTTCCTTTTTATATCCAGCTGCAGATGTTCCCACCATAAGGATGCATGACTTTTCAACTTTGTGCTTGCAATCTTCACCTTCTTATCCTTAGGAATGTTTTCATATTCAAAATACTTTTCCATCTCAATGATCTAGTCCACCAATTCATTAGAATCCAGCTTTCCACCATACTCAGGAGGATTGAAATGTGGTGTTGACTTCAAACTTGTCAAAGCCTTCAAAAATCTTTCTTCACCTTGATCAATAACAGGTGCAAGTTCTGCATTTGCCTATTCTTCTTCAATTTCATCATCACTAACATCTTCAAGATGTCTGCCTCTTCTTTGGGTTGTTTCTACTGCTTCTAACCTAGAAAAAATCTACCTTAGCATATCTACCAATCCTAGATCTGCATCTCACCTCCCACAAACCATCTTGACAACCCTCTACAATTGCAGGTCAAATCACAATCTGCTACCCCACAACAATTCAACTAGGGCTTCAAGAGGAACCTGCAAACCTAGATTCACAGACCTAGATCAAGATCTCACCTCGCTATGATACCACCTGATGCAAGGACACATGAGGGGCCAAAAAATGGTGCACCCTAATGAACCAAGCCTGCACCACACATGCAGAAGCAACAAACAACAACAGTGAGAGATAGAATGCCAGATCTTTTATATATTATCATCAAATAGAATTATAAATGTTAGGCTGTAAGGCCTTCCTGATTTAGGCCAGATGTTACAATGAATCTCAGAAGTCCTCAAACATGTGAGGATCTATCAAAAATCTCCAATCTAATGTCTACTATCTTCTATCTAAAACTACCCCTTAAACTACAACCAAACATCTACATTTATACAAGAAGCTACCGAGCTGAGTCAGCCTTCAAATCCATGATCAACGAAAGGAATGATCAAATATAGGACCACACACTTCCTAATGATGGATTCCAACATTAAATCTATGATCCAATATAAATGCACAAGTCAGCCACAATAGGAATTCAAAATAAACCCATCAGCAAGAAAGATAATCGAGCAATAGATAGGCAATGCCTAGCGCTAGTAAAATAACTGACCACCCAGGAGAGAACCAACCACACTCGATCACCAAAGGAAACTGACCAACTACCGACCAACTCAGTTAAAATAGGAACTGAGCAACACAGACAAAACTCCAAAATGTTTTTGGTGACATGGGATTGCCAAGGACCCAAGATGCTCCTGCATCAAAATCCTTAGTATATCCTCAAGCTTGATTAACCTACTTAGTCTAACCATCATTATTAGGGTTATATATCAAACTAAAATTCATTTGTGCTCCAAGATCATATTACAAAGAGGTCCAAAATATGGATGTACATGTTGGATCCCTATCTGATATAATCCTACAAGGAATAGCATGTAGCCTCACAATATCCTACATGAAAACCATAGGCACTAAATTTTTTGTATATGATTCTTTCATAGGAGAGAAGTGTTCCACCTTGGTCAACTAGTCAATGGTAACCATAATGGTATCATTTCTACAAGGTGTCATAAGAAAACCTATGATGAAATCCATCGAAATGATATCCCATTTCCATAAAGGAATGAGATTGGGTTGTAAAAGACTTGTTGGATGTTAGTGGTCTGCCTTAACCCTTTGACACTCTAAACATCTAGCCAAAAAATCAGAAATGTCATGTTTCATATCGGACCAGTAGTATAGTTATTGACGGTCCACATGCATCTTCTTGAGCACGATGAGCCTCAAATAAGATCAAGGAATGAAGATCATCTGATGGGGGTACATATATCCATCTCATGTAATGCAAAAGATTATCAAATTCCAAAACATATCTTGAAAACCTACCCTCCAAAGGTCTCTTTGACTCAATCTCATATCTTACTTCCTTGTACCAAGTATCTAAAGGAAGTGCCTAGATTATACGACTTCAAAAATCTACACCAAAAGTAAAAGTTGATATCTCATTTCTCCTATGACTCAATGCATTGGCTACCACATTTTCCTTACCTTGGATGTACTTGACCTCAAAGTCATATTCACAAAGAAACTCCATCCATCACCTTTTTCTGGCATTCAGATTAGGTTGGGTAAAGATATATTCACTAGTAAATTTTACCCTATTTTTCGATGAGGATTAGTCTAATTTTTGACACCCATTGGTCGAATAGATGACTAAAACTGTTGTCAAATTTTTTTCATCGATTATTCTACAGGAAAAACCATCATCAAAATTTTGACCTACTTGGTGGTCAAATTATCGACTGAATCTTCATCGAAGTAATCGCTTGAAGCTGAAAGAATTGAGACCAACTTTGGTTAGATGGACGTCAAAATTGAGACCAATAGTGTGTCTCTTTTTCAACCAATGTTCATGGAAATTGACATCAAATGCATAGCATTCTTGTCAAAACTACTAATATTAAGAGGTCAAAAAATCAACCAATGTTCGTGGAAATGGACATTGAATGCATGGCATTCTCGTCGAAACTACTAATATTAAAAGGTTGAAAAATTGACCAATGTTCATGGAAATTGACGTCGAATGCATGACATTCTCATCTAAACTAACAATATTAAAAGGTCAAAAAATTGACCAACACTAAGTTTTGGTTAAAAGAAAATGGGGAAGTGATTGAACAGAGCATTTTCATTGTGTATATTCATGGCCTCAAGAAAATTCAAACTAACTAAGAAAGCTTTGTTTACTTACAGATTTGTGTGCTTGTCTGAGTTTGACATGCAGATCAAGTTGTACAACCTTCAGAATAGATCTTGTTTAATTAAGGTCATACAACTTGATCTGCGTATCAAACTTAGACAAGCACACAAATCTGTAAGTAAATGTTGATTAAATACTTAGTTAGATAATGATATCTTTATTGGTCAAGAAGTATATTTCAAGGAAATGTTAAGCAAATTTGGTTTGGAGGTTTGCAAACTAGCGAGCACAACTATGGTGATAGGCTATCATTTGAATAAGGATGATGAGTCAAATCTAGTTTATTAGACACTATATATAGGTCCATGATTAGGGGTCTACTATTCTTAATTGCATATAGGCCTAACATAATGCATGCAATCTATTTGGTTACAAGGTTTTAGGATATATCTAAATATCTAAATATTTTGTTGATTGCCTATATCAAAGTTCTCTTCAAATATCTAAGTATTTTTAGTACTAACCCCGAATTAGGGTAATAAAAAAGAAACTAAAATGTAGAAGCCTTGTGTTCAATATAGATCAATGACCCCACAAGTGGTATTTTGATGGGGAATATATTTTATTTTATGTGTTTCATGTTGTAGGGAACCATGCACAATTTATCACATGGGTCCAATGAAGGGAAGGTATGAAACTATTACAAAATGAGATATTTGGGATTTGGTAGTCAGTCTGATCATATAAGGCATTTGTGAAGAATACTGTGGGCTGCTAGTGAGAATTTGTAAGAAGTGTAAGGGTCATGATGATTGAGGATAAATGGAGAATTTTTTTGAATCCAAAAGAGTGACTATCTTTACAATAGAGACATGTCTGTAACATTGGACAGTGAAAGGTGTAGAAGTTTGTAGTTGGTTGGTGGAAAAGTGTTGGGATGCAAGGTGGAATATTATGAATATTTTTATGAAGACTGGGAGGTAAGAATCCTAGGTAAGTGATTAGTTATCAAGTGTTGATACAAGGGTTGGGTCAAAGAGGATAGTCACTATTAGGCAGAGTTCATGCTAAAACAAGATGTTGTCATGGAGTCGGGATTGTGTGATCAGACTTGGAGTTGGTTGTAATCAAGGTCAGAGAGGTCAATGTAAGGATGTATACATAGGATTAGTGATGGTAAGAATTATCCTATGTTGAATATATGAGGGATGAAAAGGGTATGCTTTTTCTAGGTAGTATTAGGAGATGTGTAAGAGGTCCAAGGTTATGTAGATAGCACGAGTCTTATGAATTCAATCCAAGTTTGAAGAATGATAATCATTTGTGTGACTAGACATTGATGTTGAAGAGTGGGGTATAGTGGATTAGGAAATAGGTCAATTATTGGGTTTGACCATTAACAGGTATTTGGAAGGTGTAAGGATTTATGGATAGTTAGGGGATCCATATGTTGATCATATTTGGCAAGTTGGAATAGCATTTTTTTATTAAGATAAATGATATAAAAAGTTGTATCTCTTCAAGAGTTTATGATATTTTTCATTAAAGAGGATATGTGTTTAGGCCCACTGTGTCTCTACATCATAGTGGTATTAGAGAAAGGGACTAGATATTTTCAAGTTAAATATTGAGAATAATCTTAGAAAGGGTGAAGATGAAATTGAAAAAGATAGAGATAGACATGGTAAAGGTGTTGAAAAAGAACCTAAAGAATGGAACAAAGAAAAGAGATAAAGATGAGAAAAGAGAATAGGAAAGGAGACAAGAGGAGATAAGAAGCTTAAGGAAATCATTATAGGAAAGTACAAAAAGGCAAAGGAATTTGAAAGAACTCATGGAGAAGGATAGGAGGAATACTAATAGGTTTGCAGAAAAATGTAGGCACTTGAGAGAAAGGTCATTTAAGGTAGTGAAAAGTTGGCATTTGAGTGTCAAGAAGAAGGTGCAATGGTCTGTGCAAAGGCTAGTAGAAAGAGTAAAGTTGGTGGATGAGAAAGACAAGGAATCAAGCAATGAAAATGTTCTTGATGTTGATTCAGAGATGTAAGATTCTAGTGAAGATAGCAAAGAAGCAAGTCTTGAAGGGCCTGAGAGTGATATGCTTCACTTTGATATTTTGGTAGGCAAGAGTACAATCTGATGTTAAAGTATATTCCCTATTGAATATGTATCTTACCATCACTAGGATTATTGAATTTTAAGATTTTAATGATGAATTCTCAGAATAGTGCAAAATGGCAAAAATAATTACTTTGTAACTGATGCAAGAAGATACATTATTAACTAGTATATTGAAGCATAGTAAGATTGACATAACCATGGTCAATTCTTAGGGTGCTAGAAAACAACCACTATCAAGAGGATCATGATTTTATAATTGGTAACACAAGTTCCAAATGGCCTGTAGAGCATATGCTCCATGAACCAATTTATGAAAGGCTTTCAAGTTTTCAACCCATTCATCCAAAATCATTTTAGCTATAGGGTTATTGAATTTCATCAAGCTCTATATTGTAGTATGAGTACAAAGCTTCCTAACATACAATCCTAGGGAAGAAGGGACTGCTTCTCTTTTTTGTTCATGAAATGATAAAACTAAATCTAGACTAAACTTGTGCCTGGTCTATAGTTACTCTTATGTAACTTTCTAAAATATTTGGATTTTATTTCAAAAATGAGTGTGTGAACATAAATATGAACCTGACAAGGTAAATTAAGCTTAGATAAAGTTAGACAAAAGATTATTACTATAGGAATGGTAGTTTAGAACAAAAACAAACTTGTTCAAGAGTGAGATCAAAATTTGTATCACCAATTGTAAATGACACAGTTGGCATTGTTGATATTTTACTACAATCCACAACTGATTCTCCATTAGGATTTGGAAAATGGTCACAAAGTTGTGCATTGCAAATTAAGAGAATCATAAACATCAGAGCTAGTTATCATTTCATACACATTATTCATAATAAACTAAAATGTGCAACAAGAGCTTGTTGTCACCTGACTGATATAGGTCATGATTTGATCCTTAGAGGCATTCTTAGCTAGTTTATTCTACATCCACACAACTACCATCTCACATGCCACACACATGCCACTACTAGCTGATTCTATTCTCTTGATCCTTTGCAAGAACACTAGCAATTACCATACTGCACCATCCATAGTTGATTTTAAATTTTGGTTCATGTTCTAAACCTTGACTCGAGAAATGGAGTCGTCAAATTTAGAGTACAAACATCTCACCTAACATCCCTAGTACCATCAAATGATCATAGCTCAATTTTGGAGTAGATCTTGTGAGGGTTTGTCTGCAAAATATGTAGATAATTAATTTGAGATCATGGTTATCTGATTAGCTAAAGCCTCTATATACTGGAATTCTAGAGAAGTGCTTCTATTCTATTTGACAGATTTCACAATCCTTCACCTTTAAACTCATATATATTAACTTTAACATTTGCTACAAAAGGCTAATACAATGATGTGATAAATGGTAAAAACTACTAATTTTCTCCTTTGGAAGCAAACCATACCTGTGCCAACAAAAGCTCCATTATCATGTCTCCATACTGGGACACCACACTTTTGCATTCCTCATTAACAATCCCTGGGGCACCAATAGCCTAGTTGATCTATGCTACAATAACCTGAATTTTGGGAATAAAAATAGTTAGAACAAAAAATAGTGATGCTACCAAAAAATATGTTAACAATTCAGAAAATTGCTTAAAAACCATGAAAATAGAATTGTAAGGAAGAATTGTTGGTTGAGAGAAATTTAAAAGGGAAAATGAAGATTGAGATCAAATCCTTCTATTCTTATGTATGCCATGCCATGAGATGGGCCATTTGGAGTGTAACACTTATAAATTAATGGCATTGGGCATCTAAGGACAAGTCTGAACTAGCTAAAGGTAAAGTTAAAAGTGTTGAAAAAGATAGAGACAAACATGGTAAAGGTGTTGAAAAAGAACCTAAAGAATGGAACAAAGAAAAGAGATAAAGACAAGAAAAGAGAATAGGAAAGGAGACAAGAGGAGATAAGAATCTTAAGGAGAGTATTATAGGAAAGTACAGAAAGGAAAAGGAATTTGAAAGAACTCATGGAGAAGGATAGGAGGAATACTGATAGGTTTGTAGAAAAATGTAGGCACTTGAGAGAAAGGTCATTGATGGTAGTGAAAAGTTGGCATTTGAGTGTCAAGAAGAAGGTGCAATGGTCTGTGCAAAGGCTAGTAGAAAGAGGAAAGTTGGTGGATGAGAAAGACAAGGAATCAAGCAATGAAAATATTCTTGATGTTGATTTAGAGATGTAAGATGCTAGTGAAGATAGAAAAGAAGCAAGTCTTGAAGGGCTTGAGAGTGATGAGTCAGTTGTGGTAGGCACTATGTTGTTTCCTTTGGAGGAAGATAAGGGTAGTATGAAAGTTACTCCTATGACATCACATAGTGAGGGTAATGATGTGGCCATGGAGGTTGATGATTGTTTGGTATGCCAAGAGGAATGGCATGAGAGTAAGGATCAGTTGGTGAGGGTTGAGTTGGTCTCAAGGGAAGAGACTAAGGATGAGTTAGCTATGATGATGGGCCATGAAATGGCTCAAAAGATTGTTTACTCTCCAAGCATGGAGGCATGGTATGTTGATGGTGTCAAGGAAGAGGAGTGTCTTTGGAAAGTAGATTTATTGAAGTTTTAGATGTATGCAAAAGTAGAGGTTCAAAACAGGAAGAGGAAGTTGTTGATGGCCAACAAAGAGAAGCAGGTGTTCATGTTGCAAAGAGAAGTCAAGCCAAAAGTCAAGATCAAGGAGTGGGGGTTTGAACATGATGGAAAGAATCACACTACTACAATTTAACCATCACACAATGTCATTAGCAATTAAGATTTTTATGACTTAATAAGATCATTTACTTTCAATTCTTGAAAGAATAGCTTTCCATAAAGAGTACATGAATATAATCAAAAGGTAAAGGGTATGCCAAATAACGTAACACAATATATATATATATATATTATTGATGGGTTTGTAACCGATTTCTCTATATTATAGAGATTTTTCAATGGGCTTGCAAGTATGCTATTAGAGAAAATATTGAGAAGGTGAGTTTCAATTATGGCAGATTTTGCAAACTAGATTTGGTTATGAATTTATTAATGCTTTTATTTGAGATAAAGATGATGATGACTTATATACAGGTTTCACATCCACATCCACATTTGATATAAAATTTATTATTATAAAGTCTTGTTGGAAATCTGTGTTATATTAGTCTATATTATTCTGAAGCCTTGTTATAGAAATTTGTTTTTATTAATCCTCAAAATTAGTTAGCGAATCTTCTTCTTTCTTTCTAAATTCATGGATGATTCTATTTTTCTACAATAAATAGCATACATAATAGATAAACATGAAATCAGTAACAAATATCTACCCCTAAATACAACTCCAAATGAATGAATAAAAGAAGAAAATGATAATGTCGATTGGGTATCCAATAAATTAAATAGTTTAATCATGCAAATAGATGTGGATAGTGCACATCACAGTGATGAAGAAACAATGCTAGTAGGGCAGTGACATACAAAGAGACCAGCTTAAGAGGGAACATAGATCAGACCATGACATACATACAAGGATACAGACAAATGATTTTGAGATACAAACCTGTGCGATCCAATCTCCCAAGGAATAGACAGCACCACTTATTGCCATCTTTGCCAAAATAGGATTTGTCTTCAAGGCCTCTTCATACGCAATCCAATTATACATAGGAGCATATCTGACAATCTCATAGAGGATCCATCCCTAAAAACAAAAGCACCATTTCAGTTTGAATATTGAATATATACAAATATAATGATGAAAGAAAAGAAGACAATCATACGCTCTCCGATTTTGATGTATAGAATAGAAAATATAAGCTGAAAAGCCAACCAAAAACATAAGAGACAAATCACACTTCAGGAAAGTACAAAAAGAAAAGCAAGATAAGTTCTTATTAGGCCACTGAAAATATTTTGATATTTTAGATAAGACATCACAGGTATTTATTTGTATTCTAAAGCCTTGTTATAGAAATTTATTTTTATTAATCCTCAGAATTAGTTAGCAAATCTTCTTCTTTCTTTCTAAATTCATGGATGATTCTATTTTTCTGCAGTAAATAGCATACGTAATAGATAAACATGAAATCAGCAACAAATATCTACCTCTAAATACAACTCCAAATGAATGAATAAAAGAAGAAAATGATAATGTTGATTGGGTATCCAGTAAATTAAATAGTTTAATCATGCAAATAGCTATGGATAGTGCACATCACATTGATGAAGAAACAATGCTAGTAGGGCAATAACATACAAAGAGACCAACTTAAGAGAGAACATAGATTAGACCATGACATGCATACAAGGATAATAAATAATTATAGTATGTTCAACTAGAGATAAGAGATCAACCAAGGCACCTACATGAAATAGTCATATATCAAGTGCAATAACATGATGAAGATATGGTTTAATCATTAAGAGTCACGACTACCAAGAAATAGAGCATCATGATTACATTGGAAAAAAGAGGTGTTACAGGTTTGCATCACACATGCTTAAGGAAAAATTTTCTAATACAACTGAAGAGAGTAATTAATATGGAAAAGTAATCAAATGTAAGAAACATATGGCATTAATTTTGATAGCTTGATCAAAGGCCACTTTTGCTGGCACCACCCACCAATCCTAGAAAGGAAATAGAGCTTGTATACCCATATTTTTTTGTCATACCCTTTTTGCAATGAACTCAAAAATTATTCAAATTAAACAAGTATGAACTATAAGAGACTAAGAAAGAGGGCAAGGTGTTACCTCACTAAGATTATAGTAATAATGAGACAAAGAACCATGAAGACTAAATCCAAGGAGACTAGATCTAAACATCTAGGTTTGATCAAATTCAAAAATTGGTTTGCCTTCATAGCACTGTCAAGTCAACAACATGAGTATTATTTTGTGTCTAGAGTGTCATCAATGTTTTTAAATGTAAAATGAAATGGTTGTAAGTATGCATTTCTACCACATGCAAATGATTTTGAGATATAGACCTGTGTAATCCAATCTCCCAAGGAATACATAGCACCACTTATCACCATCTTTGCCAAAATAGGATTTGTCTTCAAGGCCTCTTCATATGCAGTCCAATTATGCACAGGAGCATATCTGAAAATATCATAGAGGGTCCATCCCTGAAAACAAAAGCACCATTTCAGTTTGAATATTAAATATATACAAATATAACGATGAAAAAAAAGCAAACAATTATACGCTCTCTGATTTTGAGGTATAGAACAACAAATATAAGTTGAAAAGCCAATCAAAAACATAAGAGGCAAATCACACTTCAGGAAAGTATAAAAAGAAAATAAAGATAAGTTCTTATCAGGCCACTGAAAAGCTTTCAGTATTTTAGATAAGACATCACAAGTATTTATTTCATTTTTTTCATGAAGTATATGCATGATGGTATATTGATTTATTATCATTTCCTTATATTGTTGTATAAAGTATCTTTGTTAAATGCCTTTTGTCTTTTCTTCCACAAGTCATTCTTACAAATAGATAGTAAAGAGGTATGACATACTGCTCTTCTCCACCTTCTCCATAACCAATTGAGGTAGGCTAACAACAATTTCCCTCACATCATTTCTTCTCATTTCCTCATCATACTTTTCCCCAAGTGCACCAAGGACTACAAAGAAACAAGATAAACAAATCACAAGCATATAGCGATGTTAGAATAGTTACTAAAATGGTCATAAATTATGTTCTTATAGTAAAAGAATACTTTGGCATAAGAAAAAAACTACACAATATTAAAACAGGACATTGTGCTTTAAAAACTAAAAAGGTACTTGTAATGAAGAACTTCATTTCGACTTGCTAATTGGTTGTCACTATTAACTCTAAGCTTATCTTTAAAGTTTGAGCTTCACTTGGTTTTGATAATAGTTTAATATTCTCTACTTAACAAGGCCAACCACGTGAAGGTGGAAGCTCATTTGGCCCCTCCCCCCCCCCCCCCCCCAACATCACTCTAAATTCTCCATTAACATTTAATAACATTCATTCATTCATTCATCCATTTTTGAAATATAACATTCAATCATTATAATCACATGATAAAATTCATTAACACATAAAATTCATTAACACACAACATTCATGAAGAATTCATTAACACGTCATTCATCAACATTACTAGTACAAAATTACATCCATTAAGACAACATTCTTTCATTAGCAAAAAATGTTAATTATAATCATTTCATTTTCGGTTTCTTGCTATTTTTTTAAATCATGTAATTTCTAAGAGGAAGATCAATGTCCTTGTCATTCCCCTCCTCTACTAATTCTAATTCCAACGCATGTCTCCTCCTCTTCTATTCAGGAACACAAGGCCACTGCGGCAAAGGGGGGTCCGCTGCAATAACAACTACTTCATGAGTTAAATTCACGTCATTTTATATTAGTGAATTACAAGTATTTCATTAAGTAAAAGAACTATAAATCAAGTAGATTAATTTAAAAGAACAAAACATAGATTTTCTTTACCTGAATGTGCCACATGATCTACATGGTGATCAGTCTGAACATCCTTCGGCACTCGTTCAGCATGACATGATTATGTATCCTCTAAAATATACACAAAAAAGGTTACACCAAGTTCAATTTGAGATGTTAAATTGTATTAATAATTACATAATTAGTTTTAAATAGAAAATGAGCACCTCCATCGATAGTATGATGCACATTAGGGGATTCATCATGCGGCGTATCATCTGTGTCACGATTAAGAGGCTGCATTGCAATGTGATGCACAGTATTATCAAATAGATTGTTGCTCAAGTATTCAATTTATAATATATTTTTTGGCATATTTACCTGTGCACATGATGCAAGAGACTCTTGGGTTGGGCCAGTGGAAGCTTTCCATAGGCGTTCAGCCACAACTTGATAGCCTTCCTTGAAGGAAATTTTTTTGTGTTCTTCCATGGCCTCTAAATTAAATTCAAAGCCTTGCATTTTTTGATTAAACAAAATTATTTTCATTTTATAACTAATTTTTCTCTACAATTCATTTACTGCTACTTACAATTCGTGCTTTAATTTTGGAATATCCACCACAGCCAAGTTTGTGCTGCCCACTTTTGCAACCTGGCCTTTGTTTCCTTTGATGTGTCCTAAAACCTATGAAAAGTTTGAAATATGTTAGATGATATAGATATAAAGATCACTAATTAGTGCATTATTACATTGTACTAGTAGTTAATACTATTGCATACCTTCTTCTCTCATTTTCTGGTGTAATTCCTCTTTGAGCATCCCCTTTCTCCTTTGCATCCAAAATGAACTCATTCCAATCCCTCACTAGAATAAAGGGAGGATGCTCGTACTTTGGGTTCTAGACGAGACTCTTTCTATATGAGTCCCTCACAGTCTTAAGATGTTTGCAAGCTTTTTCTAAAATTTTCTTCTCGTCAAAAATATTACTACCAAACTCATGCTCTAAATCTGTAATGGGCTGATCTTTTAATTTTTTGTCTTGCAAGTTCCACCTTTTAAGAAAAAACACAAAATTGTTAGATAGAAAAATTAACTAAAGTTGTGTACCTTGAATATAGTAAAAGAAAAGACCCGAATGAAAGGAAAAATACTGTACCAATTAAAAATATGAAAAAAAAATAGTGGGATAAGGTTAGTTCACTTATGATGTTCCACCTTGTATATATGGTAGGCCCGAATATCTTTAGTGTGAAGTCATAAAGCATCTTATAAAATAAATCATTTTCTACAAAAAATGTCATGGGATAATCAATCCAAAACTTTTTATGAATAGGTAAATGCATATTACAATATAAAAAATAATAATTTTAAAGTACCCGAAAGCTTAGGACATTTTAAAGGCATCAATTCATTATCGTCAATCAACAATGACATCTGCATAACTCCTGTGCTAGAAACAAAAGTAGATCCAGGAAATGATGGTGAATTATCACCAATACATGTACTCTGATCTATATTTGGCATAGCAGACAGTGCCACCAGTGTATCTCCTACTCCACAAAATTAATCCACTATGTGATGCACCCAAGATTAAAGTACAAATTATCAAATCATAATTAACATAAAACTAAATATAGCAAAACAAGGATTTACCAGGCATAGACCATGAAGGCATCGATATTTGCATGCCTTGTGTTGCTAATATTGCACTCAAAAATCTCAAATGGATGTCCGTCAACCTCCTAGGAGGAGTCACCTGCACTTGATGACCTGAACAATACATTGTTAGCAAAGACATTCTGAAATAATAAAAGTAAGAGTTAACTTAAGAAGTTTTTGAATGTTCCAAAGAAAAAATTCCTTATAACTTGTCAACTAAAGGATTATTTTACTTGAGGCGGCCAGAGTTGTGTAGTACCAGCCTCACCGCATTGTCCTTGACCAGGTTCTAGATTAGTTTCCAAAAATCCTGTAACAAGAACACATATTACATATTTTACTTCACAACATAAAAGAGTATAAAATATAAACCTTTATTGAACTTTCATTATAACTAAAGATTCATTATTGCCTACTTCATAACGACATGCTTGCGCTTTCAACTTAGATAGCCTCTTCAGCATCTCCTCGGTTGGAATATTTTCTTCCTCCAAAATTTTCATTATTTCTAAATTGATTTTTTTTAGTTTTTTCCTCAACATAATTGTTACACTAGGCGTTTCTACGATATCATCATCAGAAGGGGTAGCTATTGCCTCTATTACTACAGGTGCTTTTCCCCTATCCTGAACATCAAATTATGACAAGAATATCAGTAAAATTATCATGAAAACTCCAAAACCGTAAATAAAATAATGCAATAATATAAAAAATTTCAACTATCTAATCTGTACAATTTCAATAAGGTTTACCCTTGCTGAAAAATGGGTGGGAGGAGCATCCTCGTGGCCTCTATCATGTGTGGGATCCATATCATCCTGTGACAAAGATTAAATATAAAAACTTCAGCGAACTGAAACCAATAGACTTAGCAAAAAAAACTTATTAATAAAATGGTATATAGTACTTACCACCCTCATGATAGTAACTTTGTTTGTATCTATGCGATTTAAATGGTAATCTATTATCAGTTCTTCCCCTACACTTATTGATTTTATCGCACATACAAAAACTTGATTCCCCTCACATGCCTCAAATATGCAATTGGGTTGCTTATTAGTTGAGGAAGGTCACGTACTATTTATAAAACCCGCAATATTACCTGTTGCTTTTTGTCTCCCATCAATGTACATTGCAAATCTTTTACTTTGATCATTTTCTTTCCATTGTATATAATTTTCTGATAGTGCATACCTACACATACTTTTTTTATATTGAACAATCCACATCCAATCATTGTAATTGTAACATAGACTGACATACTTGAATAATTCAACAACTTTTTTGTAACATACCTTTATCCCATCCATGGAAAATAGGCCCAAACCATGTAATGAGGATGGAGCTATGCGATATATCCTCTCATTAACACAAAAATCAATGTTAATTGGAGGTAGCTCATTGGGTACCCATTCTTTCTCAATATGTGTGTACTGAAAGAGCACCTTGATGTCACCTTTGGTATCATCACCATAAGAACATGACCCCCTTTAGCAAGGAAAAATTGCATGCATTTATCAAATTTTTTTCTAATTTTTTGACCTCTAGTTGATCTCCCTATTTTAGTCATACTACATGTAGAACTTTCATCTACTATTCCCTCATTTCCCTCATTCGATGTAAATAGATCTGACAAGTACTTATTTGGTGGGTCCTGCAATCCATCAAATGAGATATTGTCATGTCCTTGCTTCAAATAGAATTTTGATAATATTTAAATAATATATATATATAATAATCAAGTCGTGACCCATACATATGGTTCTTCTTTGTCTATACTATTGGAGTTAGGAGAGATAGGTACTGAGAGGGGAGGGGTGAATCAGTGCCTTCAAAACCTTTCTGATCTATGACTGAATACTGTGATAACCAATCAAAATAACTTGAATCTAATTGCATAAATCAATCATCTAGTTAACTTAAGAAAGTAAACAATTTGAAATCAATATGACAATCACATAACACAAGTATTTTGGTAATGCAAAAACCCTTGTTAGAAGGTAAAAACTATGGTGGGGATGACACCCACAAATTCTTCACTACTGCAAATAGAAAAGGTTTGCCTATTAAGGCTACAAGTTTTGATCACTTCTGGTGATCTTACCCTGTTAGGAGTAACATATTAGATCAGCTAGATCTACCAAGTTATAGGATTTAACAACACTATATGAAGTGTGTACTCGATTAAGAGATTTATACAAAGACTGTTAAGTCTACTCTATTTAAGAGATTTATCAAAACTCTATCACAATTGTCAGAAAGTAATAGGTAAATTATCTTCTAGTTGACAACTTAATTGTTTGAAACAGATCTATAAGTTCTTATCAAAATATCACCTTATCTGTGATGGTTCTCTGCTCTGATCTACTCGGTTGCCTTGTCTGATTCAGCTCAATCTGAAAACCTCTGTACTCTATTCTGCTCAGTAAACTGATTGTCTTGAAGATAGGCAATTTCTTCAAGTGCTCTGTGATTCATATATATCAGTTCAACAACCCCATAAAATGGTGCGAACATATACAATATATAGTGTTCTATTTTTTCCGCTTAAAGAAAAATTAGGTTACAAAAGAAAATTATAACCCTAAGATCTACGGTGCAAAATAACCTAGATTAACTAATACAAATAAGATAATCATTGCATTTAATGAATATCTTTTACAATAAATGCTCCTCGATCTTGGTAAACCATTTTACAATCTATTATAACCATTTGCATAGAATAATGTGCCATTTCTGATTACTATGTCATTTACTATGATCATCGATAAACACTATATAATCTTCTCGGTGTACACTATGATGCTCGGTGTTTGCTGACCATCGGTGTCGGTGGTGCTCGGTTAACTGTGCGATGCTCGGTATAAGGCTTTACCGACTACTCTATCTTACTTCTAGTTACCAACTGTCTCAATGTAAATAGCCAACTGACCTGTTTACTATCCTTTGATACTAATGACAACCTAAAATGCTCAATAGAGATTAACAATCTCCCCCTTTGGCATTAGTATCAAAACTTCATAATGTATATAGACAAACTGTTTCTATATAACCCTTATATCTCCACTATATACATATCCACTACAAAAACTTCTAAGTACAAAAGTACTCCCCCTCGGTGCATGCTCCCGGTATTATGTAATATACATATCAAAAATATATTATTTGGCATACACATGTTTTCCCCCTTTTTGATAATAATGCCAAATACCAAAAAAATATGTAATGTATACTTACATCTTATCAAAAATGTGCTGATGGGTTTTCTTCACAGACTCCGAGAGGTTTTCCCATTCCTCTTTCAAGTTGGTAAGAGCAATTTTCTCAAGACCAACTTGTGCATGCATGTCAAAGATATTTTCCAACACTGAAATCTCTGGTGTTGCCACAAGTTTCTCGGCTTTGACAGTATGTGTTTCAAAAATCTTCAGGTAAGGAGTGAGTTCTTTCTGTAACTCTGTGACCTAATCGGTGATGTGCTCTTCATGTTTCCTTAAGTCTGCTATCAGCCACCAAAGTTCTTGAACTCGGTTAATGTGCTTTAAGAAAGCAGTTGGCTCAGCGATAGCTGCTTGTGTACTCAACTTGATTTCTTCCTCTAAACCTTTTATCTTTTCATTGATTTCTACAGTGAAGGTATCTGTAGTACAAAGCTTTATTAGCAGTTGACAGATTACCTAGGTGATAGATTTTACCTTGGTAATGACGTTAGATAATTTCACCTTGTTTAGTTCCACTTCAGTGCTAATCCTTTCTACCAATTTGTGTTGAATCTTTGACTTTGCCCATTCTTCTATTATTTTGTCTATTTCTATATCAGGGGCATTGATTCTGTCGGCGAGGTTGGCAAGTTGATCTAAAATGGGAGTATTCTCATCAATGTTTGTTTTTGATACTATCAATTGTAGAATATCCCTTACATCATTTAACACTTCTTTACGTTTATGTTCTTGCCTCAATTTTTCTTGTGCTGCTTTCCTCAAACATAACTCCCCATACCGACTTAGTTCCTCAGGGCTTAGAGTTCTTGGGTCACATTCAGGTATAATGATAACTTCATCAATGGTGACCAACCCTTTGGCTTTCTTCTTTTTCTTCTTTGGGGCTAGAGGTAACTTATTTTCACTTACAACAATAGCTTTTTCTTCACTCCTCAGAGTATCCTTGCTAGTTGACACTATATCATCCTTCTTCTACTCCTTGATAGATTGAGTGGGAGTCTCGATGGTAGTGTTAGGTTGGTTCACCTCGGTTGACTTGGTTTCTTTAGGTTCCTTTTGTTCTATAGACTGTGCCTCTAGTTTGACAGGCTCATTTGTATCGGTAGGTTGCTTAGGTGCTTGAATCTTAGTTGTATCTTTGGTTGGCTTAGGATGAGAGACATCGAGTTGTACTTGTGAAATTATTTTAGCAGCCTCTGCAAGTACAGGTAGTTCACCCGGTAGAGATGTACACACATTGTCAGTGTTTAATGCTTCATCTTTGTATTGTGTAATTATTACATCTTCATCATCCTTATCATCAGGATCACCATTAGTGATGTCCTCAATGAGTGCATCATCATCTATTTTCTTTTGCAAGTGTATCTTAGCTTGATTCGGTGCATCGTATGAAACTTTGATTGCTTCCTTTTTCTCAGTGATATCAATTACCTTGGTAACTAATATACTGGTGTCTTCTATTTTCTTGCCTTTATTATCATCAATGAAAATACTTTTACCTTTTGAACTGTGTCTCTTTTTAGATAGTTTCAGGAATGCTTCCTGTTCAGCTTTCTCTTCTACTTTCAAAATTGATGTCCATAGGAAGTCACACACGACATCCATATCATCTACATTCTTATCCATAATCTGCATAGCTCTATTCTTGACTGAAAATCTAGGCTGATACCTTGTCATGTATTCACTTACCTTAGCATAGCTAAAGTGAGTGGTTGCACGGCCTAGAGAGTGTTCTCTTTTTCTTTTCTCTTTGTCTAAAGCAATAGCCCATCTTTCACTTATTTTATCATCAAGTTCCTTTGATAGTTGACATGCAAATTCCATCGGTACTCTTTTGAACTTGATCATCATTTGAACAATAGCATGTTCTATCTTTGTCTTGTCCTCAATTGACATATTGTTGAATTTTCCTATGCCTAGATCATTAAGATTTCCATTCTCAATAATATCTTCAATTATTTCTTCTATGGTACTATCCCTATTACGAACTAGCTGAAATTGATCAGGGTCATTTTCAGTGTCAGTCTCCTTTATGTCTTCCTTACTCCTTATGTATTTCCTCTTTTTCTTTGGTGGTTTAGCTACCTTCTTGTTCTTTCTCTTGATGTATTTCTTTGTTGGTATGGCTGCTCTCCTTTTTGCAACTTTTTCTGCTTCTTCTTTCTACTCGGTTGATTGGGCTACAGTTGCTGAACATGTCCTCATTCCTTCAAGTTCTGGTAGCTGAGTATCTTGTTCATTAGTTGTGGGAAGTTGATTTTCTTCTTCATCATTGGTGAGAGGAACCGATGTGTTATCCTTTTCTTTGTCTAACTCGGTCTCCTCATTGTCATAGGGTTTATCAGCTAGTTGTAACTAATCTTTAGTTGCTTCATCAATCGGTAACTCCTTATGTGAATCAGATGTAGTTCCATATCTTGTTGAGAGATCCTTTTTCATTTTCTTTTCCCTTCTTGATATTTTACCAATCTCAATGTCTATTGTGATTCTAGACTTAGCTTCCTCATACACTCCAAACCTACTAGTAGTGATGTCAATCAATAATGCTAGCAATGCATTGATAGATTTCAGAGTGAAATCATGATTCATTTCATAACCCATTGGTGCTATCCATTTTGTTCTCAGTTCTACTGCCTTTATCATTGAGTGGTCTATGCTTACCACAAAGCATATGTCATCTTCAAATTTGCTTACTAATTCTTTTGGAATTATGCTTCTTTGTTGCATTCTTGTTTGAAATTCCTTGAAATATGCATGGAACTCCTTTTTCACATTGTCTCCTAGACTTCTCATCATATCACCGATTTGGGAAGTTATCGGTCTGTCCAATTGCCAGTTAACTTTTCCAATACCTGGTACATATTTTTGCAAATAGAGGAATGTATAGACAAGTAGTGATCCGTACTTACATGTATTGGACTTCTTTTCTTTAATTGTCTTCATGTTGTCATGCAGTTGGTGCAGTAGTAGCTCAACAAGATCAACCTGGTGATCTTTCTTTACAATTTTGTAGGCCATGTCCATGGCACTACAGGGTACACTATTCGGTCTACTTGATTGAAATATCTTGTACCTGATGACATGAGCTACAAATCTTACCACTGGATCTTTGATAGTTGAAATCTTTAGTGCCCTACCATCCCATTGAGCTCTAGTGTTCTTTTCTATGATGGGACGAGACAAAATTTGAAATGCTTTGGCTTTGTCAGTTGTAGGGTACCTAGTAACCCTACTGATAATCTTCTTGGTGACCTCAACCAGTTTGTCTAGCTAGAATTTGCCATCATGGAATCTGCTAAGCACAATTCGTATCCAGTCATTGTGAAATGATTATAGGAAGTATGTGAAACACTGTAACCCTAATTCCTCAATCTTCTTATGCTCGGGTTTGATCTTACCATCCAGTCCATAGACTTGCTGATAAGCTGCTATGGTCTCAAAGTCACATACTTTACCAATCTTGCAATGAATGTAAGCCCTAATGTCTTCTGTTAACAAAACCTTATCAAGAATACTAGAAAATGCACCCATATCATCCATTTGTGTTGTGACCTTAAGATGCGATTTGAATTTCTCCTTGGCAAAGTGTGCCCTAACAATTAGTTCCACTTCCTCCTCAATGTTCTATGATTTTCTTGTGGTTGAAGATGATGCCATAAATTGTTTCTAGGGTTTTGGCAACCAAATAGATAATCAATGTTTGGTAGGTGGATGAACTTACTAGTTTTCATCAAAGAATTATCGTCAGTTCAATCTAGTTTCTTTGAATCTATTTTAAAAATTGTTAGCTCGAACTCTTCTCTGTAAAATCTCCTTTCTTTAAAATCACGATGTAACAATGAACTCTATTTCTGCGTATAGATAGGGTTTTCCAAAATTCTCGCTCAAACTTTGATGCATTAAATGCATGACCTAACTTTCGGTATGAGATGGCTGCCAGCTCAGTAAAGTCTTTTGCTCGGTTAACATAGAGTTTCTTCATCGGTTTCAACTGTTGTCGGTTAACCTTGTATACTGATTACCGATGGGTAACCAACTCATGTGACCCTTTTACCAACTAGATGTCATTTGCAAACTTATAATATATAAACCATAGTGCATCTTTATTCATGCAGATTTGGTATATGTACATCATATATAAGGAACTGTATGTAAAATGTGATCATTTGAAATGTTAGTTCCATACATACCTTTGTCATCTTAAGTGGAGGTACCGATGTCACCCAATCTAGTGGATGAGGTTTCACTGATAGTGTTATTGACTCAACATTCTCATTAGATGCCTTCTTCCACATTATGTTCCTTAACTTTTTAATTTCTGCAATGTTATATCCACTCTCAAATATATGGTTTTCATCAGGTGCTCGGTCTCTGCAATTCTTGCTTACATGACCAACCTTGTGATAGTGCATACATGCCATTCCTACATTTGTCCAATTACTTGATTGTCCAATCTGACTCTTTCTATAACAGTTTGTTGCAATATGTCCATACCGACCACATGCAGTACAATTAGTCCATGTATTATAATCCCAAACATATGAGTTACCTTGTCTCTTCAATTGATATGGTTTTCATTGTAGTTTCTCTTTAGGTGTCTAGACTTGCTTCATTTTTTCCTTACAGTCCCTTGCAGCATGTCCATACTTATTACAAGTATAGCATATTTTCTCCTCAGTAGTGTTATTAGCAATGTCATTCTTCTTTTCTCTACATTCATAAGTTGGATGTCCAAACTTACCACAATAATAACAATATCCATTGAACTTAGGAATGATAGGAGGTTTACCTTGTGCTTTGCTTCTACACACATTAGATGTATGTCCTAGTTTTCCATAGTGGTAACATGTCAATACTTTAGGTTTTTGACTTTGATTGTTGTTGACTTCTTCAGCTTGTTGTGATGATTCTCCTTCACCGGTGTAGCCTATACTGGCTTTTCTTCCAAACCTCCTCTGATTAGTTAGAAAATCATCAGTCTTTTTAGAGCTATCCTCAGCTATCTTCATCATCTCATTGTGTTTCTTTTTTGTTTTTATTTCATTTCTTAGTTTTTCATTATCTTCTCTAAGTGTTGCTACATCTTCAAGTCTTCTTGATAATTATCCATTTACTCAGTTCATTTCTTGATTAAATGTCATCATTTGATTTCATACTTGGAAGTGACGATCAGTGAGTCTCTGGATTTCACTTTCTTTTGCTTGAAGTTGTTCAATCATTAGTCTTTAGTCTTCAATAGCCAGATTTCAATCTTGTTCAACTTGTCTACCATTGTTCATGATTTCCACCATTCTCACCATTTGAGATTCATGACCGATTTGAAGTGCTTTCACTTGCTCGGATAGATGCTGATTCTTTTCAGATAGCTCAAAGATTATGCTTTCAGATCCATCAGAGATGCTTCCAGAGCTTGATCCAATATGATCAAATATGTCATCAATAGGTTCTTCATGATAACTTATTTTATTCTGCTGAATTGCAAGGTTCTTTCTTTCAACTAGTAATTTATTTAGTTCTTCCTTGGCTTGTTTGTATTGTTCCACAAACATCTGCATTTATATCTTCTGATTCTCAATAGTCTTGTCAAGCTTGTATCTCTCCATGACTTAGATCTTTTCCCTTCAATGGTTAAACTATTCAACAAGAGAACTGTGCTCTGATACCAATTTTTGGAGTTAGGAGAGATAGGTACTGAGAGGGGAGGGGTGAATCAGTGCCTTCAAAACTTTAGTTGAAAAAACTTTCTGATCTATGACTAAATACTGTGATAACCGATCAAAATAACTTGAATCTAATTGCATAAATCAATCATCTAGTTAACTTAAGAAAGTAAACAATATGAAATCAATATGACAATCACATAACACAAGTATTTTGGTAACTCAGAAACCCTTGTTAGAAGGTAAAAACTACAGTGGGGATGACACCCAGAAATTTTTCACTACTGCAAATAGAAAAGGTTTGCCTATTAAGGCTACAAGTTTTGATCACTTCTGGTGATTTTACCCTCTTAGGAGTAACATATTAGATTAGCTAGATCTACCTAGTTATAGGATTTAACAACACTATATGAAGTGTGTACTTGGTTAAGAGATTTATACAAAGACTGTTAAGTCTACTCTATTTAAGAGATTTATCAAAACTCTATCACAATTGTCAGAAAGTAATAGGTAAATTATCTACTAGTTGACAACATAATTATTTGAAATAGATCTATAAGTTCTTATCAAAATATCACCTTATCTATGATGGTTCTCTGCTCTGATATGCTCAGTTTCCTTGTCTGATTCTGCTCAATCTAAAAACCTTTGTACTTTGTTCTACTCAGTAAACTGATTGTCTTGAAGATAGGCAATTTCTTCAAGTGCTCTGTGATTCATATATATCAGTTCAACAACCCCATAAAATGGTGCGAACATATACAATATATAGTGTTTTGTTTTTGCCGCTTAAATAAAAATTAGGTTACAAAAGAAAATCATAACCCTAAGATCTACAATGAAAAATAACCTAGATCAACTAATACAAATAAGATAATCATTGCATTTAATGAATATCTTTTACAATAAATGCTCCTCGATCTTGGTAAACTATTTTACAATCTATTATAACTATTTGCATAGAATAATGTGCCATTTCTGATTACTATGTTGTTTATTGTGATCATAGGTAAACACTGTATAATCTACTTGGTGTACACTACGATGCTCAGTGTTTGTTGACTATCAGTGTTGGTGGTGCTCAGTTAACTATGTGATGCTCAGTATAAGGCTTTACCGACTGCTATGTCTTACTTCTAGTTACTGACTGTCTCAATGTAAATAGCTGACTGACTTGTTTACTGTCCTTTGATACTAATGACAACCTAAAATTCTCAATAGAGATTAACATATACGTGGGAGATATAAAATGTACTAAGTTGAAAGTGATTATATAATTATATTTCTATACGATTCTTCTTTGTCTATATTTACATTATATGATTATATAATATGTCTATTTATAACATACATGCTCAGTGATAAACAAGAAGAATATAAGAAAATTATGTTTATTTATTGACTTATACCTGCTGATCGATGTCATTGTGCACGATCCATGCCAAAGGGGTTAAATTTCCTACATATGTTAATCATTTATCTTAAGTCAGCTAAAAATTACATGATATGTATGCTACAAATAACCTAGAAGACAAAATGAACAATATGAAACATTGTAAACATGAACAAATTTACCTCATATGGAATGCAAGAACGTCAACAGAAGGGGTGACGATGTCTGTAGTCAATTTCATGTTTGCAAAAAGGGTGATAATCAAACACAATATATACATGTATCAGTAGCAATTAATTGAGCATCATAAGCAAAACATTGGTTATTATAAATCACATATGTTTTAATCATTATAATTGAACACAATAAATATGTAATCATTACAATTGAAATCAATAAATCATGACAATCATTTCA
Organism: Chamaecyparis obtusa; assembly: GCA_027943335.1. NCBI lineage: Eukaryota > Viridiplantae > Streptophyta > Pinopsida > Cupressales > Cupressaceae > Chamaecyparis > Chamaecyparis obtusa. Next base: position 416,114 of record BSBK01002145.1, on the reverse strand, counting down.
TTTATCATTTCAATCATGTCATTGGTCATCTTCTTCATCCATCTCATCATCATCATCATCATCATCATCATCACCACCACCACCACCATCATCTTGATCTTCATCATCTATTTCTTCATCATCTTCAATATCTTCTTCTTCCATAACATTATACTTTATCGGCCTTCCTCTTGGATCATGTCTAACAACAAATGACCAATCCTATTTATGTGGAGCCTCTGAGTAAAGCACTTGCTCACATTGGCTTGGAAGAACATAGGGCTCATCTCCAACTGGCTCAAACAACCTTGTATTAATCATTTTAAATCTATTATCATGTTGAATAATAGTTCTATCTGGATCATTTTGATTCAATTGTAGCCTGTACCATTTGACGATGAATAGAACTACTTTGAAGTCATTAAAGTCACACTCAATTATATCATCCAAGATGCCATAGTATCAATTTTGAGATTGTTGAGGATGTATGTCATTTCTAGATGATATATTAGTGACCTCAAAAATTGTAGTATCCCAAAATCACAAGTTTTCTTCGTGTCATCCAACTTTTTTATGTGAAATTTGTGGCCATGATAGTACATAGCTTTGTGGTTCTTGACCTGCAATTTTTCAAGCATGTGTAAATTATTTGCATCGTGAGTTGATACGAAACATGAGTCATGATCATTAATAAATTTGTACGTACCTCTTTACCTCTTAAACCATATGCTAGATCAATTACCATTGGCATAACATTGGAATCTCCATTACGATGAGCTTCTCTAACCAATGAAGCAACACCTTCCCATGTTAATGATCAACCATTTTTTTGACATCGTTCAATCAATACCATCATCCAATCAAGATTGTTCGCAATATACAAATGTATTGCATCCCACTTTCGACCAACTGTATAAAAAAATACACGAATTATAAATAACTTATATTGAATATTTATAAGAATTAATTAACTACAATAACATCTTATATTTACCTCTGACTTTCCTTAATCTACTTTTTCCCATCAAGTACTCCCCTTCAAATTTGTTAATGGAGTTGGGATCCCAAATATGATCTACATGGATCTTTGCTACAAACTTAGAAAGATATTCACTAATCTACACCATGGTCTGGTATACCATATATCCCTCCACCATAGAACCCTCAGGATGTGCTCTATGTTGAACCAAGCCTTTCAAAAACTTCAAGTGCCTCTCAACCATCCACATTAACCTAGTTGGTACAGGTCCACACAATTCAATCTCCTCAACTTGATGTATGAGGTAGTGTTCTTGTGCATTGAAAAAGTTGAAGGTAGACACTTTTGCATTTCACACATAAGAAGAGGTTTTTTTCTCTTCCAATATTTTATATCTTCTTTATTGATTTCTTTTGATGACAACCACCTCATGTATTTTCCAAGATCATATATAACTTGTTTGACACTGTTGGCGAAGTGGTGTGGGAGAGATAGAGGTAGAACGTACTGCAATATTTGTAAAATGATCTTATCAATATTTTATAAAAGAATGCAATGAAAACTACATGCACTATACAAATATATAATGAATACAAAATAACATGAATTACCTTAATGAATGTATGCCAATCATGTGTTTTCATCCCTGGCCCAAATTCACTTTTCTTTGATATGAGATCATTTATGTTCGCAGCAAATCCTGTGGAAAATCATATTTTTTTTATGACTTCTTTTATAGCATTGCTTTGTTACTCTGACAATAACCAACTAAGGGCACTTGTATCAATTTGGTCTCCATTGCTATTTGATCGAATGACATTTTTATTGCATTGTTAGATTCTTCAATGTCACTACAAATTTTGACAATTTTGTCTTTGTCACGCCTTCCATCCAAGATTTTCCATAATGTCTCTGTTACATTCTTTCCAATATGCATAAGATCAAACAAATGCACGATTGGGAGTTTCTTGTAGTACGACAACCTACTAAATTGTGTAGGATAAATTTTTAGTCCTTTTGGAAGTTGGTCATTAATTCCTTGATGACCTTCACGAGCATCAATTGCATCATCAGTAAACAAAACACAATATCAAAATATAAATTTCAAACAAAAACCATCAAATGGAATAAGATTACCTCGATGATTTATTTTATTGTATGCTGACTTCCATAGTCGAGGTGTCATTCTCCATGGCTTTGATGTAGTCTCTTCTTTCCCATTGAAAAGATGTTTTTCGATAATTCGGTACTTATGATTTCTATGGAGAAAGTGTCTATTCTCATCGAACACCTGCTTTCCTAAAATTTTTGAATGATGAGATTTCATTTTTGGACCACAAACTAGACATGCAAATTTTCCCTTTGTCTGAAGACCTACAAGAACTTGTATAATTGGATTAAATATGTTAACTTTGTGTTAGCACTATAACATACCAAAAAAGAGGTGTTAAGAAGAGAACATACCACAAAAATGTGTTAGCCCAAGGGCATCATGTATTGTCCATACAAGCATTGCATGGAATTGAAATTGTCTTTGTCCTATTGGTCTAGAGATGTCATACATAGTGACCCCATTCCATAACACCATAAACTCATCGATAAGGGGCTCAATATATACATTGATATCTTTAACTTGGTACTTACCTAGTTGAATGAACAAAAACATTACATAATTATTATGACCATTTTGATGGATTATTTATAATAAATTAATTTAGATGACTATTAAATCAAAAAATACCTAGAAAAATCAGTGCCAACATTATTTGCTCCCTCTTTATGGACAACCAAGGAGGAATATTATTGTTGATAACAAAAACATGCCACATCGAGTAAGTAGATCTGATCTCTCCAAACAGATTGACACCATCCACTGCCAATGAAAGCTTGAGATTACAAGGTTCTTCTTTAAAGTGTGGCCATTTTTCCTCTATTTCCTTAAATGTTGAACCATCCACAAGTATTCACATAATGTTATCTTGACTTCTATTGCATGCATGGTAATCCATAAATTGTGCCAAGCTATTGCACCTGAATAATCATTGCAAACGTGGAATAATGGGAATAAACTGAAGAACCTTGCGAGGCACCTTTTTTGTTATTCAATCTTATTGATATCTACTAATATGACAAATAGTGCATTCTATTGCAAATTCATGTTGTTTATGATATATAATATGATCGTTCGAACATGCATGTATTGTTTGATATTCCATTCCAATATCTTTCATAATGGAAGATAATTCTCAATCCGAGCGAGGTAAAATGTTTGATGGTGGTAACAAACACTCACCTATCAACCTATGACCAAAAATATAATTTTTTAATTTAAAGAATATTAATTGCTACACGATTCACCCAATGTTAATTGCAAGGGAATTATGACTAAAATAATGAAAAAAGATGACATACCTTAACATACATGTCATTGCGGGCTGTCCCTTTGGTGGAATGGTGGGGCTTCTTGCCTGTAGGGCCTACAACCAAGGTTCAAGTCCCCATAGGGCCATTCTCTATTGTGGATCTTAATTGAGAATGTTTCTGGTTGACCCTTGGTGAAATAGTGGGGCTTCTTGCCTGTAGTGCTTACAACCAAGGGTTAATCAAATTTAGGATTGTCCCTTTGGTGAAATGGTGGGGCTTCTTGCCTATAGGGCCTACAACCAAGGTTCAAGTCCCCACAGGGCCATTCTCTACTGTGGATCTTAATTGAGAATGTTTTTCATTGACCCTTGGTGAAATAGTGGGGCTTCTTGCCTGTAGTGCTTACAACCAAGGGTTAATAAAATTTTTGGCTTGTCCCTTTGGTGAAATGGTGGGGCTTCTTTCCTGTAGGGCCTACAACCAAGGTTCAAGTCCCCACAGGTCTATTCTCTACTGTGGATCTTAATTGAGAATGTTTTTCATTGACCCTTGGTGAAATAGTGGGGCTCTTGCCTGTAGTGCTTACAACCAAAGGTTAATCAAATTTTATAAAAAATTTAGAAAAAAATGAGTGCTGGAGCGGGAGCTGGAGTGGGTGCTGGAGTGGGATTTGGTGCAAGTAAAATTTTGAACAATGGTTTGGGCGAGAAACCTGGTTCCTCTATCAGGGCCCCTGTTGGAGTTGCGGGTCATCCTACAGGAATCTCACATGCGTCAGAGGACAAAGAGAAAGATGATGAGTCTTTGAGATAGATGGATGTTTGTGAGTCTTCGAAGCTTCGGTACCCATGAGGTGATAGTGCTTCCCTAGACCCAGGGGGAGCTACTATTCCTGCCAAAGGAGACAAAAAGGGTGAGGCATCTGGGCCTTTGACCATCGAGGAGGGAATAAAAGGTGTGTCAATGGCTCCTGAAAAACCTTGGGTGGCATTGTTCGGTAAGAAGCCTACTGGAAAATCTTCCCTTCCTGAAGCTAATAATATTTCTAATAGTACTAAGGGAGATTTTTTCATTTTTATCTCCAATACAATGATTGATCACTTTGTATCACAAATGAACCTTATGCTGGTTGGAAAACGTGCTAGGGTAAGACCGAACATAAACTATGTTCGATGATTCATCCAAAGAAGATGGTTCCTAAAAGGGCAAGTGGACATAGCTGCCATGCCAAAAGGATTCTTCTCATTCTCCTTCACCAATGAGGAAGATATGACTAAAGCTCTGAGCGGAGGACCCTGGGTTATAGGTAAGTCATCCTTGGCTTTGCAGAAATGGGTTCCTAACATGGACCTGAGTGATTCTTTCCTGGAATGGGCCCCTATTTGGGTGAGACTTCCTGGGCTCCCCTTAGAATATTGGAATGAATGTGTCTTCAAAGATGTAGCAGGGGTTTTGGGGGAAATTCTTTCTCTAGATCTGGCTACTGCATCAAGATCAAGGTTGGTCTTTGCTAGAATTTGTGTCAAAGTAAGTAAATCTACTGATCTTCCTACCTCTATAGACTTGGTTTCTAAAATGGGAAAATGGAAACAAGCGATTGAGTATGAATCTATTCCTTTTGCTTTATTTATTTGTAAGAAATATGATCATTGGTGTAAAAAGTGCCCTTTGAAAGTTCATAAGAAAAAAGAGGAAGAACCTATTGCTAAAAAGAAAGATTTGATAAATGTTGTATGGAAACCTAAAAAATCTTCTAAAGATTCCTTAGTATTATTGAAGCCTTCATTAATACCTGAGCCAAGCTTGGATCCAGATGAGCATAGAATTGAAAAAGATGAAAAAGGAAGTAAATTAGAAGGTAAAGACCCTGATGCTTTGGATAAGGATCAGTCAAAAGGAAATAGTCAAACATTATTTGCTGATGCCAATTCGGAAAAAATTTTTGAGGACAATAAATTCTCTCCTTTGCTGGATGTTGACTTTGTTCTGGGAGAGATTAATCAAGGGGGAGAGATTTTGGTTCCCCAGAGGGAGGAGGAAAACTTGTTAGTGCTTGAAGAGCTGGTCCTAGATGACAAATCTTTCATCCCCACCTAGATTGAAATTGATAGAATTGGGGAAAACCCTATGATTCCTCAAAGGGTTAAGGAAAACATTGAAAATTTTGAAGATCTTAGCCAGGTGGAGGTTTTGGAATCCATAACTGAGGTGGAATCCAATCAACAAATGAGTGGTAATAACATAAATAAGTCCCTAGACTGCCTTGAGGCCATCTCTCATATTAAGATTAAAGAGATTGGGTAGAGCTCCAAAAAGAAACCAAAAGGAGGCCAATCTCCTACTTCTACTGAAGGAATTAAGACTAGAAGCCAAAAAAGTGATGTTGGGAAAGCTAAGGCTGGACTAGGAAGAAAACAAGATAAAGTTGGCAGAGAGAAAGAAAGTTGACAAAACATTGCAGATGGTAAACAAAGAACCATACCAGAGGCTTCTTCCCCAAATAAATTATGAAGATAATCTCTTGGAATATAAGGGGGTTGAATGCACCCCATAAAAAAGATATTCTTAGAAATGTTGTTAGAGATTATAAACCTAATATTCTACTTATTCAAGAAATGAAAATGAGTAAAGAAAAAGTAGAAAAACTTAAGTTTTTTCAAAAGTCTGGTGTTAGTAGCTCAAGTTTAGTTGGGGCCTCAGGGGGCACTGCTATTTTTTGGAACCAAAAGACCATTAATGGGGTGATTATTGCTGAAGACCCCAATTTTATATATGTCAGACTAACGAATACCAAAGATAACTTTAGTTGGGTTATCACTAATATTTATGCTCCTAATGCTAAAGCTAACAGGGCTAAGTTCTGGAAGAAAATTTGGGAGAAAAGGAATAACTTCAAGAATGAAAGCTGGCTTCTCATGGGGGATTTCAATACCCCTCTTATGGATAGTGAAAAGTATGGGTGTATCCTATCCCAAGATGATAGTAGAGCTGATTTATTTAACTTTATCAATGATGAAGGTTTGATAGACCTTGACCTCCAAGGTTTGAATTTTACCTAGTCTAATCAGCGTGTTGGCCCTCAGAATATTCAAAGTAAGCTGGACAAATCTCTTATATCTCATGATTGGATATCTAAATATAACTATACTCTATCCTCCTTTCCTAAAGTTGGCTCTGATCATCATCCTTTACTGTTGGAGATCAACCTAATTTCTGATCCTAAACATTTTCCTTTTAGATTTGAGAAGATGTAGTTAAGCCACCCTGATTTTGAGAATTGCATTTTGGAGTGGTGGAACATTAAGGTGTATGGCACAACTATGTTCAAAGTTACCAGAAAACTTAGAAACTTAAAGGAAAAAGTTAAATTATGAAACAAAGATGTTTTTGGTGACATCTTTAAATAGAAGAATAAAGCCAAAGCTGACCTTGCTACTATTCAGGACATTATTCAAAATCAAGGCCTTTCAGATTCTCTTAAGTCTGAGGATCAAAAAGCTCTTGTCAACTACCACAATCTGATCTCTAAAGAGGAGACCTACTAGCATCAGAGATCTAGGGTGGTTTGGCTTAAGGAAGGGGATAGAAACACTAATTTTATCCACCTTACTACTCTCAAACACGGGGCTACCAACCGAATAGCTAAAATTGCTATGGATAGGGTTGAGATTCATAAAGAAGATGATATAAAGACAACTGTTGTTAACCATTTTTCTTCTCTTCTTTTGGTGGATGGAGCTCTGGATAGAGATTGTCAAGAACAATTATTGGATTCTATCCCTAGAATTGTTAACTCAAATCAAAATAGGGCTCTTCAGGTGATTCCTTCTTACAAGGAGATTAAGGATGTTGTCTTCTCTTTTGAGGGAGATAAGGCCCCTGGCCCAAATGGTTTCCCCATGTTTTTCTTTCAAACTTTTTGGCTTATTGTGGAGAAGGATGTTTCTAATGTTGTGAAGGAGTTTTTTGTTTGTAGACATCTTCTTAAAGAGATCAATGTAACTTTCCTTGCTTTAGTTCCTAAGATAGCTGGGGCTCACTCATTTGACCAATTCCGGCCTATTAGTTTATGTAAATCCTTTTATAAGATCTTTTCTAAAATCTTGACGACTAGACTCTTGGTTATTTTGCCTTTGCTAATTGCTCCTCAATAGAATGGTTTTGTTCCTAGTAGGCAGATTCTAGACTCGGTGGTGCTGGTTCATGAGAATATCCACTTGGCTATGAAAGGGAATAAACAAGGTTTTATCCTTAAACTTCATCTTGCTAAAGCCTATGACCGGGTTGATTGGAAGTTTTTGTGTCTAATTCTTAAGCAATTTGGTTTTAGTGAAAGGGTCACCCATATTATCTATCAACTGATATCTACTACCTCCTTTGCTATTTTAATCAATGGATCTCCTTCCAAATTCTTCAAAATCTCTAGAGGTCTCAAACAAGGAGACCCTATCTCGCCTATTCTATTCACTTTGCTGGCTGAAAGCATGGGGAGGTATTTCCAAACTCTGGTTTCTAAAGGCATCATTTTGGGTCTTAGACCCTCTTCTAGAACCTTAGTTTTCTCTCATGCTTATTTTGTGGATGACACCATCACCATGGGCACATCCATGATCAAGGAAGCCAAAGTCTTTAAATTAGCTCTGAATCTCTATACTAAAGGTATTGGTTAGCTCATTAACTGATCTAAAAGCTCTCTATTTTTTATAAACACTCCAGAGGAAAGGAAACATAAGATAGCTGGTATCCTTGAATGCATCATAAATCCTTTCCTTTCTACCTATTTGGGTCTACCTTTAGGCCTTAATATCAGTGACTCTTTTTGGAACCAGATGGTGGAGATATTTTTTAAAAAGATGGCTGGTTGGAAAGGAGTTGTTTTGTCTCAGGCTGGGAAAATAACCTTGATCAAATCTTCTCTTCAAAGCCTTATGGTGTATGCTATGAGTTTATTCAAAATGCCTTCCAAATATGTGGATAAACTTGACTATATCCTGAAACATTTTATGTGGTCTGGGGTGGAGGAAAGAAACCGTATACCCCTTATAGCTTGGGAAAGAGTGTGTAAACCGAAATCTTTGGGGGGCTTAGGTCTTAGACCTATAAAGTTTATGAACAAAGCTCTCTTGGCTAAGAAACTATGGCATATTTATGAAGACCCTAAGGATTGAATACTATTTTTAAAAATAAATATCTCTATGACATCCCAACTATTGACCAGTTTCTTTCTAGCTCAAAGAAAGTGGAGGGCTCTATTTTTTGTAGAAATATCAATGATGCAAGAAGTGTGGCTAAGAAAAGAAAGGCTTGGAGGTTAGGAAATGGATCCAGTATTAACTTTTGGGAAGATCCTTAGCTGTTTGAAAAACCCCTAAAATGCATTTTTAACAACCCTCAAGATATCATAAGATGTTCCTCTGTTGTTGGTCTCAAAGTGAAAGATTATTGGAGAAACAATTGCTGGGTGAAGTTGGCTGGATATAACCCTGCTTTCCATGAAATCAACAAGGCCCTCCTAGCTCAATGTTGTTACACTAAAAATGAAGATACTCTTATATGGGGCCCCTTCTCAAGTGGAAAATTTTATGTGGCATCTGCTATCTCTATTCAATTCGAGGTGCCTGAGGAAATCCCTTTTTGGGCAAAGATATGGAATAAGAATCTCACCCCCAAAATTGAGATTTTTTATTGGATCTTTGTTCAAAACAAAGTGCTTACCATTTACAATCTTAAAAAAAGGGGATTTATCATGCTGAATAGGTGCAGCCTTTGCAAGGAGGCTGAAGAAGATACTAATCATCTCTTTTTGCATTGTCCTTTTTCTCAGCAGGTTTGGTCTTTCTTTTTGTAGGATAATGCTTTATGCTAGATTTTCCCATCTTCTATCTAGGATTTCTGCCAACAATGGAACTATCCAAGTGATAATGCTAGGGATAAACATTTGTGGACTCTGGCTACCCCTCATATTGCTTGGAATCTTTGGAAAGAAAGGAATAATCACATATTCTGGGACAAAATTAGTACCCTTGCTATGGTGTATGAGAAGGCTTATAATGGTATGCAGGAGAACTTGAGCAGAATCATCTAGCATACTGGGAATAATGGATCTACCTAAGTAAAAATAATGACCATGATAATACTATGTGGACTACCCCCCCTGATGGATGGATTAAGATAAATTTTGACGGTGTTGCTAAAGGCAATCCTGGCCCTGCGGGGTGCGGGAGTGTTATCAGGGATTGGAATGGTAATGTTATTGTGGCCATTGTTGTTCCTCTAGGAACTCAAAATAATCACTTAGCTGAGGCTTCAAGAGCTTTCTATGGTTTACAACTTGCCAGTAAACTCAATTATAAGAAAATATGGGTGGAAGGCAATTCATTAAACATCATTAATTGCCTTAATGGTAAATCTCCTCTGTCCTAGACAATTGATAACATTATATCTCAAGTGAAAGATATCATTGCTAAGTGTAAGGGGATTAACATAACCCATGTGTACCATGAGGGTAATGCCATGGTGGATAGCTTGGCTAATATAGGGGTTAAGGCTGCTGAGGTCATCACTCGGGACAGTGAGGATAATATTAGGGAGGACACTAACTCTCATATTTATTATGATAAAATCCATCACAAAAAAGGAAAGATTGGAAATCATTAATGAGACTCATCTAAGCTATACAAATTCTAATGGGAATTATGAGAAAGTATGGAATAGATTTTCAAGTAACATTATTATTAATAGTTTGCACATTTTCTAGGCTTTGAACTATAGCAACTTGTTTAACAAGGATTGCGATTCTGATAATCTTGGCTCTAATATTTCTGATAGCTTGGCTTTCCTGAACTCTATGATCATGGGGGGTGATCTGAAGTGTGAAGAACTAGACAACTGCAACAAACTTAAGGAACCTAACATGGTAATGGTCTGGCACAAACTAAAAAAAGGAGGAGTGATCCCTTATCTGGAAAAGCTACATGGTTTTGATAAGGAGGTGACTCAAAAATTTGTTGAAAGATGGAGAGACAATACTATCACCATTGAAGGGAGGAAGTTGGAGATTACTATGGAGCTTATTTCTCATGTTACAGGGATTCCCAATGATGGTAAGAAGTTTTATAGGGACCAAAATATTTCAGAGTGCGGCTAAGAAATTCTTGAAATATGTGAAAGAGAAGGCCACCTTTGCGAAATGCAAGATTAATGGCTACATGGAACCTGTCAAGATCAAGGAGATTTGGCACCATGTTCTATAGGCTATGATGGAGTACTTTACCCTTGATGGCCACTTCACTTAGGCTCACTCCCATCACTTCATGTTCCTGAACCACTTCAGGTACAAGGACACCATTAACATTCCTTTCTATCTGTACACCTCTCTGGTTAAAAGCATAAATGAGCATAAGGGGTCTCCTAAGAAGGTTCTCAAGCATGAGGGTTTGATTTTGTTAATTTATGAGCATATGAAGAATACCATTCCTACCCCCAACTCTACTCCCTCTTCTGGTAAGAGTAAAATGAGCCCTAATCCTAAGGCTGGGTCGGTCAAACGGAAGGCAGAGGACAATTTGGGCAGTAGCTCGAAGAAAATTTGTTCTGATGTTACTGAGGAGGGGGCTTACTCTAAGATTTTAGAAATGGAGGACTCTAAGGATGGGGACTCTAACATTGCCTAGGAGAAGAAAATCCCTAGCAAGGGTGAGGAAGATACTAATGATTTCGAGGCTATTTCTGAGCAAGACGAGTGCAAGGAGGAAACTAACAGTGAGAACTTGGCTGAGGATAACAAAGAGGAAATTGGGGAGGGGGATCAGATGAATAATGATGCTAATATGAAAAGTATGGATGATTCTCAAAGACTAGGAGATGAGACTGAACCTCTATGCAATAAGGAGAAGGATACTACCACTGGCAATGATGATAATGTCAATGCTAAAGCCGAGGACCTTGATAATAAAACCTAGAAGACTACTGCTGAGGAGAAAGGTAAAGATCTGGGTGAGGCTATTTCTAAAGGCATAGGGGGGCATAATTTTCATAGCCTTGAAGACCTAGTTGACAAAGCCATCCATTATGTGGAGAATCAGAAGAATGATCAGGACTTTAATAAAGAGGAGGTTCCCATTCTGGGTGATTATGTTGAAGGTATGAGGCATGACATGCCTATATCTCAAGACTCTGAGGACAATAATCAGGAGGGTAGTGAGGAGTCCAGTGAGCATAAGGCTAGAGAGTCCACCATCAAGCTCATTTTTTAAGACTTCAATGACAAAGAAGAGGTGACTTCTGGTGTTTTGCAGACTGCCAAAGCCAAGGCCCTATATTCTTTCAGATTCAGTAAGTGGTGCTTTCATGAAATTAAAAGGCTCCATTTAAAATGTAGAAAGCTTGAAGCTAACAATGACATCCTCCAAGAGAAGATGGATTCTCTTCTCAAAGAGAGGGCTTCTAATTCCCCTACTGACCTGATGGAAAGAGTGGATAAAATTGACAATACTCTTATCAACATTCTCCAGCATAGTAAAGATAGTATGAAGGTGTCTTGTACGAACCTTAAAGCTTTGGTTAATTTACTAGATAATGCTTCTGAGGATGATACTGAGGGTAAGAATGCTCATTTGCTAGACAGTGGTGGCCCCAATTCTCAGACCCATGGAAACAAAAATTCTCCTAAGATCAAGAACAATCTGGATGAACTAAAAAGTGTTATTGGCAGGATGGATAACATCCATGCCAAGATGGAGAAAATGTTGGATGATAAAGCTAGGATTCTAGATGTGGATGCTTAACCTAGTGCTCCTGCTAGTGTTTTTGTTGTCTCTACTATCTTTTTGGCTAGTCTTTTCTTGTTTTGCTAGCTTTGTTTCCCCTTGTTTGGGTAGTTCACTATTGTTCATCTTTTTTGTTATGTATGCTTTATATTTATAATCTATTGAAACTTAAGTTGTAAAGGGTTTCGGGTCCCTTCAAAACCTTTTTTTCTAGTAATCAGAACATGCGTGTCATTTCTATGTTGGATAAACTATTCATAACCTTCAAGTTCACTAACAACAATATAGCAGCAAGAAGAGTTGTTTGGGAGCCTTCATATAGGGGCTCGTGTGCCTTCTCAAGTATAGGTACATCAAGGTTTGTGTCAACATCATCATCATCATCATCATCATCATCATCATCTTGATCATCATGATCATCTTGATCATCATGATCTTCTTCATCATCCTGGTCTTCTTCCATGGGATCATTACCTTCTACTTCTATATTCACACCTCCATGTTCCCTCATTTGGAAATCCACATTCTTCGGATTGTCATGGTCCATAACATGAAACCCAGGGTAGTTGACCTATATGAAAATGATGACCTTATATTAACCATGACCATGATTTCATCATCAAATCATGTCTTATGTATTTTATAAATTATTAAAATACATACCAATGGACGAAATTTGTTTCCCCCTTTAATGTGACCATGTTGCCTACAATGTTCCTCAACTGTTTTGATTAGATATCTTTGAGTCTTTAAGCCCTTACAAATTTTTCAAGGACAATAACATTTTCATCACCTTTTCTTTTTAAGTTAGACCACAGTCTAGCAATTGTCTCCCTATTTTGTTGTGCATTGATATTGTCAGACATGGTCTTTCTTGAATGGAATGACTCGTTGGTGGAAGAAGGATGACTTGTTTGCAACCTACAGATTCTATATCAAGTGTATTAAAATAACATCCAACATTAATAATAAAGTAAATTCTAGCAAATCCAATTGAGTCATATTTGTGTATCATGTGACATTCTTTCTTACAAATAATTGTTTTTTTTTCTCAGGGATGCTCTCATATGGATGAGGTGTGTATCCTTGATCATAGCCTCTTCCTTGCTTGATAGTGTATGTCTACTATGTCTACCTAATACATGACATTTAAAATTAAGGGCTCTATAATAATAACTTAGATAAACATGGTTGGAATAGAACTAATGTCACAAAGTGGTTGTTGGTGTCGCAAGAGGTCTAAGATACTTACATGAAGCATGTTGTGAAGACTGCATCTATTGTGATCTTTGACCCAATAGCATTCTCTTCACAATGATTTTATGAAAATAGTAATTCATCTACCTTTTTATATATTTTAAGATGGATCCTTATTCAAGGATTCCAGTTAATGTACATTGTAAATGAATCCATTTAACTATATAAATTAACTACAAAAGACATATAACAGAAGAAATAATATTCAAGAAAATCACTGTCTGTATATTTTAATAAAGAAGATTGCACCTTTTAAGTAATTTTAAAAGAGGCACAATCAATTTTATAGACTTGTATCTGAATCTTCATGAGTGTCCAATATGCTTCCTGGTAAGTTTGTAGAAATTTAATGTCTTTTTGCATTTCTAAATTTTGTGGGATATAGTAAGATTTTAGGGTTTTGTGATGTTATTTATTTATTTTAATTTTTAATTTTTTTATAGAGAGAATCTAGCACATGTATACATCATAAGAAAAATCTTGTGACATTAACATTACCTCATCGTTGTATTCCTTGCCTCAAAAACCTGAATGAGGAAAATTAAACACAATTCTATCAATCATAGTTCCCCTAAAGATCCCTAGTTGATCTATCATGGTTGCATCCACCTCATGCAGTTTACATGCTCCACGACTTAGCAAGTTACAAATTGAATTCCTTGTAGATGGATAAAATGTTAGAAAAATATATATATCAGGTGGTATCAGAGCTCAAAAGATTCTTTGGGAGAAGAGGAGGAGGCAAACTAAGGTTTTGAAGATGTAGAATCCCTTGTTGAACCTTGAAGTTGATTTATCCTTTAAGAGTATTCCAAGGTGGTGGTTCAATGTTTAATGAATCTTAGGTTGTAGATGAAGAGTAGAGAAAATTTTTGCTAACATCAGAGGGATATAGTAGAGATGGTGATCATCATGGCTGAAGATTTGGGTACAATATATAATTAGGGATATCCTATGTTTAGAACACAATGCAAATGTAAAGGTAAAATTTGTAAAGTTATTGTTTCAAGTGGATCATTAGTTAATCTTGTTTCTACTTAAATGGTTGACAAATTGAATCTAGAGAGGTTATTACATAATGAACCTTACAGAGCACAAGGAATGAGTAATGAGGAAATATTTAATGTGAGAGAACAAGCATATGTTCATCTTACCATTGGGTCATACAAGGAGGTCATTTTGTGTGACATTGTGCCCCTAGTGGATTGTCATTTCATCCTTGGGAGGACATGGCAAGTGGAGAAGCGTACCCTACATGATGGAGTAGAAAACACTTATACTTTCATGGATGGTGGAGAAATGGTAGTCTTGAGACCTTTGAGGGAAGATCAAGCAGCATGGAAGGTGTCTTGGAACACTACTGTATTTGACAGGGTTGGATTCCTCAAGTGAGAGGAATATGAAGATGAGGAGAAAAGGATAGAGGATAATATCTCAGAGGTTTCTGAGGTAATAGATGAGTACATGGATGGGGATATCCAAGTTGGGATAGTCATGTGTCCCTTATATGTTTTTGTTGAAAATAGAGAAGACAAGGGTATTAAACAAGCCATAAATGAAATGTTTGAATGCCAAGAAGGATGGCATAGGGAAGATGGGTTGCAGGAGTTCTCAAGGATGATGGGGGCCTTGGAGATTGAAGAGTTCACACTCTTGAAGATAGATTTTGTAGAGGGAGCCACAAGTTGGCATAAGAGGATGGAGAAGAAGTTGGTATGGCCTGTCAAGAGGCTTATTGAAAAGAGGAAACTACTTAATGGGGGACCCACTAAGAGGGTACAAAAGGTTGATGGTGAGAGGACTATCCATGATGGCAAGAAAACAAGAGTTCATGAGGAAAAGATAGATTTGTGGGATGAGATGAATGCCATAGTTGAGGAATGGCAAGAGAAAGGTGGAGTGATGAGAGAATGCCTAGAACAGGGGCACGAAGAGGAAGAAGTATATGGTCATGAAGAGATCTTAAAGTCAAGGTTGTCTACAAGGACAAGGAACTCACAAGAATTATGGGAGAAGACAGTGGAAGTACTGAAAGAAGTGGATGAAGGAGGGGAGTACCAAGCCTTTGATTAGGTGCATATGAAAGATTTGTTTATTTTTGTGTCTAAAATTTTTTTGACAAGTTTGCAGGAGTTCTATATTGTTCATCATACACATGATGGTGTTATAGACATTTGTGATATGAATAATGCAAGGGTGTGTGCTTGGCACATGATATTTGTTTGCAGGTACAGGAGGTACATTTGTATGGCAGATCCTCAACATGAGATAGACAAAGACTGGAGGAAGAGGAAGAAAACTATCAAATCCAAAGAGACTTGGATTAATTTGATCCTTGGGAGTATGCTACAGGGCACCTTGGAAAAAGCATAAACAGAGAGTCATTTAGACTCATGATGGTTTAAAGATCTAGAGATGAATGTAATGGGACCTAAGGTCCATTTTGGATTTGACATGTTTTGATGTAATAAAGCCTAAAACTATAAAGGCGGTATAATAGAGGTAAATGGCATTGAAAAGTCAAAGTGTACCTAATGGGGGTTATTAAGTTTTTATTTTGTTGATCCTAGTTATCAAAAGGATCCTAAGGCCTATAAGGTCTTTAATAAGTTTAAAATGGCCAATAGAGCCAATTAAGTCTTGTAAAAGCACTAAAAGTGCTCAAAAGTTGTAATTTACCATGTTGGCAATTGAGGCCTAATAAGGCTTGTAAGGGAGTTAGGTGTCTTTAGAAGGGTTAGTGAAGTTATAAACCTTTAAAAACGTTAGGGAAATGTAATAAAGGCATAAATTATTGTAAGTTGTCGAAGTTGACACTTTGTGTCAACTTAGACAACAAATTTCTAGTTGTAACTAACTGGCAACAGTCAAATAACTGATTGTTATGGTTAGCTAAGAGGTTGTTTGGTTATTTAGGAGGGAGTTTTTCAAGTGTTTTAGAGACATGGAGTTGGTGTGGGGTCGAGCAACCCATGTAAAAAGTTTGAATCAATAAAACAAACAAGTTCTTTGCAATTTTTGTTCACTATCCCATGGGTACAGATAGGAACAACAAGTGTAATGGTTTTTTGAAATTTAATCTTGGATTAGGAATGAGCTAGGGACATTAGATTAGTTTTTTTATATTTTTCCTCACATTCTTTTACTATTTCATAGTATCTTAGGACAAGAACGTTGGACTAGTGTGTTTAGACTAGTGACTGGTTAGGCACAATCAAAAACTTCTTGTTCTAAGGCGTTAAGGATGGTGAACCCCTCCCACCCTCTGTAATCACTATGATTAGTGGGAGAGGATGAAAATTTAATGATAAACTTGTATCATATACATTGTATGCAGCGAAGTGAAGATTTGTTGGAAGAACCACAAAACTTGATTATTTTCTAATTGAGATTAAGCTCGGATTGAGACACCAGACATCATGAAAGTGATTTGATTCATGGAAGAGGTGATTTGGTGATGGAATGTGTATTGGAGGATCAATTATGAAGTGTTTTTTCAATTGTTTTCATTTGGAGATGAGGTTAGAGGTCTTGTTGAACAGGCCCTAGATTAGTGACCCTAGAATCAAGGGTTTGGTGGCAAATGAGTTGGGTGAAGGGTAGAACCTTGTAAGCTTGGAATCTATTATTTCTCAACCTCTAGAAGGACTATTTTATCCTTTGGATTCACTGGATTGAATGGAGTTATGGGTTGTTTTGTAAAAGTGGAGAATTAGGCCTAGTGAGGATAGGCTAGGGGCATTGGATCTTGGGTATGATCCAAAGGAGTTAATATTGAGTCTTGGGGAGGATTTGTAGATCCCAAAAGGGTATCTAAATCTTATTTGATTTTACTTAGTTTTTGGGAAATATTGGAGGAAAAGCCAAATTAATGACTGGCCAGGACTACTAGGTTTAAGGGCCAGATGTGAGTGTTGGGTAAGAGATTAGTTGCCCAAATTGGATGGATGGACGGAACATGGTAGAAAGGACATGAGGAGATGTTTCATGAAGTTAGAATATAGGTTGAGGCCTTGGGTGAAGATATGGTGACTAAGAGGAACTAGGTACACTTGGGGTAGCCTAGGAGACAAGTCATTGAGGGACATTGAAGTAAAGAAGTTATTGCAAAGTAAAATGGATTTGCTGTCTGATATGATCAAGATCGATAGGTGTTAAAAATATTTGTGCATATGAATGTGTGTTTAGGTATTATCATGATGGAACTAGCACGAGGGAAGTTGTCTAATATTTATGCAGACTAGTCCCTTTTATTTGGTGTCTTTTGTAGTAAAAAATACAATTATATGTATGGATGTCCTATTAGGATGGAGTATGATTATTCTAGATTTGGTATTACAAAATCTTATTTTTCATGTATTTACCCTTGAGTCATATGAGTAAGGTTTTTTTATGATAGAAAATTTTCAAGTACAAAAATGTCATGACTATCATATAGAGAATCCTACGGTAAAGGTCAATGTGAGTGTAAACTACATTGAAGGTTTAGAAGTCCATGGCCTCTTGCTATGTAGTGCCTATCCAATTTTAACTCGGTAAGGAACCATGTTGGTAAGTGAATCATCCATATTTTCTAGGTAATTTGTTAGTTGAGACTATGTTGAGCCTAATATATCAAAACATGAACCTTTACTTGAGTTGTATGAATTAGTATCAAAGGATTGTAACTCAATTGGTAGAGCAGAATTGGTGAGAATGATGATGACAGATTTCAATGATTTAAAGATGACACAAGCCACTCCAAATTTAGGGGTCAAGGCTATTATCTCTTATGTTTGAGCTTGATGATTTCTTTTTCTCACCTATTATGTTTTCAAAAATGTCAAAAGAATTCCAAATCCTATAATTTAAATTTTTTACAAGCTAAAACAAGAACCATTTTGTTTCAATGAGTTAGGCGAATCTGGAGGAAAAAATATGTACTGGCAGCTATTTTTAGATTCTTGTGGGGGGGGGGGTCTTGAGCATTCAGATCTTTCAACTTGAATTAGCTGCACTGGTATACACTTGTGTCCCTTAGAGATTCCCTCAATGTTCATGAAGGAATGTAGAACATCTAATAGTTGCCAATGAGTTTGTATAGGTTTGAATCAATTCTCTTTCTTGCCAGTTCTTGTGTCCACCTATTTCATCTATTAAATGGTAAAGCTTTATATCAAGTTCATAATGTTTTTAATGGTAAAGCTGTTCGTAATGTTTTTAGACCTAATTTGCACTTTTCTATCATGACCGAAGGAAATGATAGGTGATAATCTTTATGGCTAAGGTTGAAACCATACCCAAACACTGAGTCATCGGATTATTGTATGTTCATTTTCCATAACAACTTTGTTTGGTTTTTGTGTTAATAATTTAGGGTTGTGTCTTAGTTCTAAATGGTTATTTTAATGATGTTTTCAGTTGGGTAGAATTAAGTGTTTTTATATAATAAATGTTATGTATCATCATGAAGTTGACATTGTCAACTCCATGATACTTTTCAGTTTCTTTAATATATTTAGCACTCTCTCTAATCAGTGATGAGAATTGTTAGAGGATTTAGCATGAGTCAATTATGGGAAGTTAAAAATAAGTTATGAGAATTAGTTTTCAGAAGTGATCAAGTATTTGGGGAAGTCTTTATTGTATATTCAAGCCCCGAAGAATAGGTAGTAGGATAGAGTAGTGTAGGATGAAAGATGGAGAACCAATGAATGAAAAGAAACAATGTAATGGAACCGAATAATGATTAGAAGGATTTAATTTTATTTCAATATCCTTAGGTTCTTTACATTCCTATTGTAGAAGTTGAGAAATCCAACTTCACAGAACACCAAGAACACCTGCATGCAAATAACCTGTTGCTAAAAGGAAACCAAGAAGACAAAAAAGAAAGAGCTTGGAAAATCTTAGCAGTGTGAGAGAAATTGTATTCCAAGATAATGAAAAATAATTACAACAGTTCAACATATAAGGTGAACAAAACCCTAAAACTAGAAAAGCTAGGTTGCACATTATAATTAATAAAGATATTAATTATAATGTACGTAAGAGAAAGCTTAAGTAAAAAAGAGTAATAAAACTAAATAATTACTCTAACACCCCCGTTAAGCGAAGCTCAAGAGGTAATCTAACCTAGCATAGCTATGAAAGTAGGAAATGGGTCCCAGCAACAAGGCCTGATCAGGTACCCAATACAAGGAAATCTCTGTAAACCAGAGACAAAGGAGAAAACCCAGTGGGAAAAAGTCCTCTCCAAAAAGAGATATAAAAGCTAGCAAAAGACAAAAAATGACTTCAAGAGACACTCTCAAAGCCATAAGTACAATGCATGCTGCCAACCCCCCTGTGAGAGAGGGTCGGGAATCCAAAGCCCCCCCAGAATGAAAGAACCCCTGGAACAATGAATGAACCACTGTGACTCCAATACAAAGGAGTGAAAGATAGTGAACATTGAAGAGGTACCCTCAAAAGATGAGGTGTCACTAGAAGGCTGAGCTGATGCTCAAAGGAGTAGACACAAGGATCCTAAAAGGGAATCCCCAATGTAGGTGGTATGATAGGTGTGCTGACATTGTCAAGAGAGAGGAGATGAATGTCCACTGTAGAATCCTCAACAACTGCACCTGGTGGCTCAAGGAATGGAGCTCGAGGGTCTGGCAGTGCTAAAGAAGAGTCCTATTGAAGAGAAGAAACCCCAACAAGATGAGGTGAGGCAGTCATATAAGTGGTCTCAGGAACAACACAGAGGTTCAAGTGACCTGTCTACCCCACATGATGCTCTCGCATAAGAGGAGAGCTGTGCTCTGATGATGGAGATGATGGACCAAAGTGTGAGAAGGTGTAGAGATGGGTGGAATGATCAACTGTCCCTATAGCAACAATGCCATCTATCACACTATCTCGAATGAAGACTGAATCTGGCATGAACTCAACTATCTTCCCTGACCCACTGAGTGTAATTTGATAAATTGAGAGGAGGTTTGTAGATAGAGATGGAACATACAATACATCATTGAATGTGCCATCCTGAATGCATACAAAACCTTTCCCACAGACTGGTATAACAGTGTTATCCCCCATGAGAATGTGAGGAATAGGAGAAGCCTCAATAGAAGAGAAGATCTCCAGAGAAGATGCCATATGGCGAGAAGCACCTGAATCCAATATCCAAGGGACCTGTGAAGGGGATGCAACAGAAGCCCGTAATGCATGACCCTATCCAAAATCATGTCTAGATGTAGAAGATGAGGCAGAAGACTGAAAAGCGGACCCTTGTGAGGTGGAAGAGGATGGAGAGGAAATAGTGCTCTTCTAAAAGAGAGCTTGCAAATCTGCAATCTATTTCTCATAGCGATCAAATATCTTCTAAAAAAAATGTGACTCATCATGAGGCCCCTTCTGACAATAGGAACATGTAGGGCTCTCAGTCTTCTATTTCTCCTTCTTAGAAGAAGATGGTGGGCCAGTAGAGTGCTGAGAAGAGGAATCAGATGTCTGCTTCAGCTTCTATGTATCCTAAGGTGTCTTGGCAAGCAATGCCTATGACTGTGAACCTATAAGTGAGTCCATCTGATTGAGCTTGGACTGCTCATGAGTCAACCTATCATAGAAGATCTCAAAAGAGGGCATAACATGTCATGCACCTAGTGCATCCATAGTGGAGTAGAAGGTAGAAGTGAAAATCTGATAAGGGCCATGAAGCTTTGAGAGTATCAGAAAGATACACTCATCATCTGACTTCATCTTTCTAGCAACCTGTAAAATAGAATGAAGAGACTTGAACTTCATCAAGAAGTCCTCAATGCTAGTGAATGATTCAGGTACCAAGGAGGTGAACTCTGCATCTATCTGTAGAACCCTGAACTGATTCATTGTGCCAAACAAGGTGGAAAACTTGTCCCACATAGCCCTAGGTGTGGCCAAACCATCCAAGTGGAACAAAAACCCATCTGAAATGTTCATTGCAATGAGGCCCATTGCCTCATCCATCTGATTTCTGTGCATAAGAGCCTCATAAGGCCTTTGTAGAATTGGCTGAGCCGCATCGAGGCATGACCATAGCCCTTTTGCCATAAGAAATCTCATCATCTTCCCTTTCCAAGTGTGATAGTTGTGAGGTGTAAGGTGAGCGACAGAAGAGTCTGCCATTGAGAGAAAGAAGACAGAAGTAGAAGGGTCTTTCTAAAGTAAAGTGTACCCCCCCCACAAAGTATAATACTATCCTCCATACACAAAAAAGTACTATGAAAGAACAAGAAACAAGAAGCAAACCTGGACACCAGATGCAGAGATGGAGGAAACAGAAGCCTCTACTTCAATGCCAAAAACAAGAACTCAAATGGTCGAATCAGAAAATCAAACCAGCACCATTGTTTGCAACTTGGAAAGAGCTTTCTGATGATATTTTGTTTTTCAAAAATGGACACCGTATGCACAAGTTACGACCAAAAAACTAATTGCACCACCAAAAATGAGCTCTTTGGAAAAAACCAGTCATGACAAAAAATTTCACGGTCGTATGACCATCAAATGACTGTCGGCCGAAAAAAGGTCTGGTCGCCAAAAAAAATCCGATCGCCGAAAAATGTTAAAACTTGCTGAAATTTTTTTGAAACTAGTAGTGATGTTAGCAGTGACATCACTGCTATCACCAGCTATAGGTGAGTGGCGTTGGGGTAGTGCAGCGGCTGGCAGTGGTGGCGCCAGGGTGGCACAGCGGCCAGGCAGGGACGCGGTGTCACGGGGGTCGGGTGGAGGTGGCACCGAGGTGGTGCATCAGTGGTGCGGTGGTGGTGCGCATGGAGAAGGAGCACTGCGGTACAGATTTCGATGATTTTTTATTTTGTTTTTTGTTTTTGCATGTCGTACGACCCTAATAGGCCAAAAAATTCTCCCAAAAGCCCCAGAGGCCAAATAGGTCAAGTTTTATATGGAAATAGGGGTTTTAGGGCCTTCTAGATGCAACCATGAGGTCAATTTTTGCCTAAAGTACTCCCAAAAAAAGACCCCCAGATCTAATAAAAAATAATAGAAATAACTGCAACGCTTGGAAAAAGTGCCAAAAAAAAATTTCTTTTTTGTAGGCAAAAAAGAAATAAAAAATAACGTTCTGCAAAGAATACCAGATCTGACAAAGCTTGAAACCCTTAACCTCAAAAACTACTTCAAAGTCACCAGAATAGGCAGCAGCAAGGGAGCTCTAATACCATGTAGAAGTTGAGAAATCCAACTTCACAGAATGTCAAGAACACCTGCATGCAAATAACCTGTTGCTAAAAGGAAACCAAGAAGACAAAAAAGCAAGAGCTTGAAAAATCTCGGTGGTGTGAGAGAAATTGTATTCCAAGATAATGAAAAATAATTACAAGAGTTCAACCTATAAGGTGAACAAAACCCTAAAACTAGAAAAGCTAGGTTGCACATTATAATTAATAAAGATATTAATTATAATGTACCTAAGAGAAAGCTTAAGTAAAAAAGAGTAATAAAACTAACTAATTACTCTAACACCTATTACCTTTCTCTATTTAGATTATTGACTGAGGATCTCAAATACAAGTCAGATTAAGCAATGCTATTGAACTAAGTTTTGGTTGAATGAAACAATGTTGAAGATCTCTATTTGTTTGATATAAGTTGATTCATGGTTTTATTGAAGTTATTTAAAGTTATATGAATCAGTTCATGATGATGATAATCAAGAACCTATTTGTGTTTGTGTTTGCTATGACAATGAAAGATTTCAAAACTGAGATTCATCATTGATTGAATTCAAATATTGAAATGGTTATCAAAGAAACCAATAGTGGGAAAGATTCATGTTACTCCAATATTCAATGTTTCATTTCATCCAAGTTCACACTAGTGTCAATCCTTGAAACAATTCATAAAGTACGGTTTGTTTTCAAGAATGGTTACACTAAGTTCTTACTGGTGTAAAATCTTGATATCGGCCAGTGGATGGGTATTTCATGCCACAGAATAGCAAAAAAAACAAGATGTGATAACAGTCATGTTCAATTGGAATTGAGAAGGGACTTTGAGCAGCAAGGACTAAATTCAAAATGGCTAAGGTATAGATCCGTGCTAGTTTGCATGACAGTCAAATAAAACTGTGAGCACCATATTTACATAGGCATTTCAATATGTAAGCTTGTGCGAACTAAGAAAATATCATTACACATTCATTAAGGTTTGAAGGTAGTTTAAGTTTAGGTTTTTTTGAATTACTTAGGGCACCACAGATAATTGCATCCCTAAAGAGGGGACCCTATGATACACCAGATTCTCCATTGCCACCCAAAACATTTGCATTAATCGAAGGAAAGTTAAGAAAAGAAAGAAAACATATCTGTCAAACTTGTTCAAGTTTCTACCTCTCAAAACTGTTCAAGCTTCTACCTCTCAAACCTGTTCAAGGAAAGTTAAGCATATCACGTGCAGGGGGATTGAAATGAGGTTTGAAACCTTTTTTTTACTTTAAGTTATGCCCGTGGTGGTCGAAATTTTGGCCAACACGGTGTTAGTCAAAATTTTGACCAACACGGGCATGTATTAAAAAAAAAAGTTTTCCTTCTATAATCCAACCAACCTAAACATTTTTATTTGATGGTCGAATTGTTTAGTAAAAAAATAAGGTCAAATGTACTAGTGATTGCAAGCTGCAATGATCACTATGAAACTCAAATTAGTGTCCTAATAGAAAATGTCTCCATTGGACTAATGCATGAGCTACTGCTTCCAACTCAAGGTCATGTGTAGGATAAATAAATTCATGCTCCTTGAGTTTGAGAGATTCGTAAGAAATCACTCTTCCTTCCTGCATAAGGACCACTCCTAGACCTTCCAAAGAAGCATCAACACACACCATAAAATCACCTGCAAGGTCTGGAATTTCTATTATAGGTGCATTGGTCAAACACTTCTTGAGGTTTTGGA
The DNA here is from genome assembly GCA_027943335.1 of Chamaecyparis obtusa. Lineage (NCBI taxonomy): Eukaryota > Viridiplantae > Streptophyta > Pinopsida > Cupressales > Cupressaceae > Chamaecyparis > Chamaecyparis obtusa. The sequence goes on along the minus strand of BSBK01002145.1, from coordinate 391,847 downwards.
AAGCCTCCTCACACTTCTTTGTCCAGACATACTTCTTCCCTTTCCTCTGGAGAGAATTAATCTGATATGCAACTCTAGAGAAGTATTTTACAAACCTACAATAGTACCCTGCCAAGCTCATGAAACTATAGACTTCAGATATATTGGTGAGGGTTGGCCAATGAACTATAGCCTAAATATTGGAAAAATTCACTAAAATACCCTCACCTAATATTACATGCCCCAAATACTAAACTTCAAACTAAAATAAGTCACACTTCACTACATATAACTAATTGTAAATAGATGCATTAATAATAGTAAACACTAAGGTATTAAGGATTTACAATCCTTCTTCTCTTTGAGCTTTAATCTATAGGTGGATATTACCATTTAAGATTGAATTCTTCAAATATCACAATAGTTACTTGTATACTTGATACAGATCTAATCATATAACTCTCTCACAACTTTAAACTAAATCATTTTTAAAATTGGTTGATGGTGAAAACAATGCAAAGTGAGTAATGACCAGTGCCAAATCCTAGGGCATCAGAGTCAATAAACAACCATCTATAGAAAAATCCTCTCAAATAAAATACACCCAAACCCCAGATAAAATTCCTTACATATTATCTTTTTATGCATTTATCATATCATCAAATTCATACACAAATAATGAAATCTCTGAGACCTCACTCAAGATTTACCCCTCCCCTGAAAGGAACTCAAAATTCAACCTTACTATCTACCTTGTAGAAAGATGTATCTAAAATGCCTTGAAAATTTAAATACACAAAGAAATCACATTCATACATGAAGAAAAGAAAAAGATATACATGGAAATTCAGTATATTTTATTGATAAACTTCTTGTATCAGTACATTCAAAGAACTAGGATTCCTAAGAATCAAAATACTAAATCTATAAACTCCTATTGCAAATGAGTATTTTCACCACCTTTTAGTGTGAGTTAAAATTTTCTATATATAGAGAAACCATCTTGGTATCCTTGAGAAAAGGATGCAACAAGCTTTAGATGCTTATGATAGTGACTTACACTAGATTATAAAAGACTTAAATTTCTAACAGAAAAAGGGGGAAAATAGCACTAGAAGTTGTTCCTCCTCATGGTGAGTTCCCCTTTGAGTAGCATCTTTGTCTACCGCTATTCAAAGAAACTACCAAAGTTGTTATGTGAATGATGACCACCAACCGGCTAACTTACATCATTCCTTTTATGATATTTTTCCTCCCTGTGCTAATGGATCAGGTGCATTTCTGGAACTTATTCTTCTTCTAGGTCTTCAATGTCAATAGTTGCAAGCTTATTCCTTTTGGGCTTTGTAAGAGTGTCCCATGTAGATACATGTTCTTCTATTGGCCATTAGAATCCTTGAATGCTCTAGAGCTATTTTTTCTACCTTTCCCACCTAGTGTCAGTTACCTGCTTGACATCTATAGTAAACTTGGTGAAGTCCATCTTAGCTTTTAAGGCTTCATCCAAAATAGTATTGAATCTGCCAATATCCTATTCATTATTTTCATTAATGAAAGCCTCTTTCTTAGGCAGTAAGGAATCAAAATCTCATTTCCATTGATCTAACCCCTTTATTGAGTCATCCTCATTCTTGATTGGAGAAATAAACCTATTGAATTTTGGGCCAAACATTATTATCCTTGCCTCAATTTGATTTTCCTTTCCTTTAAAAAATGACAAGGTTGGCCCTATCCAATCAATCTCTTCACCAACTTGTAGAACAATCTTAGGAATATTTGGTCTAAGAGATTGGACAGCTACCAGTCTCTCAAAAAGTGATGCTCTGATTGACCAGGTTGTATGATAAGTACTCAAAATTGCAACAAAATTGTTTACCTCCATCTATAACCCAGGTAATTTATTATAAGCAGTGTATACTACATCTGCATTCTCCTTTAAAACATTAACTCTATGATGCAACACCCTTAATAAGGCCTATAAAATAGCCTCATTCTGCTCTATTTTTCCTTGTTCTGATGATGCAACAACTTCTTCTCCACCTTCATTTTGAGTCTCTATTTGAGGGGGTTGTTCTGGTGGTGGGGGTGCAACCACAAGCATATTTATGATCTGTTGAATTAACTCATCCACATATCTTTCCAGTTCCTTTTCTTTGATGATATGCACTTCCCTATCTCTAACAAGTGTACTGTAATCTTCAAATAAGTTCTTATACCTATTTGAGAGTTTCTTAGTTTCATCTTTATTTAATATTGTAAAGTGGGTAAGCACTTGTGGGATTTCTAAGTTTCCTGTATTATGGATTGACCACACAACTTTGTCACCATCCATTTTCTCTTGTAAATTTAGTAGAGAAGGCTTCTGGTCCTTGGGATAGAGGCTCCATATAGCCAATGCTTGATTCTTAGGGCTATACCCAAATCCTTTTATTAAATCCCCTACTTGGGTCTCTGAAGATAAGCTTATATCTTCCTACCTCCTTATCTGGTCTATAATGAAAGATGAGGTCAAATCCCACCCAGGTACAAGCAACATGTTGCTAGCCTTTACTAATTTTATAGCTTCCTCTGGAGTGATGGTCTCTAATTTAGGATCATAGTCCTTTAATTCTTGGATGGCCTCATCAAGTACTTGACCCTCCTCTATGATCTGTACATTTGATGCAACCTATTGTTACTTGTGCCACAATAATAAATTCTTGAATTTATCCAACTTAATAAAATCATCATCAAATTATTGTAAAATAATGTTCTAAGAAATAAAGGGAAGTGAAAAAAATGGGGAGCAAAAATATTAGGAGTGAAAATTTTTAGCAGGAGCGCTAGAGGCGACAAGGCAAGCAGGAGAGGAGGATTGTGAGATATGGTTTCAATCCTTCGAGGGTTCGCACTCAACCTAGGCTACAAGATACTTGTACGACAACAAATGGTAGATTCCATCAGCCCTTGGTGACCTTTGGAAATTCAAAATTCATGCGGAATAATGGTAACCCTCAAATTCAGTTTGGCAAATTTGCAAATAATGGTTTCTCTACCAGATCCAGAGGAAGAAATTTAATCCCTCCCCCTCCTCACCAATCTCATTTTCGGCCCTCTTTTGATATTTTCTTAGGACCTCTTTTTCCAATGCCCATTTCTAATGCCAATGGTATCTGTATTGGGAGTTTTGACCCTAATGCTCCTCCCTTTTTTTCTTGGCCCAATTCGTTGTTGATTCAGCCTCCCCCTTTTGTTTCTTCTCCCAATAACATTCTTGTTTAGCCTCATTCACCACTCCCTCATAAGCACCAACATTCTAAACCTAGGGTTTCTTCCCCCCAAAACTATGGTCATAAGGGCATCTTGGATACCCCTCTTTTTTCCTCTCTTAGGGCTCCCGCACAGTCGAAACCACTTCATAACAAGGATCCTTGCAGTTCTGGTTCACTACCTTTATATCAAAAGGATCTTCATCAAGTAGGTGCGCTTCCTTTGGACTAGCATAAAAATTCTTCGGATCAAGTGAATAATTCTAAAATAGTTCTCTTTCTAGAAGATGGCTTGTTAGCACCATAGATTTTGCACATGGAGGAATCTACCCTAATTGATAAGATCTATTCTTTTATACCCATTTTGGATTTCCATAATTGGGCTTTTGAGAATTGGTCTGGTTTATGTGACTTATTCTATATGGATCATATGACCATTTTTTTTTTGCTATCTTTTCTTCATCCTCTACCCAAAATAATGTTCTCTGTACTAAATTTTGGTTTTGTAAGGGTTTCAGTATTTCTCTGGTATCTTGGTGTCCTAATTTTAAGATGTATGAATTTGCATGTGTCCTGATTCCTTACTGGATCAAGATGCTAGCCTTACAATTTGAATATAGGGATACTGATATTATTGATGTCACTGTGAATAAAGTTAGATCTTTTATTCAGCATGATTTTCTTCCTTATGAATAGCTTCATAGATCTATTCGAGTTTGCCTTCTCTTGAATTCCTCTAAAACTTTTCCCAAAGGTATCAAATTGCAATCCAAATGGGGAACTTGGTATCAACATTTTATTATACAAAATGCTAAGACAATTTTTCTTTATGCTAATTTATTGGGTCATTTTACAAATCAGTGTAAGGATCCTAATAGCTTGAATTTAATTGTATGTGAGGATCATACTACTTTCATTTTTAAATGTTCAAAGGTGGCACAAAAAGAATATTCACCTCCAAGTGCTCCTAATGATATCAAACCTTTACCTTCGGAGGAGATCCCTCTTCCAAATGTAGAGGTTTTGTCTTCTTCTCATGATTTCAATGATCAATCAAATTTAGAGCATCAAGTGGTCCATTTGTATCAATCACCTACCATGTCTTTCGATTCAATTTTCTCTTTTGTTAGCATGCTAAGATGGTATCTTCTAGTAATTACCTTTGTTTTCAATGAAGTTGATTTTTCACAAGCTTTAATTCACTCACATTCTTTCCTGATATCCAAATCTCATTCCAAGACTCTAGATTCTTCATTGATGGATTCCATTGTTAACAAGTTGATGTTTTCCAGGGATCCACTCAAATTTCATAAATTAACTTTGGAGCACGTTGATTTAATGGCTACAAAATTTATTTCAGCTGTGAATTTTTAAATTAACCCTCACAAGGATATAAACAATAATGCTTCTATGTTATCTTCCCATCCCCTCTTAGATTGTCAACATGATCATGATGACTCCTTTTCTGATTCCTTCATTACACCTATTAATGATGTTGTTAACCCTCCTCCTAATCTGATTCCAAGTACTGAGGATGACTTATTCCACTCTCATAGTATTGAGGATTGCTCCTCAACTCTAGATTCTGATCCTTTTTATGTATCTTCCCTTTATGATGATCAAAAGGTTTCCCCGATCAAGCAGTTGGATAAATCATCTATTGTTTAGACTCCCTTATCTCCAAAAATGAAGGTTCATACACCTAAAACCAGAGGTAGGAAGTCCAAATTAACTAAGGCTTTGGAAGAGATAGAGGCTGGTGTTCAGTCCATGTTGGATAAAAGTTTCTCTACTTCAAAGAGATGTTCGACAAGGAGTACTAAGTGTTCTCCTTGTCCACAATGAAAATCCTCTCATGGAATGTTAGAGGCATTAATGCCTCTAATAAGAGAAATAGAATTAAGAAAAGGCTTGATTCTTCTTAGAGTGACATTATTTTACTTCAAGAAACTAAGTTATCTATTGATAATTTTAATTCTTTAGTAGGTAGGTGGGGCTTATGGGAAAGTTCATCTATCCCAGCAAATGGGGCCTTAGGTGGATTGGCAGTCTTATGGAATTCTAAGAATGTTTCAGTATTTCCTCTTCAATCAGGTACTAATTGGTAGCTATTGAGTGTTAAGCACTTTTCCCTTTCATTTCTTATAATCAACCTTTATGGTCCTACGTCTACCCCTACTAAGTTGCTTCTTTGGCAATCTCTAACTGATGTTATTCAACAATTCCCGTCCTCCAAATTTCTTCTTGCTGGGGATTTTAATACTACTTTGGGTCCAAATGATAAGAAAGGGGGAATTAATCCTCCTAATAGGGTAGTCTCTAATTTTAATAATATTATCTTGGATAATGATCTTTTTTATATCATACCTTCAAATGGTTCTTTTACATGGACAAATTATAGGTTGGGTTTTTTGCAGATTGCAATCAGGATGGATAGATTTCTTGGCTCCCATGTTTGGAAATTGGAAAAATTTTCCTTATCTTTAGAAATTTTATCTTTTTCAGATTCAGACCATTTCCCTGTTCAACTACATATAGAATCATCTAATTCACCCTTATCTACCCTTCGTAAATCTTCTTTTAAATTCGAATCGGTTTGGTTCAGACACACTCTTTTCCACTCCCTTTTGAAATAGTGGTGGCAATCCGCACCTCAGGAGAATGGAATCAAGATGTTCCAATTTATTTTTTAAATGCAGTTTGTCAAAAATCTAATCAAGGCTTGGAATATAAATGTTTTTAAAAACATCTTTGAAGAAAAACAAAAGATAGAGAAGGAGTTATCTGAAATTAACCAACATATCATAGTTAATGGACTAGACCCTCAATCTTTTCAATCACAAAAAGTGCTTCAATTTGAGTGGTCTAAGTTATGTGCTAGAGAGGAAGAATATTGGAGACAAAAGTCTTGTGAGTTATGGTTACAATCAGGTGATCAAAATACCAAGTTTTTTCATGCTTCAGCCAAGCACAAGAAAGTAGTTAAATCAATTTTTTCCATTAAGGATGAGCATGGGAATATATTTTCTGATGTTGAGGAAATTAAGCAATAAGGAGTCAGGTTTTTTTCCAATTTTTTATCTCCCCCTTTGTCTATGTCACCTGATGGTAATGAGTTTTATGATATTCTTCAACATATTCCTCCTTCTATTACACCCCAGGATAATCTAATTTTAATGGCTCCTTTTACCTTGCTAGAAGTTAGAAATGTAGTTTTCTCTTTATCTCCTAACAAGGCTCCCAGTCCTGATGGGTTTACATGCCTTTTCTTTAAGAAGACTTGGGATGTCATTTTTTTTGAATTATTAGCTGTGCTAGAGGAGTCTAGGAAGAATTCAACTATGTTGAAATGTTTTAACACTACAAACCTTATGCTTATTTCGAAAATAAGTGATCCTCAAACTTTTCTGAGTTCTGACCTATTTCTCTTTGTAATACAATCTATAAAATCATTATTAAAGCCATTTATTTGTGCCTTCAGCATACTATCCTAAGAATCATTTCTCATGAACAAGGGGGGTTTTTCCCTGGTAGGGACACCACAGATGGGGCTATTTTGGCTCATGAAACCCTACATTCAATTAATTCACATTCCATTCCTTCTTTTGTCATTAAGTTGGATATGATGAAGGCATATGACATGGTAAATTGGTCTTTCTTGTTAAAAGTTTTGTCAAGATTTGGTTTTTCAAAAAAATGGTGTAAATGGATTAAGGCTTGTATAGCTGGCACTCATTTTTCTATCTTAATTAATGGGGCACCTGCTAGTTTTTTTTCATCCTCTCAGGGTGTTAGGCAAGGAGACCCTATGTCCCCCTTTCTTTTCATTATCATGGCTGAGGCTCTTAGTCGAGCCATTAATGCATCCCATGTTGCAGGTCTATGGCTTGGTATCCCCATCCCGAATACATCCATTTCAATTACACACTCTTTATTTGCTGATGACACACTCCTTTTTGGTAAGGATTCCATTTCAAAGGCTACACAGGTTAAGAAAGTCTTGGATTTATATTGTTTAGCATCTAGTAAAAAATTTAATAGTAAAAAATCTAAGGTTTACCTTTTTAATATGCAACCATTATTAGCTCAAAGGATTGTTGATGTCCTTGGTTTCCCTATGGATGAACTGCCCTCTACTTACTTAGGAGTCCCTTTCTTTTCGGGCTCTAATAAATCACTTTATTGGCAGTCAATCATTGGTCGTATCAAGTCCAGGGTTTTGGCTTGGAAAGCAAGGTGGCTTTCTCTATCTGGGAGAATTTTGTTAATCAAAACTATTTTATCAACAATTACCAATTATTATTTTTTGGTTCTTCAAGCCCCGAAGTCAGTGATTAATCAAATTGAAAAACTAATCAGGGATTTCCTTTGGACTACCAATATGACAGGTGAAAGGAAAATTCCACTTGTGTCACTCTCAGATATGGCATCTTCTTTATCTACTAGTGGAGTGGGCCTTCATAATTTAACATCTCGTAATCTAGCTTTTGGTGGAAAATTGGTCTGGAAATTTTTTTCCCAACCTAATATTAAATGGTGTCATTTAATGCAGGAAAAATATCTTGATAATTTAGACCCTTCTAGAATTCTCTCTGTTCTTGACCCCCTGAAAGGCTTGGCTATTTGGAATTTTATGATGAAAGCTAGATATGTTGTTACATCCTCTATTTCATGGGAAGTTCATAGTGGTGATTCAGTTAATTTTTGGCTTGATTCATGGAATGGTTTGCCACCTTTATGCACTCTCTAACCTTTCTTAAACATCTAGGAAGTGGCTTCTTCCATGTGGGGTTTTAATTTTTCTAGTTATGAATCTGCAGTTTCAATTCATACAGGTTTAGTCATATGGATTGACTTTTCCCTTTTACCTATTTATCCCCAGGAGGCTATTATTGCAAATTAGTTTCTGTCTTCTTAAACTATTTTCATTTCTAGATCTCCTGATCATCTTTTCTAGGCTCCATCCCCAGATGGTAATTACATGATCAAATTGGGCTATGAGAGAATTCAAAATAGTCAAAATAATAGTTCAAGGCAGAGGGCTTTTATTTTTTGTTGGCATAAATTAGTTCTTCTTAAGGAAGGTTGTTTTTCCTTGCTTGTTTTGAAGAAATGAGTCCTTACAAGTGACAGATTAGCTAGACTCAATATTACAAATGCTTTTCTTTGTGTTTTGCGTAATCAAGATCAAGAATCTTCTGATCACCTCTTCCTTAATTGTCCTTATGCCCAAGAATGTTGGTTATATGTTTTAAAAAAATTGGATTTCCATATGCCTCTCCCCATGAATATTTGGGATCTCTTCCAATCCTAGCCATATTTGTTCACTAAATCTATGTTTGCCTCTATCTAGATTTTCTCTCCTTCTTTGGTTATTTGGGCCATCTGGTGGGAGAGAAATAAAAGGATTTTTCAAAACACCCCATCCACCATTGATGTTGTTATCAAGAGACTTCATCATTCTATTATTGAGGTTACTAATGCTTATACTCGTAAGTTCAAAGGTGACCAAGGATTTTTCACTTGGGACAATTTTGTTGTTAAGGAATGGCAGGGATTAGTGTTTCCCTCCCTTCCCTTTCCCTTATGCCCTAAAGATAAAAATAAAGTTAGATCTTCAATTAAATGGTCCCCCCCTCAAAAGGATTTTATTAAACTAAACTTTGATGGCTCTTCTAAAGGTAATCCAGGTAAGTCGGGGATTCATTTTGTTCTTCGTGATTACCTTGGTCCAGTTATTTACCTTGAGGCTTGCCCTATCCCTTCAGGTACTAATAATTTGGCTGAAGCTCTTGCATTGTTATATGGTCTATCTATTGCTAAGATGCTACACATTTGATTCCTTCATGTTGAAGGTGACTCTTTAATCATTATTAATGCATGTGTTCAAAGAACCTATTTTTCAAGACACATCCACTATGTTTTGTCCCAAATCTGGTCCCTTCTAGACTCTTTCTCGGACTACTTTTTAACTCATACATATAGAGAGAGAAATTTTTTATTAGATTTGTTAGCTAATTTTGGTGCCAATGGTTCTAACATCCTCTACCCTTCTCCTCTTGTAACCCTGACCTCCCACCCTTCTATCTTTAATTTAATTCCCCTTAATTATCTCCCATAAGTATTAAGATCTTTTATGTTGAATGTGATGTTTGGATCATGATTATGTAAGATCTACATTTACTTTCTTATGCATGCCATATCAATCCAAGACTATCCTTTGATGTCTCCTCCGATCTTTGTTATTATGAATATTTAATGTTATACCTTTCGCATGTGTATTATTTCTTCTCATCTTTTTTGTTCTATTTATTAATAGATCAGGTGATGATTTCATGATTTGGCTTGCATGAGTTAGTCTTAATAACATTTGTATGGATCCTATTGTATATTGATTAATTATGTATGAAACTTATTAGCTGGTACTTGATTCATTCATGTTTTTGTATGGGAAAATGCACTTCATGATGGTTTTGTGTGGTTTATAATCAGTCTTGGCTCCAAATCTGTCATTCTAATTTTTCTTTTGCAGCATAACTTCATTCCTTTTTGTTTTGTTCTCATGGCATTGCATAGATATGTTGATGAATTTAGACCATTGAATCTTTGTGTGCATTTCTCAAGTCTTTCTCTGGAAGTGCCATTTGAAGGTAATATCATTGATGAAGCCCTTTCTTTCATGTTTATTATTCATTATTCAAAGTGTGCTCGGGGTATTCAGAGAATGATTGGTGACTCAGTTTTATCTCCGCGTTTCAAAAGGATTATTTTTCCTTCTCAAATTGTCTCATTCTTTTGTTCTAATATATTGGATTTTTCTCAATCCTAGACTTTTTTGGCTTTCATTGCGAATTGGGCTATTCATCCACATTTCCTTCAAGAAAATGGTTTTCTTCTAGAAGTTCAAAAGTATAATTTTTGGTTAGAAGATGCTCATATTGGAGGTGTATTCCCATGTAACCTTCTATTTAATTCTAACAAGTATATTATGTTTCTTGCTACTATTAAAGATTGCATCGCTTATTCTACTATTATCCCTCTTGATCACCTTCTTAATAGTACCCCTTTTGATGTGGGGCATAGAGGAAAGGTGTTTTCAAAAATGTATGCTCTTCTTGCCTTATTATCACATGTTCGTGCCTCAAATTTGGGTTTGGCTTCTCCTATGTTGGATGATATTTCACTGGGCAGTAACTCAAGTTCATTATCAGTTCCTATTATTTCTCCAACCCCATTTTCAGTTGGTTTGTGCTCCTCTCCTACTCGTGTTCTGGTTTCACCTCCACCTGCCTGTGTCTTGGTGTCACCTCATGCATCTTTAGCTTTGGGAGATCTTGTTTCTCAAGTTGGCCATCTTTGGAGCTCTTTGTTCTTGTCTCCGCCCTCACACTTTGGATCCAAGGGTTATGTGCCCTAATGTTTATATCATGCTTTGCTCTACAAATTCTTTTTGTCTCTGTCAAATCATTTTCTTGTGGTGTTTCTTCATGTAGCTTTCAGCTGGCTTATTTGGACCATGGGATGTCAATTGATCCTACATTTACTTTCCCTCCATCAACATTTTATTCTCTGCCTCATTTTTGTTTCACAGGGGTCCTCAATGCAAACCGTACCATCTTTTCTAATGGGATTTCTAAGTGTATAGGTTATCAGTAGTCAATACTATTTTTACAGGGATCTTTTTTCTAGCACTTATTTTATGCTTCAATGTAAAGGGAGTTCTTATAGGGATTGGAATTGTAATTCGGCCTTCATAATAGCTGGGGTTTTCTTTGGGTAGTCTCAAAAAAAAATTGGAGCATATTGTAATGCATACCTATTCTGCCATTTTGATTGGGGGATTTTTTTTGTACATATTAACAGGTCGTGTTTTGACCTGGGGAGTTTTGGTGTAGTCTACGAACACTTTTTTGAGCATTTGTTTCTTTTTTTGTAAATATATGGGTAACGAACAGAGTTTTCTTTACTGGTTCTTTCTCTGGGAGCCCTTTGAACTAGATAGTATTAATATAAATTTAATTTTTTTCCAAATAAATAAATAAAATAAAATCATCATCCCTCAAGAAAGCATCATGCTCTATCATTCTTTTATCTTGACCTAAATCCAAGGGAAACTCAACTTCTTCAACCATGTCTTTTTGTTTTCTCTTCTCTTCCCTGATCTTCTTCCTTAATTGATGATCATAGGCTCTAGTTCCAATGATTAGAGCTCCTACTCTATCCTTCTTCTTCTCAGGAACTCTTTCTTGTGAAGGCTCTCCAACTTGCAATTTCTACCTCTTAAGAGGAGGCTCACTAGTATCATGAGAGCTAGGAAGCTCTGTCAAATCCATAATTGTATTTTCTTCTCCTCCTTGCTCAATAGGAGGTGGTTTTTCTATGGAAAGAAGGCTATGTATTGAATAGCCATCACTTCCCTCTTCATAATCTGACTCGGAGTGCTTCTCCTTTTCCCTTTATTTATCATCAATTTGGCCCTCTAGTGAATTGACCAATGTATTGAAATTCAACATCATTTTCTCCAACCTTTGGAGGTAGGGAAATGTAGGGAACAAACCCTCAAAAGACAATCCCTTCCTTTTCACTTGTTTCTCCAATGGTAATAACTCTTGGAGTTGATGTGCCCTCTTTTCTACTTCTTCATCTTCTATAATATTTCTGATAACATCCTCTTCAAGACACTGCTCATGTCTATTGTTTATAGGAATGGTAGGAGTATAATATTTCCTAGCCATAACAATAAAATCCTTTCAATCTACATACCTATACATGGCAACATTCATCTTATATTGGCCCAACCAATCATTCAATTTACTAAATGCATTCTTCCCAATTGTGAATTTGCATACTCTGAAGTACTTAAGGATAAAGGTACCCTTCCTATAGGGGGCCAAGTGCTCCTTATCAATTAACATCAACTACCAAATGATCTCTAGGAATGCAATCCTAGGTGGCACAAAGGATGGTAGAGCATGAGGTGGCTGGGGACACCCATAGACTCTGATTATTGTAAAAGTCTTCTCAGAGTAGAAATCTCCCTAGCTATGATTTGTAGGCCACATGTCAAAAAATTGACAAGGCCTTAGTAATTACAAAGCCTTGACTGACAGCCTGGAAAGATTTAATCCTAAGCTGAGCAAAATTGGTTGTACTATCCAATTTTGAAAAACACAAAAGTCACAATTGGTGGAAGTATTCCTCCATGCCCTTATCCAAAATTGAACTAGATTAGGTTGACCCATCCACAACATTTGACGCTCAAGGTGCTCCAAGTCCATAATATTGTAGTTGTAATAAAAAATGAGGTGCATTAAAAGTGAGTAATTCATAAATCTAGGAGAAGGATCCTTCTTCCTAACTAACTCAAGTCCTTCATGCATCCTATTTATGACATATGTAATGTAGTCACATCCTCTTCTCAGATGAAGACTTTGTGAATCTAATACCATCATTAGGATGTTAGATGAAATCCTCTCCGAACCACCATCTACCCCTAGCACTCTGCATAATCCATATGAAATGTATCTGATGTAAAAACATAGGTCCTTGTAGAAATATGGGGCTACCCAAGCCACTGTTGTAATGTAGTTTCCGTTGGCTCTTGGGACATGGTTTTGGATTTCCCTAGACACTAGGACTAACTCCCTAATGTATCTACTTTCTTGGGCCTATAAATTGATCTCCATGGCCATTGGGATTTGAATACTAAAGGATTTCATAAATGAATTCCTATCTAATGTGACCAGAGTTGAGCCACCCCCTTTCCTGATTGTTTTTTACAAAGGGTCATATCTATTGGCCAACTCTATGAGCAAGTCTACATTTGGGAAGACATCATGTACTATCAACCTAGCTAACTTGGAAGCCCAAGGATTTGAAATGGGCACTGGACTATCAACATTCTTATAAAAATACCTAAATAGATATATTCTAGACACATCACCTATCTTCGCATCTCTATAGTAACCTAGATGATCAACAAAAATTTCATCACTAACCTTTTTATTTTGTGAGGACCCAATCAGCAAAGTGAGAAATTCATCTAAGTAGCTTTCCTTCACCTTTTCTTTGGACCCCTTACTGGTAGAAGCTCCATTGGTTGTTGGCTAACTCATCTTGATTGCAAATAGAAATTCTTCTAAAAATTAGGAACTTACTAAACTCTTTAATCACTGAAAAGCTCAGGAATTCTCATAATTCTTCAGCCCTAGCCCTCCAGAATGATTGGTGAATTTAGAATGAGTGATAATTAGCTATATTTATTCTAAAGAATTGAATGTAGTAGCCCGTCCGAGACTCAAACTCTATAATTTATGTCACTTCCACCATTACTTAGCATGTTCTAAACTTCAATTCACTAGTTGTGAGCTAAGAAAGCGATAGGCAATCAAATTTTTATTTCTAGCGACTACACTTAGTCTCCCAGTCACTACAATACCTGGCACCCTTTTAATACTTTCTGAGACTCAACGACTAAAGGAAAATCTTCAGTCACTACATTATTTTATTTTTATAAATTCTATCTCGAGACCTAGTGACTATAGTCAAAAATCATATTCGTTGAATGATTTATCTTTTTATGATTTTGTCTCGTGATCTAGTGACCTTTTGAAACTTTAATTTTTCATTCAGAGACCCAGTGACTATAGTCTATCTCTTAGTCACTGCAAAATTTATCACTTGTCAATTTTATTTTGAGACCTAGCAACAAACATCTTTCCCAAGTCGCATTACCTTTTCTTTTTATTGAGACACATGGCGACTAGCAGTGAGTCTCTTAATCACTGAAACTTGTTGACTTTTCAAATTTCTTTTGGAGACTACCCGACTTTGCCCATCTGGAGACCTAGAAACTAAGGAGTAGTCTCTTAATCATTGTATGTTTTTTCAAATCCTCATTCCATCTGGTGACTTCACGATAGCAATAGGATCTTGATTTGATGGTAGTCACTCAATCTCATAAACTTAACTCTAACTTTGACTTTCTCAAGAGATCTGGAGACTGAACCTATCTAGAGATCTAGCGACTGAAGGCATAATATCTTTGATTTATTGCTTCTAGAGACTCAACGACTATAGTCCATCTCATAATCACTGAAATATTTTTATTTCTTCATTTTATGGGGCAACCAATCAGGGATGAACATGTCATCAAATCCAGCAAACGAATCCATATCATTTTTCATTTTTTTACCTCGACAAGCACTTAACCCTTAGTTATCTGGTGATTGTGCAACTGAAGTCACCTCCCAGTCATTGAATAACTCCCTTAACCATGGTTAAATTTGGAGATCATGAAAAATCCCTTATTCACCAAGTCACCAGATATCCTGCTTAACTTCAGTTAGATTATGAGATTAAGAGCCAACCGTTGATCTTCCTTTTATCCTATGGTCCTCGCTAAGTTGCTAGACACTTTATGACTTAACCACTACATCACAAGATCAAGAGATAACTATGTCAATAGATCCCTGAATGTTTAAAATAAAACCACTAGAATTGGGAGAATACACTACTACCGTAGTCGTTGGGTCACTTGATAAATAGACTAACTACCCAAGAACCTGGAGACCTGGCGACTGAGAGAAAATACACCGCTATCTTTCATTTGGAGACTCAACAACTAAAGAGAAGTCTCATAATCATTGAATACTTTATCACTTCATCATTTTATTGAGAGATCGTTTGACTAAAGGTATTTTTTATATGGATATTGGGTGGCTATAGTCACTCTAAAATATTTAAACAGTATAGTCAATAGATCTCATAATTCTCCATGGGGTCATTCAGAGACTACCCCACTAAAGGCACTTTGTTGAGTCACTTGAAGAAAAGGAATATTCTCAACACTTGAAGAGATCATGTGACAAAGGGTTTCAGGGAATTGCTAGACTAAAAGGAATATGCCAAAAATTTTAGGAGACTTAGCAACTAGTCGGGGATAGTAAAGCACACATGCTTAAAGGCTCTCTTAAGTGATTTAAAAAAGGTAAAAGAAAAATAGAAACTGACTAAGCTTTTCTATGGTTTTTTGGATCTTCAAAAGTATTTATGACCTAGCACTTAGGGTTTTTCACCATTATGAATATATTTCATGCTCTGGGATAGGAAATTTTCAGGAGATTTATCACAAAAATAGGGAAAAACTTTCAAAGAAGAAAAAATTAAAATGCAACTTTAAAAATTGAAAATACTACCTGTTAATCTCTATTGAGAATTTAAGGTTGTCATTAGTATCAAAGGATAGTAAATAGGTCATTCAATTACTTATATTGAGACAATTGGTAACTAGAAGTAAGACAGAGCAGTCGGTAAATCTTTTTACACCGAGCATCACACAATTAACCAAGCACCAGCGACACCGACACCGACAGTCAGTAAACACTGAGCATCGCAGTTTTTACCTTCTAACAAGGGTTTTTGTGTTACCAAAATACTTGTGTTATGTGATTGTCATATTGATTTCATGTTGTTTACTTTCTTAAGTTAACTAGATGATCGATTTATGCAATTAGATTCAAGTTATTTTGATTGATTATCATAGTATTTAGTTATTGATCAGAAAGGTTTTACAAGTAAAGTTTTGAAGGCACTGATTCACCCCTTCCCTCTTAGTACCTATCTCTCATAAATCCAACACTACCAGTAGTGGCTCTCTCTAAAGATGCTTGAATGTCAGTTTACAACAAGAAACCAGAATCTCTGGGTAGTAGACCATACCAAACTTAACCTACTACAAGAAAATAACACATGACTTGAAACAAAAGAACCCCTATACACTACAAAGCTATTGTGCATGGAACAACAATTTATTTCAATTGAAGAAAAAATTTAGGAATTGTCCATGCACTGCAAATTCCTTTTCTCCACTATCCATATTTCTCAGAAAATATGAGTCTTTTCCATGAGCCTGATGGACAATATAAGGATCCAACCATAATGATTCAAATTTTTTATGCTTTCCCTTATCCTCACTCCTTACATTCCACTGAAGGACCAAATCTTCAGGCTGGAACTTCCTGATAGTTCCTCTCTTGTCAAACAGATACTTCATCTTTTTTTGTAGTCTAATATTTTCCTTTTGACCTTCTCTTCTTGTTTCATCTAATTCAACAAGATGGAGCACCCTATTTTCTAGAGGATCAGACATTTCCAAATCTTTCTCTTGTATAAATTTTTAAATAGGCAACATGTTGTTCACAAGAATCCTTGATTTAATACCATAAACCATTTCAAAAGGAGACTTTCCTATAGCTCTCTTTTATGTGATTCTATCTACCCATAAAGCTAATTTTAGCTTTGAATGTGAGGTTCTTTTGTTCTTCTCTAAATTTTTCTTCAGGATATGCAGAATACTTTTATTGCTTGATTCTGCTTGACCATTAGCTTATGGGTGATATGGGGATGAATATGACATTACTATGCCCATTTCTAAATAGAAATTCTAGAATTATTGTGATCTAAAACTCATGGCATTGTCCATCACTAACTTGATAGGAACACCAAACTTTGTAATAATATTGTTCATCAGGAATTCAATAACCACTATGCTTGTAGCCTTCTTTGTTGGGATTGCTTCAATCCACTTGGTAAAGTAATCAGTGGCTACAAATATCCAACTGTGTCCTCCACTGGACTTCTTAGTAAACTCCCCAATGAAATCAATACCCCACATAGCAAAAGGAGCTTTTGCCACTATAGGGTTTAACATCAAATCTCCTAAAAAATTTAATTTATTTGAGAACCTTTGGCATGGTTCACACTTTCTAAAAAATGCATGATCATCTTTAAATAACATAGGCCAGTAATACCCAGCCTTCAAAATCTTATGAGTAGTTGCTCTGGCTGAATGGTGTCCTCCACACATTCCAGAATGCATTTCTCTTAAAATCTTCTCAGACTATCCTTTGTCTAGACATAAGAGCAAGATCTCATCATTGTCTTTCCAATACAAGTCACCTTGTAGCAATATATGCCTCTGGGCTTACAATTTCAAGCTTCTTCTTTGATTATCATTAAGGCCCTTTGGGAAGATAGCATTTTTGAGAAAAAATACAATGTTTGTTTACCAAGGTTGCATCTTAATGCTAGTAATAGTTCCTTCATTGATATCAACATTGTTGACCTAAATCTGGTCCATATTTTCTTCAGTCATTAACTTTTCAAGTCCTAAACCTCTAAAAAATTTAGTGATGTGAAGCTCTAAATCAAATTCCTAGATTTTGTTAATCCATTTGCATCTTTTTCCCATGACCTCACTTTGCACTAGAATATCCTTAACTACAGCATGAGGAACGTATGCATTTATTTTTGGACAAACCAGATAAGGTCTGAATGCCTTGACAGCTTTTACTAAAGCATAGGCTTGTTTTTCCATCAGGTCATAGTTCAATTTTGCTGACTATAATGATTTACTAAAAAAGGCAATGGGATTCTCAAATCCTTCATCATCCTTTTGTAACAAAATCATTGCAATGGTATGGAATGAGGCAAAAGAGAACAAAGAAAAGGGCTTAGATTAATCAAGGGAAACCAAGATTGGTACCTCCTGGATGGTTTGTTTTATCTTCTCAAAGGCTTCTACTGCTTCTTGATCCCAAATAAACTTTGCATCCTTTTTTAATAGCTTGAGAATAGGTTTGACCAACTCAAAAAAGTTGGCAATGAATCTTCTTACAAAATTGATTTGTCCTAGGAAAGACTAGACACCTTTGAGGTTTTGGGGAGCATGGACCTTCTTAATGGCTTCTAACCTTTCAGGATCAATCCTTACTCCTTCTTTGGACACTATATGCCCTAGTAGATTACCTTTAGTGACAAAAAAATGGTATTCCTTAGGATTTAAAGATATGCCATACTCCATAGCTTTGATCAAAACCTTTTCTAGGTGATTGCATTGATCTTAAGCCCTCTTAGAATATTTAGTCATGTCATCTTGGTACACAACCATAAGAACATCAATAAGGTCCTTAAATGCTACATCCATTGCCCTTTGAAAAGTTGCTCCAGCATTTTTTAAACCGAAAGGCATCCGAACATACACATATGTTCACCAAGGAGTGGTAAATGCTATCTTGAACTACTCTAATTCCTTGACCAACACCTGGTTATATCCTGAAAATCCATCCATCATGGACAAAAAATCATAACCAGTCACTTTATGAAGCATAACCTCCATATTTGGTAGTACATAGTTGTCCTTTAGTGAAGCAACATTTAAGTTTCTAAAGTCTACACAAAACCTTATGTCACAACTCTTTTTTCTGACTCATACTAAGTTTGAGACCCAAGATGAATGTCTTATGGGATCAATGATGCTTGCATCCCTTAACTTGGTCAACTCTATTTGCATTTTAGTAGCAAATAAGGGATTGATGGGCCTTTTCTTTTGCCTGAAAGGTTTGGTGTCCTCTTTCAAGGTAATCTCATGTTGAAATAGGTCTACCCTATAGGCTTTGAGATCATCATATGACCAAGCAAAGACATGTTTATATTTTTTCAATAGACTTACTAGATTATTCCTTACATCCCTGCAGAGACATTTCCCAATGTAGATAATTTGAGGGGAAGTTGTTGACCCTAGGTTTATTTCGTCTAGGTCATCTACCTTGGAATTGGATTTCTAGGACATGTGACTGTCATTTATTTTGAACATGCCTTCTAAATCAACCAAACCCTTGGGGATATGATTAGAAGGTAACTGTACAACCTCATTTCCCATGACATGATATTTTCCATCAATAATTTCTTGATAAACCTTAAGATAAATCAATTTCTTGATAAATCAATTTGTTGACCATTATACTGATCCAACCCTTGAATAAACCTTAAGATGTCATTGTCATCTTCAAAGACTTTCCAATTACAAATATTATCAGGGACAATAGGTCTACTTTTTACTTCTAATTTTGACACTCCAGTAAGGGTTGCATCATTTCTCTTTAATGCAACATTTTCAAGGAAGTCTTCCATAATGTTTTTTGACCTTTCTACCCACAAAATATTGAAAGCATCAAAAAATTCAATTCTATCCCAGACAACATATTTGTATAACTTAAGTTTGTCATCCTTTGTAGCATATTATGATCTAATCTAAGCAATGATTAATTGGGAATCTCCATAAACTTTTAAACATCTTATACCATATTTTATTGCAATATCTAATCCCAATATCAAAGCTTCATATTCAACAGTATTATTTGTGCATTGAAAGTTTAATAGAAAAGAGTACTTAAAAGTAGTACCTGAAGGGGATATAAGAAAAATACCAGCTCCTAAGCCCTCTTTAGAGCATCCTCCATCAAAGTACAACTCCCATAGTCCATCTTGTTGTAAGAGAAAATAATCAACAATTAGCTCTATTTTTTTAAGTTGTGGCACTATTTCTCCTATCATGAAGTTTCTCATATCAATATCAACACAATAATTTAGATCCTCTGGAGCTACCATCTCAATCATTACTGATGAATGAGGTTCTATGTACAACTTTACCTCTATACCATTCATAAGGATTGTAGCATATGACAGATCTAACTACAACTTTCCTCCTACTGATGCTACCCACTATCTTGATAGTAGCATACCATAATGAGGTTTGGTATCAACTACAACAACATCCATTTTGTAAGTAGCCTCAGGGAATGCAACAATCTTTAGCTCTATTCCAACCAAGGTCCCTACCACAGGAACATCTCTATTATCCATGGCATAACATCTACCATTAGATTTATCAACTTGAAGTCCTAATTCCTTCATCACATGGTAAGGCATCATTGTAGCTACAACACCAGAGTCTATCATATAATTTTTTAACAATAAATTATTCACAATCAAAGTGACATAAATTGGATCAATTGAGGATGGCTCTTGGGTTACAATATTTCCAACACAAAATTTGGAGACCCCTTTAGTTATCTCAGGTCCTGCCACTGCCTTCACATTCTCTGACACAATAGAAATGCCTTCTTGTTCATTAATCAAAGCCAAAAATGTTGCCTTATGCTCTTTTATTTTCAGCATTTCTAATAAATGGATTGACACCTTCATCTGAGATAAAGCATGTCTCGTGTCAAATGTTGGGGCCTTAGTAGAAAGATCAGATAAGTCTTTTCTTCCACTAGCCCTTTTACTTCTTTGTTCTGTATTATTTTCCTCATTTATTTTAGCACTCTAAACCATAACAGGTTGTTTCTTGTTATTTTTATCTTTGCTTTGGGAAACAACTAGTTTAGGAGAAACCTTACTCTGAGGATCATTCTTGACAAAGAGTGACCTAAGGACTCCTTGATCTGCATCAACCTTTCTATTTCTCAAGTTGTATGAAGATCTAGCCTAAGAAATAGAAGCCACAGTCAAATTCTTGATTTCTTTCTTACTAGGCTTTCTCTAATGAGTACCTTCTATCTCTAGCCCAATCATATTTGTTTGACGGGTTTCATCATCAAATTCTTCATGATCAGAATGGGAAAATATTTGTTTCTCATAGATAGGGAGAGTTCTCCTTTTATGGTCAACATCTTCTACTATCTCTTCATCATTTGAAGAGGCAAATTCTTCCACCCTCTGAGTGGTGAAAATATTTACTGCAGGCTTTTCAGAGCTTTCATGGTCTCCTGAAGGAAAATCTTCTGGCTCATCTTCTAAATCTTGAGCAACAGCACATTGAAAAGGTGAGTGAGGCATGTTGTAGGCCACACACCATGGAATATTTTCCACATTGTGGGTTGCATTATTTTTCAAAGGATTAGGAGTATCCCTACCCTTTTGTGGCTCATGGTTGTCAAAAATAGGCTTCACATCCTTCCAATTTGTTTTATATGGCTGGTCATGTAACCTAGGGAATCTCTCTTGTCTTTGATAAGGTGGTCTATTATCTTGGAAACTCTTCCCACCTTTATCAAATCTAGTAGAAAGATCTTTAATAGCACTAGCCAATTTTTCAACCTTGTCGTCTTCCTTGGCAGGTTTCACAGCATGTGGCCTAGTCTCTTTCCATAGTCTACCTTCATCCCTTTTATACATTTGACCAGATGCTTTCCTATTACTTTCAATATTTATTACTAATTTGAAAGCATCTCTCAAAGTACGTGCACTTTTGTCTCTTAAGAGGTAAGACATCTTTCCCTCTACAACATTGAAATAGGTAGTCAAACAAACTTCATCATCCAATCTTAAAACCTGGAATAACTTGTACATGGCCTTCTGAAACTTACCATTGAATTCTAACATACTCTCATTTGCATGCTTCTTGATATTATTGAACTCATTCAGCATGTAATTGGAGTTAACATGTTCAACATACTATTATTTAAAACTTCTTATAAACTCATCCCAAGAGGTAATACTATTTTCAGGTAAACCTCTATACCAATCTCTAGCATGTTCTACTAATGATTGAACAAAAAATTTCATGACAACATCTTCATTCTCAATCTCATAATCATTTATTTTATCAATAAAATACTTGAGATGCTCTTCACATGTGATAACATTATTTCCTGTGAATTTAAGGATTTTGTCTCTTACCTCATTTGGGATGACATTTGGTTGAATAGGAATACCATCAAAGAACAATGGCATGTATCTATCTAGATGAACTAGCCTTCTTTGATCATTCTGTGAAGCCTGGGCTCCACCTCCTTTAGTATTCTGGTGTGAAGTATTGCTAGCAAGACCACTAGCTAATGGGACTGTGGGAATGACATTTTGAACTAGTCCTTGGACCATTTGCTGGGAGAATGAAGCTTGTTTATTAGGCACAAGACCAGCTAATTGATTTTGAGGTATTGGCCCACTAACAATAGGGATTGAACTTATAGCATTTGTATTCATGTTAGTATGAAGGAAAGCAATTTTCCTCTTCATCTCATTTGTAGCAACCTCTAATTCTAGCTTTTCTAATTGAATAGCCAAATCTTCCTTGGATTTTCTAGCCTTTTCTAGATCTAAGCTAGCCTAAGATATTGTAGTAGGATTAGCCCCATTAATTTTGGAATCATTTATGCTAATTCCAACTACTTTTTGTTTTCCCTTGTCAGATGCATTTATCATTTTACTTCTAAGATCCTTATTTCTCCTGATCTCCAATGGATGCAACTGTCTCAGGACATGGCCTTCACCTTCAAACTCATCTTTCTTATAATTTAACTTATTGTTGTTGACTTGTTGTCTCAAAATTTGGACATCCCCAAACAACTCACTATCTAAACCAGTAACTTTTTGTTTTAGATATTTTGCTTGGATCTCATTATTTTTTGTCTTTCGAAGGAGCTCTTTCTTTTCCATGAGTAATTCATAAATTTCTCATTCCCACTCCTTTTGCCTTTTAGTAATTTCCAAAAATTGTTCCTGGTCCTTTTTTTTCAAAGCAAAAACTTCTTCCCTTAATTTCTCAGAATCATGAGATTTAGTGTCAATAGCAGAAGCATATTTTGTTTGCTCTAGATTTTCTTGTGTAGCAAAGAAACCAATGTCTATCAATTCATCCTCCTGAGGAGGACTAATGGACTCAAGATCCATTCTTCTAAGGAATTCAAGATTCTTAGAAAATGATTGGATTCCATTTTGGGCGGGAATTGGAACATATTCTTGAGCTGGTCTAGCGGAATCATTACTAGCTATCCCCCTTCTGGACCATTGCTTTCTACTAGGGGTATGTAATTCCTCAACCATCCTCCTTTCAAGGTGATCTCTATAATAAGACCTAGTATTCCTTGGCTTACTCATATCACTTTGACAAGATAATCTCAAAATTTTCAAAAAATTTTACCACCAACTAGTAAACATAGAGTTTTAGAGTTGCCACCCATAAATTTATGGGAATAATTTGATAAACTGGTCTTCAACTACAGAAATAAACAATCAGAAAAACTATTAGCAAGTTTATTGCAGAAATTTTTTAGAATCCCCAGTAGAGTCGCCAATTTTTTTAGTGTTCAAAACTGCAAATGATAAAAAATTAATCAGAAAATATCTGATTCATAACTCTAGCAGTCCCAACAGATGCATCAACAATAGTAAACACTAAGGTATTAAGGATTTACAATCCTTCTTCTCTTTGAGCTTTAAGCTATAGGTGGGTATTACCTTTTAAGACTGAATTCTTCAAATATCACAATAGTTACTTGTATACTTGATACATATCTAATCATATAACTCTCTCACAACTTTAAAGTAAATCATTGTTTAAATTGGTTGATGGTGAAAATAATTCAAAGTGAGTAATCACCAGTGCCAAATCCTAGGGCATTAGAGTCAATAAACAAACATCTACAGAAAAAACCCTCTCAAATTAAATACACCCAAACCCCAGATAAAATGCCTTACCGATTATCTTTTTATGCATATATCATATCATCAAATTCATACACAAATAATGAAATCTCTAAGACCTCACTCAAGATTTACCCCTCCCTTGAAAGGAACTCAAGATTCAACCCCACTATCTACCTTGTAGAAAGATGTATCTAAAATTCCTTGCAAATTTAAATACACAAAGAAATCATTGATGAGACTGGTTTATCGTTGTTTTGTTTATGATTTTCTGGTTAGACTTGAAGTATGTCATGGGCTTTCATTAACAACATTCTTAATTGTTTTGCTTCTATGTTATGACTATGTGTTTGGTACTTTTAAGACAAAAAAATATGATGAATATATATATATATATAAAGTGGATATTATGATGAAATTTGGTATTTATTTCCTCTCTGCATTAATGGGTAGTGTTCCTATAGTCGTGCAATGATGATTAGCTAAAATAGGAAAACTCATTATGGATCTTTATCTTGGATTTGTGTTGCGAGTTTTGGTGCGCTAACCTCTTGAAGGGAAGCATAAAGTCAATAGGTAATGAAGACTCAACATTGAAGTGGCTTCATCAAATCGAGTAATTGTTTTCAGGTTTCATTATGGTTCCACTACTTCCAAACGGTAGCAGTTGTTGTTGAAGACTGAGTCAATTCATTTTCCAGGAGTTTTGGAGGATATCCAGCACTCGAGCATTCCAATATTCTTGTGGATTTAATGTGGCTTATTCTTGCATAAATTATGTTTTCACTTTTATAACTGAAAGTTGTTATCCCCATGTAATGGAGGATCCTAGTTCTTAGGTGTTCTATTTTTCAAGTTGTTCTTTAATAAGCTGGGATTTTTTATTCCTGTTAGTTAGATGTTCATGGAATATATTTTGTAATCCAGTAAAGAAGTAAAAACACTTTGACATTCCATCTTGTACTTACATTGATGTTTCATGAATGAATAGATGATATCTTCAGATTTCACTCTCTGAGTTTTAAATCTATTCACTCTTTTGTGGGGGCCCACGTGGAAGGTGAACTTTGTTCATGCTTAAGTAGAATCTAGTCTTAAGTTTCTTTGAAGTTGTTTAACACTATTTCTCCTGCAACCATTGGTAGCAGAACCACTGATTGTTTCCTACAACATAGATTCACCATTGAAGTATTCCCTTAAGTTCTAATTTAAGCTGTTATTTCAATTCCTAGCATAGATTTCCTATAAAAATTTCTTTGCTTTAGTAAACATGGCTTTTGAGATGAACTAGAGCATATAATTTGCAGCCACCATTTCAAGTCTACACTCCTGGATTGACAAATCTAAATGAAGCTCAGCATGATATTCTAAGTAGAAACTTGATGCTATTACCATAGAATCACTATGAAAGGATGTCCAATCCTTGAAGTTACTAAGGTATTATATTGATCAACCATTTTTGGTGTCATTACTGGGGATGGTGTCAATTTAGTTCAACCCTGAAGTCATTTAGTTAGTTTATATTCTATATTATTTTGCATGCATAGACATAGGGACCATCTTGGGAGATTTCTTCCTCGCATTATCCAAGTAGAACTATTTGAGGTTTTTAACCCAGAACTTGAGGAACCCCAAGTCGAGAACATACAAGAAGAAGAACCATTTGAGAACATATTTGTGGATGCATATGAACAATTGCCTTCACCTTCAACCTCTAAAGAATCATACCATCTAAATGAGCTATTTGCTGACCCAGAATATCAAGATAACCCACTTGCTCTTATCATCTACCAACTACCACCACAAGGTCCTCCTCCAAGAATGGACCAGCCTACCTTCCCCTTTCCTATTCCTAATCAGCAAGTTAACCAAAATTTGAAGAACATACCCTCTGCTGCACTCCCAAAATTCTATGGCCTTATTACAAAAGATCTTGAGACATTTCTCTTTGAGTTTGACATACTTTGCAGGAGTTATGACTACTTAACTGATCTCCACAAGCTAAAGTTGTTTCCCTCTACTTTAAAGGAAGTTTCTTTAAGATGGTTCATGAGCTTGGGTGCCAATGTTGTAGTAGATTGGCCTGCAATGAGAAATCTATTTCTTTCAAAGTACAAAGATTATTGAAGAGGTAGAGACTTAAAAGGGGATGACATTTTTAAAATGTCCCAGAAAGAAGATGAAACCTTGGAAGATTATGTCTCTAGGTTCATGTTCAACCTGCAACAGAATACACAGCACCAGCTGAATGAGGAATCCCAAAAGCATCTTTTTCTAAAAGGTGTGAATGATGGAAGCATTGAGGCCCTCGACCTCATGGAAAGAGGAGATATTATGCAGAAAACCTAGGCTAACATAAAGAATATATGTATGAACTATTCTAGAGCTACTGTCAAGAAAGGAAGAGGACTGAGAGACTTACCTCATAAGTCTAATGGTGCAGGGGTGTCCAAAGTAGAGCTATCAAACCTATTGTCAAACTTCAAGAAAGACATCATTAATGATGTTTCTATGTAGTTGGACACCATGCAGGTGAGAAGAAAGAAGCATGAAGTTGATGCCATGCTCACAGAGTACTGTCCTCATTGTAGGGAGAAGAAAAGAATTGTCAGTGTAAGTCTGTTTCAAGCCTAGAGTCCCAACCTATGCCTACTGATTTTAAAGCCATCGATGAAAATGGAGAGGTTCTCTATGTTTCCCAATGAAGGCCATGGGCCCAAAGACCAGATATGCCACAAGATCCTCTCCAAAAATTTAATAGTAATAGTCAATGGAAAAATCATTAACGTAGTGGTTTTAGTGGGCATAATAATTGGTAGTAGCCTTAGCAAGGTTGGAAAAAACCTCAACAAGGTTGGAAACAACCTTAGAAAGGTTAGAAATAGCCTCAACAAGGTTGGAAACAACCTTAGCAAGGGTGGCAACAGCCTCACCAGGGTTGGCAACAACCTTAGCAAGGCTGGCAGCAACCCCAGTAGGGGTGGCAATAGCCACATCATTGGATGAACCAATCCAATCAGAAAGCCTTGATGCCACCACCTCAACAACATGCTCTAATGCCTCCTCCTAAAGCCAACACTACTCCCCCTAAACAGACTTAGCTACCTTCTCAACCTACTCCTGATCCCAACAATACTAAACCTACAACACAACAACAAAGCTATGCTATTTCCTTAAATGATGTTCATTTAAGGTTAGGAACAACCCTTGCCTCTCCTCAAAAGCCTATCATAATAGAATTAGAGGATGCCTCAACTAAACAAATAGATGTGCCAACCAAATCTACCTCTCCTATAGCTAAAGAAACCCCATTTCCTCATAGGTTGGAAGAGCAAGCTCAGCCTATGGAAAGCCAAGTAGTGATAGACTTTCTTAATCAGCTAAAGAAGATGACAGTAAAAATACCATTGCTAGATGTAATAAATGAAGTTCTTGCTTATACCAAATCCATCAAGGAGGCCTATATTAAATAACCAGGGAGGAAGAAAAAGGATCCTAAAACCATACATGTCTTAGGACATTTATTTGATCTCATGTTGGAAAATACAACTGTACCTAAGTATTCTGATCCTGGGAGTCCTGTGGTTACGGTTACCATTCAAGGAATACAAGTCCAAAATTCTCTAGTTGATTTAGGTGCATCCATGAATGTCATGACAAAGGAGGTAATGTCTCAATTGCATATCATCGGCCTCAGGGAGATGCCAACTATACTTCAGCTTGCTGATACTTCCACCATCACACCTGATGGGATGGTAGAAGATGTTATATTCACTTTGAACTCTTGGGAATATCCAGTAGAATTTGTTGTCCTTTCCCCAAAGGCTAATATAGGTGGTTATCCAATAATTCTAGCACAACCATGGCTAGCTACTACAAATGCCTATATAGATTTTCAGTCAGGGAAGATGACAATTCAATGGTGTCAACACTAAGAATCTAACTTTGTATTCCCCTTCTCAACCCCTGTTGCAAGATGATCAAATAGTCTAGCTAGATTTGGGTGATCTTGATCCAGAGGTCAATTCCATCTGCTAGCTTATGATGATATCTCGAGAGCCATTTGTAGCCTCTAAGGGAGAAGATGAGATAATTTCCTCCATTATCCTGAATGAATATGGGGTATAGTCTGAGTTGTGTTCCTAAATAGATTGTATTCTGGAAACTCTGTTACCACCTCCAAATGCACCTTAGTATTTAGAACCTTCACAATTCCTCCACTTATTGTTTCCTCATGAGATGGATTTCCTTCCTATGGCTCAGCTATCAATGGTGGAAAAGGTCATCAAGCTAGAAGTTGGTCCAGGATATGAATAGAATCTAAGTAGTGCTTTATCACTTCCACAATAGAAAGTTGTCTTGTAGCTACTACATGAGCACCAACAAGATTTTTCTTGGGACTATACAAACATGAAAGGCCTAGATCCTAAACTTTTCACTCATAGGATCTACATCAACCTGAATGCAAGCCTATCCAACAGCCTCAAAGGAGGGTCAATCCAACTTTAAGGGATATAGTTAAGAATGAATTTCAGAAGTTGGTAAATGATGGTTTCATCTACCCTATTTTTGATAGCCAATGGGTCTCACCTCTAGTTATAGTACCCAAGAAAGGAGGGAAGTGGAGAGTATGTATTGATTACAAGGAGCTTAACTCTGCCACTGAGAAGGACCACTTTCCATTTCCATTCATAGACCAAGTCCTTGATAACCTGGCTGGCAAGAAATACTTCTCTTTCCTAGATGGCTTTAGTGGTTACAATAAAATACAAATAGCTCCTGAGGACCAGGAAAAGACAACTTTCACATGTCCATGGGGGACATTTTCCTATTCAGTCTTACCTTTTGGTTTTTGCAATGCTCCTGCCACCTTCCAAAGAGTGGTGATAAGTATCTTTTCCTATATATCTGCTGATTGCTGGAGATTTACATGGATAATTTTACTACCTATGGAAACACCTTTGATGAAGCTAAAGAAAATTTGGAAAAATAAATCCAAAGATGTCAGGACTACAACCTTTCTCTCAATAGTGAGAAATTCTTCATGCTGATGGAAGAGGGGGTTGTATTAGGCCATTTCATTTCCTCAAAAGGCATTCAAGTGGACCCCACCAAGATTGAAGTAATTAATACATTACCTACACAAAAAAAAGTAGAAGGATGTGCGGAGTTTTCTTGGGCATGCTGGGTATTATAGAAGATTCATAAAGGATTTCAGACAGCTTACCGCACCTTTGTATAATTTTTTGAAAAATGATGTTGATTTTGCTTGGGACTCTTAGTGTACCAAGTCTTTCCTATAGCTTAAGGAAGTTCTCACCACAACACCAGTTTTGAGAGGACCTAATTGGGGTTTGTCTTTTAACAATCATATAGACACCTCAGATTATGCCATTGGTGTTGTACTTGGTCAGAAGGTGGATTCAGTTGAACATGCCATTTATTTTATCAGTAAAAATTTGCAAGGTGTAGAGTTCAACTACAAGGTCACTGAGAAAGAGTTTCTTGTCATCATCCATGCACTGAATAAATTTAGGCACTATATTACTAGATATGATATCTTTGTGCATATTGACCACTCTTCTATCAAGTACCTAATGAATAAGCCTTCCATATCCAGTAGACTAGCTCACTGGTTGCTCCTTATGCAAGAATTTGACATCACCATAGTAGACAAGCCTGGTAAGGCTAATGTGGTAGCTGACTTGCTTTCTAGGTTGCATGTCCCTGATGATTCTGCAACCATTGACAATACTTTTCCCAATGAAAACCTCTTTCTGTTGTCTACACATAATCCATAGGATGTTGACCTTGCTAATTATCTCACTACTGGTAAGACTCCAACTCATTTCTCTGCTAAAGAAAGAAGGTTGTTAGCTAAAAAATGTTTTAATTATTCTTGGATTTTCAGATTCATGTTTTATACTAGTCCTGATCAAGTAACCCATAGATGCATAAGGGAGGATGAAACATATGATATCCTCAGGGCATGTCATGATGAACCTTGTAGCAGTCATTTTGTTGTCAAAAGAACAACATTCAAGATCTTGACTACAGGATATTACTGGCCAAGTCTGCATAAAGATGATGCTTAGTATACAAGGAAATGTGATAAATTCCAATGCATGGGATGACCCACAAAGATAGATGAGATGCCCCTATAGCCTCAAGTAATTGTAGCACCATTTGATAAATGGGGGATTGACTTTGTCAGTCCTATTGAGCCATCTTCACAAGGTAAATATTATATCATTGTATGCATTGATTATGTTACCAAATGGGCTAAGGCCAAACCTATGAAGCACCCTAAGGATAACAATGTTTCTAAGTACCTCTATGAGTTTATTTTCACAAGATTTGGTATGCCTACGGAGTTGCAATCTGATCAGGGTCCTCAGTTTACTTCCAATTCGATAGTTTCTTTGATGGAAGAATACAAAATTTTCCATGGTAAATCCTCACTATATCACCCCCAAGCTAATGGCCAAGTAGAGGTTACTAATAGGGAGCTAGAATCCACTCTTACCAAAACTGTAGCACTCTATAAGAAGGATTGGGCCACATGACTTCCTTAATCTCTTTGGGCTTACAGGACTACTTGGAAGACTACAACAAACTTCACTCCATTTGATCTTGTTTATGGTCAATCAGTTGTTAAGCCTATAGAATTTGAACACAAAACATTAAGGAAAGCTCTTGACCTTATATTGGATCTCACTGCAACATAAAAGGAAAGAATAATGAGTTTTAATGGACTCGATGAATGGTGCAAATATGCCTTGCATAATACCGGATTACTGCAGTAGTAGCGAAAGCAATGGCATGACAAGTATATTAAGGATAAAGTCTTTTTTTTTGGTGACTGGGCACTTCTTTATGACTCCTGGTATCAGCATCATCTAGGAAAGTTACAAACTCATTGGTTAGGGTGGTATGATATTGTTGTTTTGTTTCCTAATGGTGTGGTCTAGCTCTCTACTATTGATCCTATCAGGTTCAAGCTAGTCAATGGTCACAAGTTGAAATTGTATCACAAGCTGAAAAGTAAAGAAGAGTTCCTACACCAGTTCTCCTCCGCCATTGGTGAAATATTTCTTGTAGCCTTTGGCAATAAGCTTCTCACTCATTTTCCTTCTTCACTTTAAAACATTCTCATCACTCCCATAATAAAAGCTTTCTTCACGAAATTTATTTCTCTGCAATAAATTCCACTTTATTTCTTGTCTTTTTCCCATCCATTTCATAATTTTGCATTCATGGATAACACCAGCCACTTTCCTCAGCTATATTTTAGGTTCGTACACTATCTGAGGTATTTATTCCTAAATTAGTTTTTCAAATTTTTAGCTATGCCTCGTCACATGCACAAGTGTGGGACCACTTTCCTAATTAAACTAGGGGGAGTTATATATCATTTTTTTGTCTTACGTATTCATAAAATCTTTATGTTTTATTCTTTTGTCTTCTTTGTACTTTACACTTCTTGTCATGATTTGACAATCTTGAGAGTTGTGTGCTATTTTATTATTTCACACATATTAAGGGTGGAAAGTACATGCTAAGTATGAAGTCTATGGTTTTGTAATTATGAGTAGTTAATGTGTGAGATATTCTTGATTTATACTCATATTTGCACTGGAGCTCATTTCCAAAAAGCTAGAACTTTCTATATTTGACATTTTCTTGTAAACTTTCCAATTCAAAACTCTTTGTCTGAGCCTTGTTTTTTAGTGTTTAAATTTCTTAGAACTTCATTTTGAGTAATTTGATAACTAGAAGATGAGGGGAAAACTTATCCATAGGGAACCCATAGTGCACAATATCTTGTTAGAAGATCAAGCTT
This sequence comes from Chamaecyparis obtusa, assembly GCA_027943335.1. Classification (NCBI taxonomy): domain Eukaryota; kingdom Viridiplantae; phylum Streptophyta; class Pinopsida; order Cupressales; family Cupressaceae; genus Chamaecyparis; species Chamaecyparis obtusa. The sequence goes on along the minus strand of BSBK01002145.1, from coordinate 360,506 downwards.
GCAGACCATACTTTCAGGTGGGAGGATGGCTTGATTGCATCTTGAAGCTCACCGGTTGGGATGATGAGGTTGTGTTGCAATTTCTAAGCACGTTGAAGGAAGGAGTAGCCATAGTCAAGGGGTTAAGGGTACCATTTTCACAAGTTGTGGTGGTGGATGTCATGGGGTTTCCACAGGAAGGGGAAGAATTTGTAGAGAGTCTTAATCCAACAATGTCCAGGGTGCAGTTTACCCTGCACTAGGAGCCACCTTTGGAAATTGACAGGAAGAAAGGTACATATAGAATGTCTTTTCTAGAGCCGTTTAGACAATGTGTAGTTCATGTGATCAAGTATTTCACTTGTGAGGGATGTCAGTCATACTTACATTCTGTTCATTTCAAGTTTCTAAGCTGTTTGTGACATGAAAATAGACCTATAAACATTCCCAGCTTCATGTTTAACATTATGAAGAAACAGGATGTTTTGGTGCAAGAAGGGAAACTTAACTCTATGTTGCATCATTGTCTAGTTAAGTTAATAGTTGAAAAGGCCTTGAGGGAGCAGTAAGAGTTATCTTGGGAAGAATTTTTGTTGCAAGGGTTTAAGGAACCAACTCTAGAACCTATTGGGCGTAGGGTTGGGCAAAGAATTCAAACAGATAAAGGGGTTAAGAAAGTTTTTATAGAACTTGAATGAGGATCTTCTTCTAGGAAAAATTCTAGGGTTAAAACTCCTAGGGATTCTCCTCACTCCTCTACTTTGAAGTCAATCTAGAATGAGGAAGAAGACAATGCTTCTACAAAGAATTCTACTCTTGTGCCGAAAAGGGTTTCTTGGAGGAACAAAGGAAAGAAAAATAGTCCTAATTCTAGTCAGGAGGAAAAGGAACAATCTCCCTAGTCATAAGCACTTCTAAGAAGAGGAAAATTTTTGAGAAAAAGGAAGAGACTCCGTTGAGGAGGACTAACGGGAAGAAGCAAAATGAAACTGTAGATGTGCCACTAGAAGGGTTAAATATTGAACCTGAGACCTCCAAGTAGAAGGAAGAGGAACCCAAGAATATGTAGTAGGAAACACTTGAGAAGCTTCTTGAGGTTAAACAAGACCAAGTTCCTAAGAAACAAGTAGATAAAGAATGCATAATCATTGATGATGACTCTAGCTCTGAGGATCGGGCTTATATCTTTCGAAGAAGGGGTTCCTCCTCTAAGGGTCCTTAGACAAATGATAGTTGCAGTGACTCAAGAAATGAGGAAATGTCTGAGGGATGCTATATGATGTAAGAAGAGGAACTGCAATTATCTCCTGTAGTAGAAGAGAAGAATTTGTATGAAGAAAACCTTGGAATTGATATGGATCTTGTTAATAAAGTGGTAGATCAGGTTTTAAGTGAGGGTTTGGATGTGTTGGCCTCTGTTGCAAAACAATGCTCTAATAATGAGAGAGCTCTGGTGGTATGGATAGATCCCATGGAAGGGATAAGTTGCAAAAATGGTAAGCCCCATGTTCCTCATCCAGTGGAAAATTCTAGTCTTAGTTCTATGTCAGAAAAGTTTGGTTTTGTGTCTTTATTATCAATCATTTTTCAATTATCCAAGCAATTAATTTCAGAAAGCGAACAATGGAAACAACATAGGAAAGAGTTAAATAGGGTTATAGATCAGCATTACTAGGAGACTCTTGAGTAGGAGGAAAAGGTAGAGCAATTAATGATCTATAGGTCACCATCTCCTATTTATGCCCTATTCCTAAAAGAATAACTACTGAATTATTAGATGACTTGCATCATGCAAGATAGATCCCCATTGTCACAAGAGCCTCTTCAATTTTCCCAGGCCTTTAATAATTCTCTTGCAGCCATAAAGAATTTAGTGTGTGAATTCTTTCTCCACAATCTAGTAGTGCCAAATGATAGAACCTGGAACCCCTTACTTTATGTAGGAGATATATAGCTGAGAGCTCTTATGTCTTGGTTATAGAATGAAATCAGTTGGGAATCACAGGCCAAGATCTATAGAGAATTAGAGGAGGAAATTCCTCTATAACTAAGGTTAGAAGTTAAGGATCCTAGGACATGTTATTTTGTCTAGTTGTGAATTGTACCATCAGATGCAAGTAGCAAGCTCATTTACCCACTTCGCAATGAAGCATTTGATGAATATGAGCAGTTGGTTAATTCTAAATTGACTGAAGCAATGAATGCCATTTAGTGGCATTGGATTAATTTAACCAGAGAACTAAGGAACAAAGAATCACATTTGCCTCTGAACTTTGACATGGAAAACATGCGTGCACCTTGGTATATCTCCTTGGGGAGGGTAAGACAAAGCTTCTAGATTCCTCTCACATTCCAGCCACTTTTTCTCATCTCCCCCCTATTAGAAAATTTAGAGAGTATAGACAGTTATGATATGCAGGGAGAAGTGGAAAGATGGGAAAAGCATAGGGTAACCAAGGGATTCTTATGGAGCTTTGTAAAAGGAGGTAGCGGTCAAAAATCAACTGTCGATTATAGGATGACTGCCAGACTTAAGAATTTCATGTTTGCTATGAGACCAACAAAATGTTAAGTTGGGGGGAAATGATGAGCCCGATTTATGGTTATTTTGTTTATGATTTTTTGGTTAGACTTGAAGTATTTCATGGGCTTTCATAAACAACATTCAAACTTTTTATGCTTCTATGTTATGACTATGTGTGTTTGGTACTTTTAAGACTAAAGAAATATGATGAATATATGTATAGATTAAATGGATATTATGATGAAATTTTGTATTTCTTTCCTCTTTGCATTAATGGGTAGTGTTCCTATAGCCATGCAATGAGGATACGCTAAAATAGGAAAACTCATTATGGATCTTTATCTTGGATTTGTGTTGCAATTTTTGGTGCGCTAACCTCTTTTAGGGAAGGATTAAGTCAATAGGTAATGAAGACTCATCATTTAAGTGGCTTCATCAAGTCAGGTAACTATTTTTAGGTTTCATTATGGTTCCACTACTTCCAAACGGTAGCAGTTGATGTTGAAGACCAAGTTAATTCATTTACCAGGAGTTTTGGAGGATATCCAATGCTCAAGTGTTCCTATATTCTTGTGGATTTAATGAAGCTTAATCCTGCATAAATGATGTTGTCTCTTTTATAACTGAAAGTTGTTATCCCCATGTAATAGAGGATCCTAGTTCTTAGGTATTCTATTTTTCAAGTTGTTCCTTAATAAGTTGGGATTTGTGATTCTTGTTAGTTAGATGTTCAGGGAATCTATTTTTTAATCTAATAAATAAGTGAATACACTATGACATTCCATATTGTACTTATGTTGATGGTTCATGAATGAATAGATGATATCTTTAGATTTTAGTCGCTGAGTTTTAAACCATTCACTCTTCTGTGGGGGCCCACGCAGAAGGTGGACTTTGTTAATGCTTAAGTAGAATCTAGTCTTAAGTTTCTTTGAAGTTGTTTAAGATTGTTGCTCCTTCAGCCATTGGTAGCAGAACCACTGACTATTTCCTACAGCATAGATTCACTATTGAAGTATTCCCTTAAGTTCTAAGTTAAGCTGTTGTTTCAATTCCTAGCATAGATTTCCTATAGAAATTTCTTTGCTTTACCAAATATGGCTTTTGAGATGAACTAGAGCATATACTTTACAGCCACCATTTCAAGTCTACGCTCCTAGATTGACAAATCTAAATGAATCTCAACATGATATTCTAAGGAGAAACTTGACGCTATTACCATAGAATCACTGTGAAAGGATGTCCAATCCTTGAAGTTAATAAGGTATTATACTGATTAGCCAATCACATTCATACATGAAGACAAAAAAAATATATACATGGAAATTTGATATATTTTATTGATAAACTTCTTATATCAGTATATTCAAAGAAGTAGCATTCCTAAGAATCAAAATACTAAATCTATAAACTCCTATTACAAATGAGTATTTTCACCACCTTTTGGTGTGAGTTAAAAAAAATTATATATAGAGAAACCATCTTGGGATCCTTGAGAAAAGGATACAACAAGCTTCGGATGGCTCTGATAGTGACTTGCACTAGATTACAAAAGACTTAAATTTCTAACAAAAAAAGAGGGAAAATAGCACCAAAAGTTGTTCCTCCTCATGGTGAGTTCCCCTTTGAGCTTCACCTTTGTCTTCCGATATTCAAAGCAACTGCCAAAGTTGTTATGTGAATGATGACCACCAACCGGCTAACTTACATCATTCCTTTTATGATAATTTCCCTCCCTATGCTCATGGATCAGGTGCATTGCTGGAACTTATTCTTTTTCTAGGTCTTCAATGTCAACAGTTGCAAGCTTATTCCTTTTGGGCTTTGTAAGAGTGTCCCATGTAGATACATGTTCTTCTGTTAGCCATTGGAATTCCTGAATGCTCTGGAGCTATTTTTTTTGCCTTTCCCACCTAGCATCAGTTACCTACTTGACATCTGTAGTAAACTTGGTGAAGTCCATCTCAGCTTTTAAGGCTTCATCCAAAACAATATTAAATCTGTCAATATCCAATTCATTATTTTCATTAATGAAAGCCTCTTTCTTAGGTAGTAAGGAATCAAAATCTTATTTCCATTGATTTAACCCCTTTATTGAGCCATCCTCATTCTTGATTAGAGGAATAAACCTATTGAATTATGGGCCAAACATTATTATCCTTGCCTGAATTTGATTTTCCTTTCCTTTAAAAATTGACAAAGTTGCCCCTATCCGATCAATCTCTTCACCAACTTGTAGAACAATCTCAGGAATATCTGGTCTAAGAGATTGCACAGCTATCAGTCTCTCAAAAATTGATGCTCTGACTGACCAGGTTGTATGATAAGTACTCAAAATTGCAAAAAAAATTGTTTACCTCCATGTGTAGCCCAGGTAACTTATTATAAGCAATGTATACTACATTTGCCTTCTCCTTTAAAACATTAACTCTATACTACAACACCCTTAATAAGGCTTGTAAAATAGCCTCATTCTGCTCTATTTTTCCTTGTTCTGATGATGCAACAACTTCTTCTCCACCTTCATTTTGAGTCTCTATTTGAGGGGTCTATTCTAGTGGTGGGGGTGCAACCATAGGCATATTTATGATTTGTTGAGTCAGTTCATCCACATATCATTCTAGTTCCTTTTCTTTGATGATATGCACTTCCCTATCTCTTACAAGTGCATTTTAATCTTCAAATAGGTTCTTATACCTATCTGAGATTGGCTTAGTTTTATCTTCATTTAATCTTGCAAAGTGGGTAAGCACTTGTGAGATCTCTAAGTCTCCTATTTTGTGGATTGACCACACAACTTTGTCACCATCCATTTTCTCTATATATTTAGCAGAGAAGGCTTCTGGTCCTTGGGATAGAGGCTCCATATAGCCAATGCCCAATTCTTAGGGCTATACCCAAATACTTTTATTAAATCCCCTACTTGGGTCTTTGAAGATAAGCTTATATCTTCCTACCTCCTTATCCTATCTATAATGAAAGCTGAGGCTATATCCCACCTAGGTACAAGAAACATGTTGCTGGCCTTTACTAATTTACTAGCTTCCTTTGGAGTGATGGTCTCTGATATAGGATCATAGTCCTTTAATGCTTGGATGGCCTCATTAAGTACTTGACCCTCCTTTGTGATCTGTGCATTTGATGCAACCTATTGTTGCTTGTGCCACAATAAGAAATTCTTGAATTCATCTCACTTAATAAAATCATCATCCTTCATGAAAGCATCTTGCTCTAGCATTATTTTGTCTTAACGTAAATCCAAGGGCATCTCAACTTCTTCAACTATGCCTTTCTATTTTCTCCTCTCTTCCCTAATCTTCTTCCTTAATTGGTGATCATAGGCTCTAGTTCTAGTGATTAGAGCTCCTACTCTATCCTTCTTCTTCTCAAGAACTCTTGCTTGTGAAGGCTCTCCAACTTGCAATTTCTGCCTCTTAAGAGGAGGCTCACTAGTATTATGAGAGCTAGGAATCTCTGTCAAATCCATAATTGTATTTCCTTCTCCTCCTTGCTCAAAAGGAGGTGGTTGTTCTATGGCAGGAAGGCTATGTATTGAATAGCCATCACTTCCCTCTTCATAATCTGACTCAAAGTGATTCTCCATTTCCCTTTGTTTATCATCAATTTAGTCCTCTAGTGAATTGACCAATGTATTGAAATTCAACATCATTTTCTCCAACCTTTGGAGGTAGGGAAATGTAGCGAAGAAACCCTCAAAAGACAATCCCTTCCTTTTCACATGTTTCTCCAATGACAATAACTCTTGGAGTTGTTGGGCCCTCTTTTCTACTTCATCATCTTCTATAGTATTTCTGATAACATCCTCTTCAGGACACTTCTCATGTCTATTGTTTATATGAATGGTAGGAGTATAATATTTCCTAGCCATAATAATAAAATCCTTTGTATCTACATACCTATACACAGCAGCATTCATCTCATACTGGCCCAACCAATCATTCAATTTACTAAATACATTCTTCCCAATTGTGAAGTTACATACTTTGAAGTTCCTAGGGGTAAAGGTACCATACCTATGGGGGGCCAAGTGCTCCTTATCAGTAAACATCAGCTAAAAAATGATCTCTAGGAGTGCAATCCTGAGTAGCACAAAGAATGGTAGAACATGACGTGGTTAGGGACACCCATAGACTCTGATTATTGTAAAAGTCTTATCATAGTAGAAAACTCCCCAATTATGATTTTTAGGCCACTTGTCAACAAATTGACAAGGCCTTAGTAATTTCAAAGCCTTGACTGGCAGCCTGGAAAGATTTAATCCTAAGCTGAGCAAAATTGGTTGTACTATCCAATTCTGAAAAACACAAAAGTCATAATTGGTGGAAGGATAGCTCCATACCCTTATCCAAGACTAAACTAGATTATGTTGACCCCTCCACATTATTTGAGGCTCAAGGTGCTCCAAGTCCATAATACTTTAGTTGTAGTACAAAATGAGGTGCATTAAAAGTGAGTAATGCATAAATCTAGGAGAAGGCTCCTTCTTCCTAACTACCTCAAGTCCTTCATGCATCCTATTTATGACATACCCAATGTAGTCATATCCTCTTCTCACATGAAGACTTTGTGAATCTAATACCATCATTAGGATGTCAGATGAAATCCTCTCCGAACCAAAATCCACCCCTAGCACTTTGCATAATCCATATGCAATGTATCTGATGTAAAAACATAGGTCCTTGTAGAAATATGGTGCTGCCCCAGCCACTGCTATAATGTAGTTTATGTTTTCTATTGGGACATGGTTTTGGATTTCCCTAGACACTAGGACTGACTCCCTAATGTATCTTCTTGCCTGGGCCTAAAAATTGATCTTTGTGGCCATTAGAATTTTAATACCAAAGGCTTTCATAAATGAATTTCTATCTAATGTGACCAGAGTTGAGCCATCCCTTTTCCTTATTGTGTTTGACAAATGGTCATATCTATTGGACAACTCTATGAGAAATTGTACATCTAGGAAGACATCAGGTACTATCAACCTAGCCAACCCAGAAGTCCAAGGGTTTGAAATGGGTACTGGACTATCATCATTCTTTTAAAAATAACTAAACAGATAGATTCCAGACACATCACTTGTCTTCGCATCTCTATAGTAACCTAGATGATCAATGAAAATTTCATCACTAACCTTTTTATTTTGTGAGGACCCAAGCAGCAAAGTGATAAATTTGTTTGAGTAGCTTTCCTTCACCTTTTCTTTGGACCCCTTACTATTAGAAGCTCCACTTGTTGTTGGTTGACTCATATTGACTACAGATAGAAATTATTCTAAAATTTTTGAACTTACTAAACTCTTTAATCACTGAAAAACTTAGGAATTCTTGTAATTCTTTAGCTTTGGCCCTCTAGAATGATTGGTGAATTTAGAATGAGTGACAGTTAGCTATATTTGTTCTAAAGAATTGAATACAGTAGCCCGTTTGAGACTCAAACTATGTAATTCATGTCACTTCAACCATTACTTGGCATGTTCTAAACTTCAATTCACTATTTTTGAGCTAAGAAAGTGACAGGAAATCAAATTTTGATTTCTGGAAACCTAGCGACTACACGTAGTCTCCTAGTCATTGCAAGACCTAACACCCTTTTAATACTTTCTGAGACTCAGCGACTAAAGGAAAATATTTAGTCCCTACATGATTTTAGTTTTTTAAATTCTATCTCAAGAGCTGGTGACTATTGTCAAAAATCATAGTCATTGAATGATTTGGATTTTTATGATTTTGTCTCGTGATCTAGCGACCTTTTGAAACTTTAATTTTTCATTCAGAGACCCAACAACTATAATCTATCTCTTAGTCACTGCAAAATTTATCACTTGTCAATTTTATTCTGAGACCTGGTGACAAACGTATTTCCCAAGTCTCATTACCTTTCTTTTTATTGAGAAACCTGGCGACTAGCAGTGAGTCTCTTAATCACTAGAACTTGTTGACTTTTCAAAGTTCTTTTGGAGACTACCCAACTTTGCCCATCTGGAGACCTAGTGACTAAGGAGTAGTCTCTTAATCACTGGATGTTTTTTCAAATCCTCATTCCATCTCATGACTTCACAATAGCCACATGATCTTAATCTAACGGTAGTCGCTCAGTCTCATAAACTTCACTCTGACTTTGACTTTCTTAGGAGATCTAGAGACTGATCCTATCTGGAGATCTAGGACTGAAGGCAGAATATCTTTGATTTATTGCTTCTGGAGACTCAGCGACTATAGTCCATCTCATAATTGTTAAAAGATTTGTATTTGTTCATTTTATTTGGTGACCAATCAAGGACAAACACATCATCAAATCTAGAAAATAGATCCATATCATTTTTCATTTTTTATCTCAGCAAGCACTTAACCCTTAGTCATCTAGTGATTGTGTGACTGTAGTCACCTCCCAGTCGCTGAATAACTTCCTTAACCCTGGTTAAATTCAAAGATCATGTGAAAGCCCTTATTCACCAAGTCATCAAATATCCTTCTTAACTTCAATTAGATTATGAGATTAAGAGCTAACCATTGATCTTCCCTTTATCCTATGGTCCTCGCTGAGTTGCTAGAAACTTTATGACTTAAAAGCTACATCATGAGATCAGGAGATAACTATGTGATTGGATCACTGAATGTTTAAAACCTAACCACCAGAATTGGGAGAATACGCAACTACCATAGTCATTGGGTCACCTAATAAATAGACTAACTACCCAAGAACCTGCAGACCTAGCATGTCATGCCCATATTTCTATGAGCAAAACACACCAACTTTTTTTTTAAAGGATTATGTTCTATTAATATTGAAAGGTTTCCTAACTCAATAGTTTAAAATAAAAAATTTTAATTAAAGATTAATGGTTCTTGAACTTCCATGATGAATATAATTATTTAAAGTATAAAACTAATATGGGTGAGGTCAACTTATTACATTGCTATTATTATTCTAACGTATTTGACTTCTAGGTGTTAGCATAATTGGAGTGTTGTAGTTTTTTTGTAAGGTTTAATTACTAAAGTTAAGTCCTCTGATGTAAAGGTTGCCTCATGAAATTTTCGTAACATTCCCTTATATTAGCATTCATAAATAGCTATAGTAGCAAGGTTATTACTTCCCATTTACCAAGGTAATTAATATAATTTAATGAATCCAAAGTCCTTTCTTTAAACTCTAGTTCAATCTTAGGTTTAATCAACTGATTAGCATATTAAACTAAATCTAATGCTAAGAAAGTGTCTCGTAAAATATTAAACCAAAAATTAATTAAAATTTAATCTAAATAAATTGTAATTCCCTACAACATGATTTCCTTCATTTGAATAAAATAAATTAATTAGCTAAATTCATTTTACTAATATTATTTGCCTAATGTCCCAAATCAACAATCCAACTCTTAATCCCTTTCAAAATAAATCTTTACTCACTAAAATTTAAAAGACACATTAAGTTAATAAAATAAGTAAAAAGTCCAAATAGAGATTTGAGGGGAAAAGGAGATGGCGAAAAGTTTCAAATGGGGTTTGACTTTTTCCTCCAACCCCTAACCCTAATCCCGAAATTAGGGATAGAGGGAAAAATAAAAGTCCCAAAAAGCTTCCCAAAAACTTCATTTTCCCTCAAAATCTCTCCCAACCAAACCCTAATGGGTTTGGCTTACTTTTTTTGTTTTGGTTGCTACTTGCAGGTTTAAGGAGAGGTCTAAAATGGAGGGAGGAATACATATGAGATGTATATTTGTATGTTTATATACACATTCTATATATGCCTACAAATATATTTCTCTCATAAGATATTTCTCACAGTCAAAAAAATAGCAAATGGAGAGATCAAATTTGGATCAACAAAATGCATATGCAACAAGAAATGGGTATAAATTTCTTCCCATTTGTTTCAAAGTTTTATCTTCTTTTTTTTAAAACAATAACAGACGTCTCCCCTCTTGTTTTTTAAACTAATTTCATTTGAGTCTATATTTTTTTTGTTTCAAATCAACCCTTATCGCAGGGTTTTTTTTTTTTCATAAATACAATAAAAAAAAATTGAAATGGGGCTAGGGGAGCTGGGCTCAATCCCCAAACCCCTTGGCCGTTGTTGTGGAGGGGCCACAGCCAGTCATGGCCATGACTGTGACCTCCCACAGTCCATGGTCATGGGCTATGAACTCATCATCAAGTCACCAAATATCCTACTTAACTTCAGATTAGATTATGAGATTAAGAGCTAACAATTGGTCTTCCCTTTATCCTACGGTCCTCGCTGAGTCGCTAGATGCTTTATGACTTAACCGTTAAATCATGAGATCAAGAGATAACCGTGTCACTAGATCACTGAATGTTTAAAACATAACCACCAGAATCAGGAGAATACATGACTACCATAGTCGTTGGGTCACCTAATAAATAGACTAACTACACAAGAACCTGGAGACCTGGCAACTGACAGAAAATACACTGCTATCTTTCATTTGGAGACTCAATGACTAAAGAGAAGTTTCATAATTGATGAATAATTTATCACTTCATCATTTTATTGAGAGATCACCCGACTGAAGGTATTTTTGATTTGGAGACTGGGCGACTATAGTCACTCTAAAACATTTAAATAGTATAGTCACTAGATCTCATAATTCTCCATGGGGTCATTCAAAGACTACCTGACTAAAGGCACTTCACTGAGTCACTTGAAGAAAAAGAATATTCTCAACATTTGAAGGGATCACACGACAAAGGGTTTCAGGGAATCACCAGACTAAAAGGAATATGCCAAAATTTTCAAGAGACTTAGAGACTAGCCAAGAATAGTAAAGTGCACATGTGTAAAGGCTCTCTTAAGTGATTTTAAAAAGGTAACAACAAAATAGAAACTGGCTAGTCTTTTCTAGGGTTTTTTGGATCTTCAGAACTATTTACGACCTAACACTTATGGTTTTTCACAATTATGAACATATTTCAAGCTCTGGGTAGGAAATTTGTAGGAGATTTATCACAAAAATAGGGAAAACTTTCAAAGAAGAAAAAATTAAAATTCAACTTTGAAAACTAAAAATACTACCAATAGTAAGATCAAATTACTCCATTCATTAAGCACAAGAAAACAAATGGAGCATTTTTCCAACCAAAAGGAACAACTATGAACTCATAATATCCATAGCGAGTGTGGAATGTTGTCTTGTGAATATCTGCATCCTAAATGTGCAACTGATGGTATCTTGACTTGAGATCAATATTGGAGAATAACTTATCTTCTTTCATTTGATCAAAGTGATCATCAATCCTTGGAAAAGGGTACCTATTCTTGATCGTTACATTTTTCAACTATTTGTAGTCGATGCACAAGCATAAAAATCCATCCTTCTTAACAAATAGTACAGGTGCTCCCCATGGAGAAATTCTTGGATGAATGTTTCCCTTCACCAAAAGATCCTCTAACTAAATTTTAAGCTTTCTCAACTCCTGGGTGTTCATTCGATAAGGAGCTCTATATATAGGTTGTTCTCTTGGAACAAGATCGATGCGAAAAGATATGTCATACTTAGGTGGCATACCCAAAATCTCACTAGGAAATACATCAATTAATTATTGAAGTATATGATGATCAAGAGTCTATTCCTTTGTTTCCACTTCATCCATCTCACTCATAGTTATAGAAAATACTTGACATCCCTTTTGCATGTTTCACTTGAGTTGCATAGAAAAAATCATATGAAGATATATAGGGCGTTGAATTCTCACTATCTCACAATCCTTGCCAATATCATCTTTGCATCTAATTAAATTTGTCTAAAATAAATGTTGGCTCTGGTGTTGCACAAATGTTGAGATAAAATTTTGAACACCTAAAAGGCAATCAGGGAAGTATTCTATATAAGTTTTATTTTCCCTAATATTTAATATTTTTATCATAATTTTTTGTGTCGTTATATTCCTTATCATATAAAAAACATATGGTGAAAATTTCAATTTGTTACCTATTGTAGTTTAAAAGTTATTTAATTAAATAAATTATTTAGGGTTTCTTAAAAAAAAAAATTTCTCTTCAACATTATACTATTCTAAAGTCCTTAGCGGGTTATATTATTCCATGAAATATATTTTAATCCTAACGCATATAAATTTGTTTACCAAGCGGGACCCATGGACTTTATCAACAAATAAGACAGATCCAACGGTGGGCGCTATTTCGCAAGCCCTGACTAAATGCTATGCGAAACAACGTGATGACGACAAGTGTCACCGGTCCCCACATAAGTCTATAGCTCTGCGGGCCCAGAGGAACGACCATCCAACGTGGCATTTTTATTGGATGTCTTACTTTCGCGAGCACTGACAAAAGACAATGCGAAAACAAGATGTTCCGACACGTGTACAATGGTCCCACGACTTCAAAATTTCTGGCGGTTCCTGATTGGGCAACGATTGACATGTCATGCGGGCCCGATGAAATATTTTAAAAGATGATCCAACGGCTATCATTATTTCGTTAACCTTTGACAAATGCTATGTGAAATAGCGAGATTGCTCCACGTGTCTCTGGGCCTGGTCAAAATAACGACGTCCCCACCTTTTGAGATCTGACGGCTACCGCCATTTCGCGATCGTCTGACAAGAGCTATGCGAAATACCAAGATCTTTCCACGTGTCCATGGACCCACTGCCGGATTGATTGGGTGGCGAAACATAATATAATAAAATGGGCCCGGGTTTCATAAGCGGAAGCAGAATTTAGATCTATGGCTATCGTCATTTCGCTGACCTCTGACATATGCTATCGATCACGTGGAGATTGAGCAAGAATTTTAATGAGCGAACAAGGAAGTTTATTAAAACCCTAATGATTTTTGCTATAGTTTAACTTAGGATATATGTTGATGTGTATGTTTATATTAATATGTTAATTAAATAGTTTTATTTTTAAATTTTTAATATATCATTTTTCTTTTGCAGAGCGGTAAATTTTTTAAAAATTCATTGCAGTTGTAAATGACCTAAAAATAATATTTGACCTAAAATAATAGAATTTTAATAAACATATAGTCAAATACTATAGGATTTAATTTATTTTATTTTGTGCATATTATTATTACTAAAATTTTGTTAATTAAGAAATTGATTATTTTAATTGGTTTTTGCAGAAATATGTTGAAGATTTATTTATCAAAATTGGAAACATCAAAGCATGAAGATTTTTGAATATGTAGAAATAATTATTATATTTGCTGGACCTATTTTATTTTTTCCAAATTATAAAATATTGATTACGAATGATTAATTCATTCTTCTTTGTAATTTTAATTGGTTCAGTTGCTGATCTGTTATTCCTGAAACGTTGCATCAACCCTTCGCTTGTTGCACCCGTTAAATAAAATATTATTTAAAGGGTATCAAGGTTGATGTAGAGGAAGAAAAAGAAAAAATATTATTATTACACAGGAATTTCTGATCAGCACTGCAACCCAAACTTTTGTAAATATTTTCCTTTATCAATATATGAGTAGACCTGTTCTCTTATTGCAAATAGATTTTTATCATTTACAATCAGTCCCTTAGATAAATCATTTAGAACTTCTTCATCATAATCATTTAATATATATATTTCTGAGTCAAATTCTTTGCGATTATTTCCAGTTTATTTGCTCATCTTGCATGGTTAAATCCTTTGGATTGATGCATAAATCAATTGGTCTGTCATTTGAGGGAATTCTGGAATAGCTTAGAGTTTTTTCTAAGTTATATATCTATTTTATTGATTATATGAAGTGACTAATTCCTCGCGAATTGGTCTCTAAGGTTGCACATTAGGGTTGGATGATATTGACTCTATTGCCCAATAGGAAACAAGGCACTAGTCTATTATTGCATACAGGAATACAATCATTTGATTTTGATTTGCTTTGCCGTGAAGATTTATCCAATCAATTTATTTATACACTCATTAACATTTCAATAATATATTACAATTTTATTTTATGATCAATTATTATCAGTTCTAATAAGCTTTTCAAGTTCATTTTTCCAAGCTTTGAAATGATTAGCAACTGAAGGATCTTTTTATCTGTTACTAAAATTTCTTGGAAGTTGAAGACAGGATTCAAGGAAAAGGCTTACCAGCCTAGGTTTTGCAGAGCCTGAATTGCAGAGGTTTTTAGTCATTCCCCAAGGGCTAAAACCTGTTAATTGGCCGGAGCAATTGGCTTTCTTACCATTGGGTAGGCAAACCCATAGGAATTCCAATTTGTAGTTTCGAGTACCAACAGATTGGCGACTTTTTTTTTTTTTTTTTTTTTTTGGCGACTCTGCTGGGGAAGACATATCCAGATAAACGTTTATTCTTTCCAAGAGGAAAGTGGCGACTCTACACAAAGTTTTTGAAGTAAAAAATTATTAGTCAAGGTTCTTTCATGAAAGGTAGAAGATCCTTGAAACCAAATCACCTTGAATTGGATTGGAGTGTAAAAAAGAATACAAACTCCAAAATGCCATCAAAGATGACTCATTCTGACAAAGATGATATAATATATACTTGTGAACAGTCTCCTATCCCAAGCCTTAAAAATAATGAAGAAGAAAATGAAGATTGTAATCTATCTTCTAGGAATTATGGGATTCACAATGAATCAAATTCCAAAGATTTGAAAAAGGAAGAAAGAATTAAAAAATGGGATATTTTGTTCCAGGAAATGGCTGAGGCTGGTGAAGCAGATGAAGATATGATTGCAGCTTTGAAAAGGCAGCCTCCTGAAGTATTGAGGAAAATGGGAATACAAAGAGAAGATATTAAATCTCCAATGAAGGATTCTATTATTGAAGGTAATGTAAATCCAGCTTACTTTCCTCCTCATAGAAAAAATAATGGAATTGGTTTTAGTGATTGTAATAATCCTTTGTTTGAGCCATATGATAGAGATAAAGAAGAAAGAAATAATAAAAATTATGGTGGGAATTGTAACAATGGAGAACACCATGATAAGTCTCACTTGGGACAGAATAATGGTAGAATACAAAGTGGATTTCATAGTAGGAATCGAGATTTTGATCAGAGGGATAATAATATCAATCAGAATTTTGGGTTAAGGAATAATCAGAGAGTAAGAAATAATAATCAAAACCAGAGAAATGGGTTTAATCAGAATGTAAATAATAACAGAGCTCCTATGGTTTCAGATAGATACAGGCAATTAGATTTTTATGGCATAAGAGGATTCCCAAATGATATAACTAAAGAATTAAGGAAAGCTATTCCAAAATTCTCAGGGAATGGAATAGAATCAGCTGAAAATCATTGTATGAACTTGAAAAGTATTATACAAGAATTTGAAGAGTTTAATGAAGATGTTTACATGAAGTTATTTGCTCAATCTCTCATAGAAGATGCTGCTGAGTGGTTTAGGAGTTTGCCAGATAGATCTATCTCAAGTTGGGATGAATTTGTAAATCAGTTTACAGAACAATTTGGTAATCAAAATGAAACCTCTTTTGCTTCCCATGAAGTAACAAGTATGAAAAAGAATCAAAATGAAACAGTGGCTGAATTCAATAAAAGATTTAATAAGGTTTTAAATAAAATCCCAAGAGAAATTCAGCCTGTTGATGCTTTTTTGATAAATTTTTATATGAGTGCTTTTGATAATAAAACCAATTATGAGATAAGATCTCATAAACCTCAAAGTTTGGCACATGCTCTTAAGATTGCAATGATGATTGAAAATAATAGAAGAGCAGCAGGTATAATTACTAAAAGAGATGATAGCAAATTGTTCAATCCCAAGGAACCTAAACAGCAGAAAGAAGAAGATAAGTTTGATAAATTAATGGATATGGTGAAAAATCTTCAAGTTAATAATGGTAGGGATAATTTTAGGTATAACCAAAGTAATAAGGTACCATACAGAAATGATAAATACAGATTACAAGATATGCCATACAAAACAGAATGGAAAGATGGGAAGCCTGTGAATAAAGAATTATCTACTCCTGATCCATTAATTAAAAATAATCATTTAGTGGATGATCAACCTTGGTGTGAGCCTTGCAAATTGCCTCATTCTGCTGAATATTGTATAGTAGCCCAGAGTTTGCAAGAAGATGAAAATTATCATGACAATCAAAGGCCTGTAATAAATACTTTATCTACAGGTCCTATGTGGTCTTATGATGATCAAAGTTCTTCTGATGAATATGTCAATCATGGTGATCAGAATAGAATATATCAGTATGAAAGTAATCAGGAAGATATGCCTAGAATCAGACAATCAACAGAAGAGGAAAGAAAAGCATATACAGTAGCAGCAGTGGAGCAAGCAAAAAGTAATTATCAATTAAGGAACCGAATTATCAATGCAGATCAAGAGAAGTATAAGAACAATCAAAGGAAATCAAGCCAGCCAGGTATTGCTCAGGACAAAAAGGTAGAACCTCTGGACCATCCAAAGATAGCAAAGGAAAATTTGGTCAGTATAATTTCTCCAAATAATTGTTCATTTATGACTAATGCTTTATCTCAGATTAAAATATCAGTTCCTTTACTTGAAATAATTAAAATTCCTGAATGTAAAAATGAAGCATTAAAAATATTGTCTAATGTAGGTAATAAAGAAGATCTTAACCAGGAAGTAAAGGAAAATCCAGCTATTTATCTAGGAACTTCTTTAAGCAATAATGGAGATCAAATTGATCCTTTTTATCTCACCCTCCTGATAAATAATAAATTAATAAAGAATTGCATGATAGATTCTGGTGCTGCTGTGAATATTATGCCAAAAGATGTAATGAAAGAATTAGGCATGGATGTAAATACTAAATTTGGTCAGTGTTATGCCATGGATAATAGATCTGTCCCTGTAATAGGAATTATGAAAAATGTTGAATTTAAATTTCCTATATATCCTGAAATTTCTTATCAAATGGATATCATTGTGGTTGATGTTCCAGCAAATTATGGTATGCTTTTATCCAGACAATGGTCTAATTTGGTAGGAGGTAGCATTCAATTAGATTTATCTTATGCGTTTATTCCAGTGAATGGCAGGAATGTAAGAATTGACAGGGAAGCTAGAAGTTCTTATATTATTGAGGATGTGGATCCGAGTTTAGTTACTCATTTTTGCCATTCTGACATGGATAACTTTCAAGTAAGTATTTCTAAAAATACTATGGTAAATACTGATCCCATTAAAATGCATGTGGATTTAACTAATAATGCAATATGGAAGATGTATTTTGACGGAGCATGTTGCAAGGAAGGTAACGGAGCTGGTATAATTTTTATTGCCCCCGATAAAAGAATGTTTAAATATTCTTTTCTTTTAAATTTTAACTGTACTAATAATATGGCTGAATATGAGGCCCTTTTACTTGGATTAAAAATAGCAAGTACATATGGTATAAAATGCTTAAGTGTTTTTGGTGATTCTGAATTAATCATATCCCAAGTAAAATCCAAATTTGCTACTAAACAAACCCTTCTTAAACGATATAAAAATGAAGTGTGGGATTCTATGGAATATTTTGATGCCTTTTCCATAAATTGGATAGATAGATCTAAAAATATTCTTGCAGATTTTATGGCTAACCTTGCTTTAAAGCATAATAATATTCCTTGTGAAGATATAGTACAGGTTGAAATTAAGACCAGGCCGGCTGTTCCTGACAACATAAATAATTGGCAAGTTTTTCAAGATGATAGGGATATAATAAAGTTTCTGGCATGTGAAGAAGAATATGAGGACCATTTAATTGATTTGAATGCACATGTTGAAGTTACTAATGGAAAAGAATCATTATATGGGCAAGAGATTATTCAGCTTAAAACAAATAAAGTTCCACAAGGCCTGGTGGAAATGGAAAGGTTATTTGATAATAAGGATGCTATAAATAATAAAAAAGATTATAATGGCAAAGAAGTTGATACTGAAAAGGTTAATTTAGGAAGTGAAGAAGCTCCCAGGGAAATTTTTCTTGGAAAAAAGTTGACCCCTAAAATAAGATCAGACATTATCAAACTTTTGAGGAAATATAGACATGTTTTTGCTTGGTCATATGATGACCTCAAAGCTTACCGTGAAGATTTATTTCAGCATGAGATTCCTTTGAAGCCTAATGCTAAACCTTTCAGACAAAGGCAAAGGCCTATAAATCCCACACTTGCTCCCAAAATGAAAGAAGAATTAATTAAAATGAGAGATGCCGGTATTATTAAGCCTATAAGACATTCTACATGGGTGTCTAATTTGGTTCCTGTGAGAAAAAAGAATGGTGATATTAGACTATGTGTTGATTTTAGAAATCTTAATATATCATCACTAAAAGATAATTATGCATTACCTAACATGGAAGCATTATTGTAGAAAGTCACAGGAAATGAATTATTATCTATGATGGATGGTTTCTCGGGATATAATCAGGTAAAAGTTAAAGAAGAGGAACAATTCAAAACAGCTTTTACTACACCTTGGGGCACATATGTATATGCTAGAATGCCATTTGGTTTAACTAACGCAGGAGCTACCTTTCAAAGGGCAATGGATGTTGCATTTAAAGATTTCATTGACATAATTATGGTTATATATCAAGATGATTTGACTGCTTACTCCAAGAAGGCTGAGGATCATTGCAAACATCTAGAGAAGATATTTCAAAGAGCTCTTGAATATGGGATCTCTTTGAACCCTAAAAAATGCCAATTTGCTATTACAGAAGGTAAATTATTAGGGCATATTGTATCCAAGGAAGGAGTAAGGATAGATCCAGAAAGGATTATTGCAATTGATAAAATAGAAGTTCCTAAAACTGTCAAAAAGATTCAATCTTTCTTTGGGCAAATAAATTTTGTTAGAAGGTTTGTTCCTAACTTTTCTGAGATAATTAAACCAATTGCAGTTATGTTAAAGAAGGGTGCAGATATAAAATGGACAAATGAAGCCTTAGAAGCTTTTGTTGATATCAAGAAAGCAATAAAAGAGGCACCAGTCCTAAAGTCCCCTGATTATAGCAAGCCTTTCCAGTTATTTTCATTTGCTTCATACTATACTATTGTTGCTGTTTTATTACAGAAAAATGATGAAGGATATGAACAACCAGTTGCTTTCTTTAGCAAAACTTTGCAGGCTTCTGAATTAAATTATGATATTAATGAAAAACAGGCTTATGCTCTTGTTAAGGCAGTTAAATCTTTTAGACCTTATTTGGTTGGGGCAAAGATTGTAGCATATGTTCCTAATGCAGCAGTTAAGGATATTTTCAGACAATCAGAAGCTACTGGCAAGAGGTGCAGATGGATTAACCAAGTTCAAGAGTTTGATATAGAAATACAAATTACAAAGATTATCAGAGGTCAAGGATTGGCTAAGTTAATGGCAGAATCTAATATGGATGCCTTGCAGGTTAATCATATGGATTTAAGTAAAATACAAACTAGCATTGAGATGTGTTCATGGTATACTGATATTGTTTATTTTCTTAAGCACATGAAATGTCCTGAAAACTTTAATGATAATCAGAAAAGAACATTGAAATTGAAAGCATCTAAATATGTTATAATTCAAGGTGATTTATACTGGAAAAATATGGATGGTATTCTTCTCTTTTGTTTAGACAAGTTTCAAAGTAAAGAAGTACTCAAGGAGCTTCATGATGGTCAGTGTGGAGGACATTTTTCAGCTAGGACCACTGCACATAAGATATTGAATGCTGGATATTATTGGCCTAATGTTTTTAAGGACTCAAATGAATATGTTCAGAAATGTGAAACATGTCAGAAGTTCTCAGGAAAACTTAAATATAATGGTGCCTTGCCTCTTAATCCTATGAATACAGAAGAACCATTTCAGATGTGGGGAATAGACTTCATAGGGGAAATCAATGATGCTTCTAGTGGAGGACATAAATGGATATTGGTGGCTACTGATTATTTCACCAAATGGGTGGAAGCTATACCAACCAGACAGGCCACTACAAAAGTTGTGATAAAATTTTTGATGGAAAACATATTGACTAGATTTGGAGTTCCTCATAAAATTGTATGTGACAATGCTATGTCTTTCAGATCTAAGGAGTTCACTCAATTTAATGAGAAATATGGCATCAAGATATCATATTCATCTCCTTACCATCCTCAAGGTAATGGTCAAGCAGAATCTAGCAATAAAAATATTATGAAAATTATCAAGAGAATGTTAGATAATAATAAAAGAGCCTGGGATTCAAAGTTACCATTAGCACTATGGGCTGATAGAATCACAATAAAGAAGTCCACTGGTTTTGCTCCTTTTGAATTGGTGTATGGGAAGAAGGCTCATTTTCCTTTGAATAATTTGTTACCAGTATACAAATTCATTAATGATGAACAATGGGAAGAGGTTGATTTCATGGAAGATCGATTGTATGAGTTGACTGAATTAAATGAAAAAAGAAACCAGGCACAAGAGAGGAATATTGCATTGCAACAGAAAGTTAAAGATTTATTTGATAGGAAAGCCAGAGACAGAAAATTCAAAGAAGGAGATTTAGTGTTAAGATGGAACGTTAAAGATCAAGACAATAGAAAACACGGCAAATTTGATGCTTTATGGGTAGGTCCATTTATCATCACAGGTAAGGGAGGTGAGAATTCTTATCTTTTACAGGATCTGGAAGGATATGTTCATGAATTACCAGTGCATGGTCAATTTCTTAAACCTTTCTATTCTTAATACCTTTTTCATTCTTTTCCTTTTAGTATTGTTTCGTATTTTTTTTTTTTTTTTTTTATTATTTCTAATGGTCTGCTTTCCAGAGATAGCTAGGATCTTGCTGTATTCAGGTATAAATACACATCCCCCAGAAAGAGCCACTGGTGTTGCACAAATGTTGAGATAAAATTTTGAACACCTAAAAGGCAATCAGGGAAGTATTCTATATAAGTTTTATTTTCCCTAATATTTAATATTTTTATCATAATTTTTTGTGTCGTTATATTCCTTATCATATAAAAAACATATGGTGAAAATTTCAATTTGTTACCTATTGTAGTTTAAAAGTTATTTAATTAAATAAATTATTTAGGGTTTCTTAAAAAAAAAAATTTCTCTTCAACATTATACTATTCTAAAGTCCTTAGCGGGTTATATTATTCCATGAAATATATTTTAATCCTAACGCATATAAATTTGTTTACCAAGCGGGACCCATGGACTTTATCAACAAATAAGACAGATCCAACGGTGGGCGCTATTTCGCAAGCCCTGACTAAATGCTATGCGAAACAACGTGATGACGACAAGTGTCACCGGTCCCCACATAAGTCTATAGCTCTGCGGGCCCAGAGGAACGACCATCCAACGTGGCATTTTTATTGGATGTCTTACTTTCGCGAGCACTGACAAAAGACAATGCGAAAACAAGATGTTCCGACACGTGTACAATGGTCCCACGACTTCAAAATTTCTGGCGGTTCCTGATTGGGCAACGATTGACATGTCATGCGGGCCCGATGAAATATTTTAAAAGATGATCCAACGGCTATCATTATTTCGTTAACCTTTGACAAATGCTATGTGAAATAGCGAGATTGCTCCACGTGTCTCTGGGCCTGGTCAAAATAACGACGTCCCCACCTTTTGAGATCTGACGGCTACCGCCATTTCGCGATCGTCTGACAAGAGCTATGCGAAATACCAAGATCTTTCCACGTGTCCATGGACCCACTGCCGGATTGATTGGGTGGCGAAACATAATATAATAAAATGGGCCCGGGTTTCATAAGCGGAAGCAGAATTTAGATCTATGGCTATCGTCATTTCGCTGACCTCTGACATATGCTATCGATCACGTGGAGATTGAGCAAGAATTTTAATGAGCGAACAAGGAAGTTTATTAAAACCCTAATGATTTTTGCTATAGTTTAACTTAGGATATATGTTGATGTGTATGTTTATATTAATATGTTAATTAAATAGTTTTATTTTTAAATTTTTAATATATCATTTTTCTTTTGCAGAGCGGTAAATTTTTTAAAAATTCATTGCAGTTGTAAATGACCTAAAAATAATATTTGACCTAAAATAATAGAATTTTAATAAACATATAGTCAAATACTATAGGATTTAATTTATTTTATTTTGTGCATATTATTATTACTAAAATTTTGTTAATTAAGAAATTGATTATTTTAATTGGTTTTTGCAGAAATATGTTGAAGATTTATTTATCAAAATTGGAAACATCAAAGCATGAAGATTTTTGAATATGTAGAAATAATTATTATATTTGCTGGACCTATTTTATTTTTTCCAAATTATAAAATATTGATTACGAATGATTAATTCATTCTTCTTTGTAATTTTAATTGGTTCAGTTGCTGATCTGTTATTCCTGAAACGTTGCATCAACCCTTCGCTTGTTGCACCCGTTAAATAAAATATTATTTAAAGGGTATCAAGGTTGATGTAGAGGAAGAAAAAGAAAAAATATTATTATTACACAGGAATTTCTGATCAGCACTGCAACCCAAACTTTTGTAAATATTTTCCTTTATCAATATATGAGTAGACCTGTTCTCTTATTGCAAATAGATTTTTATCATTTACAATCAGTCCCTTAGATAAATCATTTAGAACTTCTTCATCATAATCATTTAATATATATATTTCTGAGTCAAATTCTTTGCGATTATTTCCAGTTTATTTGCTCATCTTGCATGGTTAAATCCTTTGGATTGATGCATAAATCAATTGGTCTGTCATTTGAGGGAATTCTGGAATAGCTTAGAGTTTTTTCTAAGTTATATATCTATTTTATTGATTATATGAAGTGACTAATTCCTCGCGAATTGGTCTCTAAGGTTGCACATTAGGGTTGGATGATATTGACTCTATTGCCCAATAGGAAACAAGGCACTAGTCTATTATTGCATACAGGAATACAATCATTTGATTTTGATTTGCTTTGCCGTGAAGATTTATCCAATCAATTTATTTATACACTCATTAACATTTCAATAATATATTACAATTTTATTTTATGATCAATTATTATCAGTTCTAATAAGCTTTTCAAGTTCATTTTTCCAAGCTTTGAAATGATTAGCAACTGAAGGATCTTTTTATCTGTTACTAAAATTTCTTGGAAGTTGAAGACAGGATTCAAGGAAAAGGCTTACCAGCCTAGGTTTTGCAGAGCCTGAATTGCAGAGGTTTTTAGTCATTCCCCAAGGGCTAAAACCTGTTAATTGGCCGGAGCAATTGGCTTTCTTACCATTGGGTAGGCAAACCCATAGGAATTCCAATTTGTAGTTTCGAGTACCAACAGATTGGCGACTTTTTTTTTTTTTTTTTTTTTTTGGCGACTCTGCTGGGGAAGACATATCCAGATAAACGTTTATTCTTTCCAAGAGGAAAGTGGCGACTCTACACAAAGTTTTTGAAGTAAAAAATTATTAGTCAAGGTTCTTTCATGAAAGGTAGAAGATCCTTGAAACCAAATCACCTTGAATTGGATTGGAGTGTAAAAAAGAATACAAACTCCAAAATGCCATCAAAGATGACTCATTCTGACAAAGATGATATAATATATACTTGTGAACAGTCTCCTATCCCAAGCCTTAAAAATAATGAAGAAGAAAATGAAGATTGTAATCTATCTTCTAGGAATTATGGGATTCACAATGAATCAAATTCCAAAGATTTGAAAAAGGAAGAAAGAATTAAAAAATGGGATATTTTGTTCCAGGAAATGGCTGAGGCTGGTGAAGCAGATGAAGATATGATTGCAGCTTTGAAAAGGCAGCCTCCTGAAGTATTGAGGAAAATGGGAATACAAAGAGAAGATATTAAATCTCCAATGAAGGATTCTATTATTGAAGGTAATGTAAATCCAGCTTACTTTCCTCCTCATAGAAAAAATAATGGAATTGGTTTTAGTGATTGTAATAATCCTTTGTTTGAGCCATATGATAGAGATAAAGAAGAAAGAAATAATAAAAATTATGGTGGGAATTGTAACAATGGAGAACACCATGATAAGTCTCACTTGGGACAGAATAATGGTAGAATACAAAGTGGATTTCATAGTAGGAATCGAGATTTTGATCAGAGGGATAATAATATCAATCAGAATTTTGGGTTAAGGAATAATCAGAGAGTAAGAAATAATAATCAAAACCAGAGAAATGGGTTTAATCAGAATGTAAATAATAACAGAGCTCCTATGGTTTCAGATAGATACAGGCAATTAGATTTTTATGGCATAAGAGGATTCCCAAATGATATAACTAAAGAATTAAGGAAAGCTATTCCAAAATTCTCAGGGAATGGAATAGAATCAGCTGAAAATCATTGTATGAACTTGAAAAGTATTATACAAGAATTTGAAGAGTTTAATGAAGATGTTTACATGAAGTTATTTGCTCAATCTCTCATAGAAGATGCTGCTGAGTGGTTTAGGAGTTTGCCAGATAGATCTATCTCAAGTTGGGATGAATTTGTAAATCAGTTTACAGAACAATTTGGTAATCAAAATGAAACCTCTTTTGCTTCCCATGAAGTAACAAGTATGAAAAAGAATCAAAATGAAACAGTGGCTGAATTCAATAAAAGATTTAATAAGGTTTTAAATAAAATCCCAAGAGAAATTCAGCCTGTTGATGCTTTTTTGATAAATTTTTATATGAGTGCTTTTGATAATAAAACCAATTATGAGATAAGATCTCATAAACCTCAAAGTTTGGCACATGCTCTTAAGATTGCAATGATGATTGAAAATAATAGAAGAGCAGCAGGTATAATTACTAAAAGAGATGATAGCAAATTGTTCAATCCCAAGGAACCTAAACAGCAGAAAGAAGAAGATAAGTTTGATAAATTAATGGATATGGTGAAAAATCTTCAAGTTAATAATGGTAGGGATAATTTTAGGTATAACCAAAGTAATAAGGTACCATACAGAAATGATAAATACAGATTACAAGATATGCCATACAAAACAGAATGGAAAGATGGGAAGCCTGTGAATAAAGAATTATCTACTCCTGATCCATTAATTAAAAATAATCATTTAGTGGATGATCAACCTTGGTGTGAGCCTTGCAAATTGCCTCATTCTGCTGAATATTGTATAGTAGCCCAGAGTTTGCAAGAAGATGAAAATTATCATGACAATCAAAGGCCTGTAATAAATACTTTATCTACAAGTCCTATGTGGTCTTATGATGATCAAAGTTCTTCTGATGAATATGTCAATCATGGTGATCAGAATAGAATATATCAGTATGAAAGTAATCAGGAAGATATGCCTAGAATCAGACAATCAACAGAAGAGGAAAGAAAAGCATATACAGTAGCAGCAGTGGAGCAAGCAAAAAGTAATTATCAATTAAGGAACCGAATTATCAATGCAGATCAAGAGAAGTATAAGAACAATCAAAGGAAATCAAGCCAGCCAGGTATTGCTCAGGACAAAAAGGTAGAACCTCTGGACCATCCAAAGATAGCAAAGGAAAATTTGGTCAGTATAATTTCTCCAAATAATTGTTCATTTATGACTAATGCTTTATCTCAGATTAAAATATCAGTTCCTTTACTTGAAATAATTAAAATTCCTGAATGTAAAAATGAAGCATTAAAAATATTGTCTAATGTAGGTAATAAAGAAGATCTTAACCAGGAAGTAAAGGAAAATCCAGCTATTTATCTAGGAACTTCTTTAAGCAATAATGGAGATCAAATTGATCCTTTTTATCTCACCCTCCTGATAAATAATAAATTAATAAAGAATTGCATGATAGATTCTGGTGCTGCTGTGAATATTATGCCAAAAGATGTAATGAAAGAATTAGGCATGGATGTAAATAC
This sequence comes from Chamaecyparis obtusa, assembly GCA_027943335.1. Classification (NCBI taxonomy): domain Eukaryota; kingdom Viridiplantae; phylum Streptophyta; class Pinopsida; order Cupressales; family Cupressaceae; genus Chamaecyparis; species Chamaecyparis obtusa. Next base: position 334,179 of record BSBK01002145.1, on the reverse strand, counting down.
TAAATTTGGTCAGTGTTATGCCATGGATAATAGATCTGTCCCTGTAATAGGAATTATGAAAAATGTTGAATTTAAATTTCCTATATATCCTGAAATTTCTTATCAAATGGATATCATTGTGGTTGATGTTCCAGCAAATTATGGTATGCTTTTATCCAGACAATGGTCTAATTTGGTAGGAGGTAGCATTCAATTAGATTTATCTTATGCGTTTATTCCAGTGAATGGCAGGAATGTAAGAATTGACAGGGAAGCTAGAAGTTCTTATATTATTGAGGATGTGGATCCGAGTTTAGTTACTCATTTTTGCCATTCTGACATGGATAACTTTCAAGTAAGTATTTCTAAAAATACTATGGTAAATACTGATCCCATTAAAATGCATGTGGATTTAACTAATAATGCAATATGGAAGATGTATTTTGACGGAGCATGTTGCAAGGAAGGTAACGGAGCTGGTATAATTTTTATTGCCCCCGATAAAAGAATGTTTAAATATTCTTTTCTTTTAAATTTTAACTGTACTAATAATATGGCTGAATATGAGGCCCTTTTACTTGGATTAAAAATAGCAAGTACATATGGTATAAAATGCTTAAGTGTTTTTGGTGATTCTGAATTAATCATATCCCAAGTAAAATCCAAATTTGCTACTAAACAAACCCTTCTTAAACGATATAAAAATGAAGTGTGGGATTCTATGGAATATTTTGATGCCTTTTCCATAAATTGGATAGATAGATCTAAAAATATTCTTGCAGATTTTATGGCTAACCTTGCTTTAAAGCATAATAATATTCCTTGTGAAGATATAGTACAGGTTGAAATTAAGACCAGGCCGGCTGTTCCTGACAACATAAATAATTGGCAAGTTTTTCAAGATGATAGGGATATAATAAAGTTTCTGGCATGTGAAGAAGAATATGAGGACCATTTAATTGATTTGAATGCACATGTTGAAGTTACTAATGGAAAAGAATCATTATATGGGCAAGAGATTATTCAGCTTAAAACAAATAAAGTTCCACAAGGCCTGGTGGAAATGGAAAGGTTATTTGATAATAAGGATGCTATAAATAATAAAAAAGATTATAATGGCAAAGAAGTTGATACTGAAAAGGTTAATTTAGGAAGTGAAGAAGCTCCCAGGGAAATTTTTCTTGGAAAAAAGTTGACCCCTAAAATAAGATCAGACATTATCAAACTTTTGAGGAAATATAGACATGTTTTTGCTTGGTCATATGATGACCTCAAAGCTTACCGTGAAGATTTATTTCAGCATGAGATTCCTTTGAAGCCTAATGCTAAACCTTTCAGACAAAGGCAAAGGCCTATAAATCCCACACTTGCTCCCAAAATGAAAGAAGAATTAATTAAAATGAGAGATGCCGGTATTATTAAGCCTATAAGACATTCTACATGGGTGTCTAATTTGGTTCCTGTGAGAAAAAAGAATGGTGATATTAGACTATGTGTTGATTTTAGAAATCTTAATATATCATCACTAAAAGATAATTATGCATTACCTAACATGGAAGCATTATTGTAGAAAGTCACAGGAAATGAATTATTATCTATGATGGATGGTTTCTCGGGATATAATCAGGTAAAAGTTAAAGAAGAGGAACAATTCAAAACAGCTTTTACTACACCTTGGGGCACATATGTATATGCTAGAATGCCATTTGGTTTAACTAACGCAGGAGCTACCTTTCAAAGGGCAATGGATGTTGCATTTAAAGATTTCATTGACATAATTATGGTTATATATCAAGATGATTTGACTGCTTACTCCAAGAAGGCTGAGGATCATTGCAAACATCTAGAGAAGATATTTCAAAGAGCTCTTGAATATGGGATCTCTTTGAACCCTAAAAAATGCCAATTTGCTATTACAGAAGGTAAATTATTAGGGCATATTGTATCCAAGGAAGGAGTAAGGATAGATCCAGAAAGGATTATTGCAATTGATAAAATAGAAGTTCCTAAAACTGTCAAAAAGATTCAATCTTTCTTTGGGCAAATAAATTTTGTTAGAAGGTTTGTTCCTAACTTTTCTGAGATAATTAAACCAATTGCAGTTATGTTAAAGAAGGGTGCAGATATAAAATGGACAAATGAAGCCTTAGAAGCTTTTGTTGATATCAAGAAAGCAATAAAAGAGGCACCAGTCCTAAAGTCCCCTGATTATAGCAAGCCTTTCCAGTTATTTTCATTTGCTTCATACTATACTATTGTTGCTGTTTTATTACAGAAAAATGATGAAGGATATGAACAACCAGTTGCTTTCTTTAGCAAAACTTTGCAGGCTTCTGAATTAAATTATGATATTAATGAAAAACAGGCTTATGCTCTTGTTAAGGCAGTTAAATCTTTTAGACCTTATTTGGTTGGGGCAAAGATTGTAGCATATGTTCCTAATGCAGCAGTTAAGGATATTTTCAGACAATCAGAAGCTACTGGCAAGAGGTGCAGATGGATTAACCAAGTTCAAGAGTTTGATATAGAAATACAAATTACAAAGATTATCAGAGGTCAAGGATTGGCTAAGTTAATGGCAGAATCTAATATGGATGCCTTGCAGGTTAATCATATGGATTTAAGTAAAATACAAACTAGCATTGAGATGTGTTCATGGTATACTGATATTGTTTATTTTCTTAAGCACATGAAATGTCCTGAAAACTTTAATGATAATCAGAAAAGAACATTGAAATTGAAAGCATCTAAATATGTTATAATTCAAGGTGATTTATACTGGAAAAATATGGATGGTATTCTTCTCTTTTGTTTAGACAAGTTTCAAAGTAAAGAAGTACTCAAGGAGCTTCATGATGGTCAGTGTGGAGGACATTTTTCAGCTAGGACCACTGCACATAAGATATTGAATGCTGGATATTATTGGCCTAATGTTTTTAAGGACTCAAATGAATATGTTCAGAAATGTGAAACATGTCAGAAGTTCTCAGGAAAACTTAAATATAATGGTGCCTTGCCTCTTAATCCTATGAATACAGAAGAACCATTTCAGATGTGGGGAATAGACTTCATAGGGGAAATCAATGATGCTTCTAGTGGAGGACATAAATGGATATTGGTGGCTACTGATTATTTCACCAAATGGGTGGAAGCTATACCAACCAGACAGGCCACTACAAAAGTTGTGATAAAATTTTTGATGGAAAACATATTGACTAGATTTGGAGTTCCTCATAAAATTGTATGTGACAATGCTATGTCTTTCAGATCTAAGGAGTTCACTCAATTTAATGAGAAATATGGCATCAAGATATCATATTCATCTCCTTACCATCCTCAAGGTAATGGTCAAGCAGAATCTAGCAATAAAAATATTATGAAAATTATCAAGAGAATGTTAGATAATAATAAAAGAGCCTGGGATTCAAAGTTACCATTAGCACTATGGGCTGATAGAATCACAATAAAGAAGTCCACTGGTTTTGCTCCTTTTGAATTGGTGTATGGGAAGAAGGCTCATTTTCCTTTGAATAATTTGTTACCAGTATACAAATTCATTAATGATGAACAATGGGAAGAGGTTGATTTCATGGAAGATCGATTGTATGAGTTGACTGAATTAAATGAAAAAAGAAACCAGGCACAAGAGAGGAATATTGCATTGCAACAGAAAGTTAAAGATTTATTTGATAGGAAAGCCAGAGACAGAAAATTCAAAGAAGGAGATTTAGTGTTAAGATGGAACGTTAAAGATCAAGACAATAGAAAACACGGCAAATTTGATGCTTTATGGGTAGGTCCATTTATCATCACAGGTAAGGGAGGTGAGAATTCTTATCTTTTACAGGATCTGGAAGGATATGTTCATGAATTACCAGTGCATGGTCAATTTCTTAAACCTTTCTATTCTTAATACCTTTTTCATTCTTTTCCTTTTAGTATTGTTTCGTATTTTTTTTTTTTTTTTTTTATTATTTCTAATGGTCTGCTTTCCAGAGATAGCTAGGATCTTGCTGTATTCAGGTATAAATACACATCCCCCAGAAAGAGCCACTGGTGTTGCACAAATGTTGAGATAAAATTTTGAACACCTAAAAGGCAATCAGGGAAGTATTCTATATAAGTTTTATTTTCCCTAATATTTAATATTTTTATCATAATTTTTTGTGTCGTTATATTCCTTATCATATAAAAAACATATGGTGAAAATTTCAATTTGTTACCTATTGTAGTTTAAAAGTTATTTAATTAAATAAATTATTTAGGGTTTCTTAAAAAAAAAAATTTCTCTTCAACATTATACTATTCTAAAGTCCTTAGCGGGTTATATTATTCCATGAAATATATTTTAATCCTAACGCATATAAATTTGTTTACCAAGCGGGACCCATGGACTTTATCAACAAATAAGACAGATCCAACGGTGGGCGCTATTTCGCAAGCCCTGACTAAATGCTATGCGAAACAACGTGATGACGACAAGTGTCACCGGTCCCCACATAAGTCTATAGCTCTGCGGGCCCAGAGGAACGACCATCCAACGTGGCATTTTTATTGGATGTCTTACTTTCGCGAGCACTGACAAAAGACAATGCGAAAACAAGATGTTCCGACACATGTACAATGGTCCCACGACTTCAAAATTTCTGGCGGTTCCTGATTGGGCAACGATTGACATGTCATGCGGGCCCGATGAAATATTTTAAAAGATGATCCAACGGCTATCATTATTTCGTTAACCTTTGACAAATGCTATGTGAAATAGCGAGATTGCTCCACGTGTCTCTGGGCCTGGTCAAAATAACGACGTCCCCACCTTTTGAGATCTGACGGCTACCGCCATTTCGCGATCGTCTGACAAGAGCTATGCGAAATACCAAGATCTTTCCACGTGTCCATGGACCCACTGCCGGATTGATTGGGTGGCGAAACATAATATAATAAAATGGGCCCGGGTTTCATAAGCGGAAGCAGAATTTAGATCTATGGCTATCGTCATTTCGCTGACCTCTGACATATGCTATCGATCACGTGGAGATTGAGCAAGAATTTTAATGAGCGAACAAGGAAGTTTATTAAAACCCTAATGATTTTTGCTATAGTTTAACTTAGGATATATGTTGATGTGTATGTTTATATTAATATGTTAATTAAATAGTTTTATTTTTAAATTTTTAATATATCATTTTTCTTTTGCAGAGCGGTAAATTTTTTAAAAATTCATTGCAGTTGTAAATGACCTAAAAATAATATTTGACCTAAAATAATAGAATTTTAATAAACATATAGTCAAATACTATAGGATTTAATTTATTTTATTTTGTGCATATTATTATTACTAAAATTTTGTTAATTAAGAAATTGATTATTTTAATTGGTTTTTGCAGAAATATGTTGAAGATTTATTTATCAAAATTGGAAACATCAAAGCATGAAGATTTTTGAATATGTAGAAATAATTATTATATTTGCTGGACCTATTTTATTTTTTCCAAATTATAAAATATTGATTACGAATGATTAATTCATTCTTCTTTGTAATTTTAATTGGTTCAGTTGCTGATCTGTTATTCCTGAAACGTTGCATCAACCCTTCGCTTGTTGCACCCGTTAAATAAAATATTATTTAAAGGGTATCAAGGTTGATGTAGAGGAAGAAAAAGAAAAAATATTATTATTACACAGGAATTTCTGATCAGCACTGCAACCCAAACTTTTGTAAATATTTTCCTTTATCAATATATGAGTAGACCTGTTCTCTTATTGCAAATAGATTTTTATCATTTACAATCAGTCCCTTAGATAAATCATTTAGAACTTCTTCATCATAATCATTTAATATATATATTTCTGAGTCAAATTCTTTGCGATTATTTCCAGTTTATTTGCTCATCTTGCATGGTTAAATCCTTTGGATTGATGCATAAATCAATTGGTCTGTCATTTGAGGGAATTCTGGAATAGCTTAGAGTTTTTTCTAAGTTATATATCTATTTTATTGATTATATGAAGTGACTAATTCCTCGCGAATTGGTCTCTAAGGTTGCACATTAGGGTTGGATGATATTGACTCTATTGCCCAATAGGAAACAAGGCACTAGTCTATTATTGCATACAGGAATACAATCATTTGATTTTGATTTGCTTTGCCGTGAAGATTTATCCAATCAATTTATTTATACACTCATTAACATTTCAATAATATATTACAATTTTATTTTATGATCAATTATTATCAGTTCTAATAAGCTTTTCAAGTTCATTTTTCCAAGCTTTGAAATGATTAGCAACTGAAGGATCTTTTTATCTGTTACTAAAATTTCTTGGAAGTTGAAGACAGGATTCAAGGAAAAGGCTTACCAGCCTAGGTTTTGCAGAGCCTGAATTGCAGAGGTTTTTAGTCATTCCCCAAGGGCTAAAACCTGTTAATTGGCCGGAGCAATTGGCTTTCTTACCATTGGGTAGGCAAACCCATAGGAATTCCAATTTGTAGTTTCGAGTACCAACAGGCTCTATGAGAACTTCACCAATCCATTCCAAGGAAAATGTCATATAATCCCAAAGCAATCACATGAAGGTCTACTGTGGTGGTGAATTCACCTAGGTCTAACTCACACTTATGGACTAGAGAGTCTATTGATATCCTTACCCCAGAGGCTAACTCTACTTGCCAACCAATGTCTTTATTTACTACCACTAGCTTGTATCTCTCTACTATAAAAGGAGATATAAAAGAATCGGTAGATCCTGAATCAAATAAAATAGAAAGAGAAATAACTCTAGTAGTGGCACCATAAGTATCTACTATAGTACCCTAATTCTCTTCCTGATGATGGTCCACTATTGTGAATACTATGTGAGATATGTCGACATCCCCTATAGTAGGCTCAGAAGTTGCAAGTCTCTTTCCTAAAAACTGTGATGCACACTGAGGAAAATTCACTGCAATATGAACATGCTTCCCACATGAGAAGAAACCATTGCCTCTATCATGACCTCTCCTAGAAGAGGGTGAACTAGACTATTGATATCTTCCTCTTCTTGCAACTGAATGTGTGCTCTGTGTAGGCTGAATGTTTTGATTGCACCTGTTGCATGAAAAGTTGCAGAATTTCTTAGAGTGAGAACCATTATTCTGTGCTGGAGGATTTGTGCTATTTTGTTGGTGACTACGAAAATAGATAGGGGGTTTCTTAAAGTTTCCTACACATTGATTATGATTTCCTTTATAGCCTAAAGATGTAGGAACTCCTTTTGAATGCCTATTTGTCCACCATGTCCTAATGCAAAATTTATCTCAACCAAAGTAGCCTTAATAACCTCTTCCTTGAGGGTCTTGGGTTTGAAAACCTTAACCCCTTTGATAATGCAGCCATTGAGTCCTCTGGTGAAATGTTGTAATATGGGTGGTGATTGATCACTAAATCCTACATAGGGCCTGAGCTCAAATAAATATCACTCATACTCCTAAACATACATGGACATATTCCACATATTATAGAACTCATCTACATGCTATCACCACCACTGATCAGATAGAAAATGTTCACAAAAATTTTCAAGGAAAAGCTCCCAAGTGACAGTCTCCATAGTAAGTCCAAGTTTATGCTCCTCAATTTTCCACCATGAAGCTACAAAACTCTTGAGGCTCATAACAACACATCTTTCTATAACATTAGTGCCAAACTGTTGCATGGAAAAATAATGATCAAAATCAATGAGCCAAGTATCTACCTCAAAACTGATGCCAAGACCATTAAAAGAAGGTGGTCATGATATCAGAAGGTCTCTCATCAGATTGGCCCTTACGACTCCCTAAGTGAGGGTAGTGTCCCTCCTTTTTAGGCTCCTAGATCTTTGTCTCTCCTCATTATCATAATGATGTGATAGTTCATGATCACCCTTATTGTGCACAAGTAGGCTCTCTAAAATAGTCTGGAGAATCTGCATGGCATTAAGTTCTCTTGAATCAGCATGTTTTTCTCTACCATCCTCTTCCCTTCTCTCCTCAACTCTCTGACTAACAAGAGGGCTAGGAATTTTTCTTCTTCCACATCTCCTACTACGGCCTCCACTTTTTCCTCTAGCCATGGATCTAGTCTCGATGACCATCTTTCCTACAACATACAATAAGAAGGAAAAAATAATTAAAACATGATAAGCTTGCAAAAATAATGATATGAAATAAAAGAGTATTATATGTCTAAGTTTTTGTTTTCAAGTTTTGACCACTAGACAATTAATGGGCATACAATATTCCTAAAGCTCCCAGTGTTTGAAACATGGGCTCTAATACCAAATTTAATGCTCGGCCAAGGAACCTAGGAGATATTAACCAAAAACTTGTTACTAATTTTGTAGAATAATTTTTTTCTTAAATGTTTACAAACAATGATGAATAAACAAGTGGAAGTAAAACATAAATTCTATAAGTACATAAACATAAATATAATCTCCATAGTAGAATACACATCTCAAGGGTTCCTTGACGTAGAAACTACAAAATATAATTACATCCATAAATTGCATATTACATCATAATTACATATGAATAATAAAATACACATACTCATCAACATCCATTGCACATGTTGTGGGGTATGTGATTACAATTAAATACAAAGTACAAATAGAGAAGTACAAGATCAAGAATAAATCTCCAAGAAGATAGGAAAGGAAGTAACTGCAACTAGGATCATCCAATACTAGAAAAAGGACATAAGAGTCTCAAATGGTAAAAGAATCACTACCTCTCAACCTTTTGGAAACATGTGGTTCCACTCCCACTTTGTTGAGGAGATAACAAAAAATCCCACTTGAATAATAATACAAAATAATCATTAAACTAAGCAAAGATGCTAGAAGCTCCTATCTCAAGGGTACAAACTCATAAGTCAAAGGTACTCATAATAACCTAGAGGCAACAAACACATGTAGAAAATCTAGAATGAAATTAGTGAAGTGTCATCATATATGTCAACACCTTGGAACGCTCTCATTGGACTCCAACTTCCAAGTGAGATCATATGCGGAACCTGAAATCTTCTCATCAAGACAAGGATAACTGATCATGTCAAACTGACCCTCACAACTAGATGGGCAAGCATCTTCTCCCACTCCCATTCTTAGCCTATACTAGCACTCAAGGCATGGGAAAGGAACCATTATCTTATTAATTCATTTTCATCCTCATTTAGTTTATTATTATCACTTGATTAAGTAACCTACTTGTTACCCTTGACTTTTTTCTTACCCTCAGTTCTAATTAAAGGTCAATAAAAGTCCTAAGTTGAAGGTGAACTTGAACTTTTTTAGGTTCAAGTTCAATTTCATGAGCCATTATGAGTTATAGAGAATCACTGTCTATTGGTTTCATTGGTCAGTATGTCATTCTTTGTGAAGTTGAACCTAAACTTTGAACATTGTCAAGTTCAAGTTCAAGTTCAAGTTCAAAGTGCATTTCCCAACACATGGAATATTCAACAGGTTTTCTCTTCTACCCTGTGGAAAGTTACCTTTTCAAGAAACACAAGTATCAAATCAATTATGGGAAGTTTCCATATAGAGTTACTGAATTCAACGGGACAATACATGCATGTAAATTATGGATGTGACAGTTGGCGGCATGATGAAAAGGGGGTCATTATTGCAAAAAGTATGGTTATCAGATTATTTTTTGGGGAATCAAGAAACTTGTGCCAATTTAACATGAAAATAAATAAGGAGTGACTTAATATGTCATATCAATCATTTCTTCATAAATTCATTTATTATAACCATCCTACGAAGATTTATTCAAGATTTTATCGGCCATGTTAATAAATGAAGAACTGTTAAGAATATTGTTTGTCATTTTCTTGAGGAGAAAGGAAGTAGCAAAGTTTATGGTAAGAAAATCACAGAAAATTGGTGCGTAGACAACTGGTGAGTCATCTTCTTCTTTGCATATTTTAGTTTGTTGAAGAAGGTTGTTACTATATTGTGAAATTTTCTCTTATTTCCTGGTTAAGATGCCTCTATTTCATCCTAAACTTTTGAAAGACGAAAGTAGAACCCATTTGTTGATCTCTCTCCTAGACATCTGTGATACTTCTTTGGTTAATGTGAATTTAGGAGAGTTATGTAGTATGGTCAAAAATGCCTCTAAAGGTTCTTTCTCCAAAAAACTAGAAGGAAGTGGGTTAATGGAGGTCGTTGCTTTTCCTCTAGCCTTAGTTTTCCCTGAGCTTGTATTAGAATGTGTGAATAGATATGATGCCAAGAATAGATGCATCAAGGATTCTTCAAGAGAGGTTCTAGTTAAAATAAGCCAAGAAACACTGATGACAGCTTTATGAATCCAAGACAAATAGCCTTATGAGCCTTGTACCTATGCAAAAGAGGCTCATGTATTTGAAGAGGATAAGAAGAGATATAGTTCCTCGATAACTCAAGTATGGTTGGAAAAACTAGAGAAAGGAGGATCAAGGTTACCCAAACCCCTGACAATTGAGCATTTCCATAAGGAAATTATAGATATTGTTTTCCTTCTAAATAGAGTGAAGGGAAATCCACACGCCTTCCACTGGGAGGACTGGATGTACTGTTTTATTCAAAAAAAAATTGGAAGGGGAGAAATTTATTGATTGGGCTAACCTAATTGCAGAAAGACTTCACTGGGAACTTTTGAATATGACCAACCTTATCCCTTTCTACATGTCATCCTATCTCATTTATGTTCTTGCCTATTGTAGAAATTGGGAGGGTCTTCCTCACAAACTGTGGACTAATGATATGAAAATTTATGACTATTTCATATGCTTGCAGAATGAGACGATTCCTAATGAATTCAAAATAGTTAATGATATGTTTTTAGCTATGTTATTTTTTGAATTACATGAAAAAGATAACAATAGAATCTCTGAGGAAGCAAAGTAGGTAATAAATGTATATGGGTGTCATTTTATCCAGTTTCCTAGATTCACATTTATTAGAGTTGGGGCTTTTGATGGAGAGCCTCTAAGATTGCCCATACTTTTCTTGGATAATGTAGTTTTAATGGAGATTTACAGGTAGTTGGTCATTGTTGAGAAAAAATCTGGTAGTCCTAAAAATTCTTCTGATGTTGTGTTTCCTATTAAGCTAGGCGATTATAGGTGTAAAATTTTTCAGGACACACTGGCAATGGAAGGAGAGTTGTTTGCTTTGAGTTTGAAATCTTACACTTCCAAAACTAATTTTGATTATAGGAGTTTTGCTAAATCTAAACTCAATGTTCCTATCACATTCATGCACATTCCCAAATTGGAAGTTTTCTAGGCCAACTATTCAAATGAGAAAGAAGTCAGAAAGAGGCTATGGTCCAGATTAACTCTAAGAAAAATTATCACCTTCAGATTGGATTTAGATATAAGTGGGGTTGAAGAAGATAAGGAAGTTGATGTGCTTGATTCTCAGTTCCTTGAGAGAGTTAAAGCTCTTCTTATTCTAGAATTAGATTGGACAAAATCAGAAGAAGATGACCTACAAGTGAGAATGGCTAGTATGATCAAGAGAAAACAAACTTGGCTATTTGAAAAGAAGTCCCCTAAGATTACTTCACAGTCTTCTAAAAATCAAGTGAAACTGAGGAAGAGAAATTCATCAAGAAAGGATTTTGTTTTAACTAACATAGTTGTTGATAAATCTCTTATAGGTAATATTGAACCTGAAGTTGAACTAGCTAGCCCTGAGGTTCAAGTTCAAGTTTAAATTCAAGTTGAACCTTCCGCACGGGTCACCAGATTGAGCTCCAAAATAAAGAACAAAGTTAAGAAGCCAGAGGTGATTCCCAGTGTTGCTATAGATTTGGATCCTTTTGAAGTGGAACCACAAGAAAATCCAGTTGCATATTTTGGTTTTCCTAACATGTCAGATAGTTAGCAAATGCAAGATGTTCCTAAAAATTCTCCAAAGGTTTCTCTTTCCCTCCTAAGTAACTATGACACACTGAAGAAATACATTGTAGCCCCACAATGGTTGGAAAATTCCTTTGCTAAAAGGAGAATTATTGTTCCTCTATCCTTGACCATTGAGGACATGGTGAGTAAGTGTCTGGGTAAGACTCCTAAGGCTAAGAAACCAAAGACTAAGTCTAGAATTGAGTTTGATGAAAACACTAGCTGTTGGGTGGCAGAAATTGTGAAACTAGTGAGTGTTAAAGGAGATGGGGAATTTTCTACTCAGGATTTCCAAGTGTCTAAATTTGATCTGGGAAGAGATAGAAGAGTTGTAGATATGAAAATATTCAAGGTATCAAATAGAAAAATTGCTAACAGGGTCTGGAAAGATGCAAAAGACAAACAGGAGATGAAAGAAGCTATGAAGAGCATGGCTCAATATATTCACATCATTCAGCATCTGGAACCTTTTCCATTAAGTGAGATGTCATCTTCTATTGATCAAATCTCTAGATAACTAGAGGTTTTTGGATTAGATACAGAGGAATAAGGTCATCACCAGAACATTCGAAGAATGGGTTGAACATGTAAAATCTAAAGCTGCCAAATAATTAACCTACCTAAATCAATCTCATATTAAAGCTAGCAACCTGATAAAGAAGGTTGAGGCAAATATTTATGAATGGGAAATAGAAAGGGATAATTGGATAAAGGAACTCCAGTGGATGGAATAAATTTAGGAGTATGGTTTGTAGAAGTTTCTTACAGAAAAGCCAATCCCAAGGTTAGATGATAAAACTTTGTATGTTTTAAAAGAATGCATCGATTGGAGGAATGAGGCTTTGGCACAAGGAATTTTTGAAGGTAAGGATCTCCAAAAAGGATAGGGAATAATTAAGGACATCATCTCGGGTGACATGGACTAGGTAGATAAGCAATGTTCTGAAGCCAAAGAAGAATCAAATAGAATAGGTGAACAGGTGATTAAAAGTATTAAATTCCTCTTTGATGAGCTTCAGGAGATGAAAGTGCTGACTATACAAGACTTTTCTAAAGTCACACGCATAGAGTCAATGATCCTTCTTCAGCAAAAACACCTGGAGAAGCATCATGATAAGGTAGCTCTAGTTAAAAAGGATAAAGAGGTGTGGAAGTAGAGGATTAACTACCTTGGCCTACCACATTAGTAGGTAATTTATGCATTCATTACAGCATTTGAAGACTGGCAAGCGGCTCAGCTAGCATCAGCCTTGACACCTTAGTTCTCGGAGACACCTAGCTCTATTTTGGAGGCATTTTACACCCAGTTCCATTTTTTTTGCTTTATGCTTAAGACAGTTATTAGCTCAAAATAATTGACCTATGGTAGAGATAACTTTAATTGAGTTAGTTTTAAAAACCCTGCGTGGCTATATATTTAGAAACTTAAGACTTATTTTTGGTCGGCTCTCTGAGATTTTAGAAACTATTTTCAAAAGTCTATGCTTTAAGCTTTTCTGAAAACTAATATGATTGAATATATATAGTATCTTATGGTGTTATATATATGTTTAAGCTTCTGAAGTGATAAATACTATTGTTTATCTATATATAGTTTGTTTTCCTATGGAAATGAGTTATATTGAATGAAGCTTAACTATGATATGAGTTGATTTTGCACTTGGAGTAACAGAGAGAATTAGTACAGAAGTTTTAGTTTTTAAGTATTTAAAATTTTAGATAGTGTCAGAAGTGCATGTTTCTTTTAAATTTAGACATTCTTTTCATTTTGATGAAATGAATGTTTTGCCTTATGTTTTTTCTGGTTAAAAGCACACAAGTTCCCATTCTTTATTGAATAATATTGTATTGAAAATCTCCTAGCGAGGCAGCTGCACCTTGAAAATATGCAAAGAGTTTTATATTAAAGAAACTAAATTGTTAGTGTTGTGTCTTATCTTTTCCTTTCAGGATTATTAAAATTCTTTAGATCAATTTTAAGAAAGGAAAAACTATTCACTAAAACTACTAAGGATACCCAGGTAGCCACTTTCAGACTCCAATGCCTCCAAAGTAAGCCACTTCCCCTTTAACACCTAGATAACCTACCCTAGGTTTAATAATCTCAAATCATGACTCAAGTTCAACATAGTCTCATAATAACCAAAATTGGTTCCAAGAAGTAATAGGAACACACAATGCAAATTCTTAATGCCTCACCAGGGAACCCAAGAGATATTAACCTAAAACATGTTACTAAATTTGCAGAATAATTTTTTTCTTAAATGTTTACAAACAATTATGTATAAACAAGCAGGAGTAAAATATAAAGTCCATAAGTACATAAACATAAATATAATCTCCATAGTAGATTACACATCTCAAGGGTTCCTTTAAGTAGAAACTACAAAATACAATTACATCCATAAATTACATATTACATCATAATTACATATGAATGATAAAATACACATACTCATCAACATCCACTACACATGTCACAAGATATGTAATTACAATAAAATACAAAGTACAAATGGAGAAGTACAAGATCAATAATAAATCTTCAAGAAGATAGGAAAGGAAGTAATTGCAACCAGGATCATCCAACCTTGGAACAAGGATGTCAGGGTCTTAAATGGTAAAATAATCACTACCTCCTGACCTCATGGAAACCTGTGGTTCCAATCCTATTGTGTTGAGGAGATAACATAAAATCCAACTCAGATAACAATACCAAAGAATCAAGTAAACTAAGAAAGGATCCTAGAAGCTCCTACCTCAAGGGTAAAAACTCATAAGTCAAGGGTACACATAATAACCTAGAGGAAACCAACACATGTAGGAAACCTAGAATAAAATTAGGGAAGTGTCATCACATATGTCAACACCTTGGAGCGATCTCACTGGACTCTAACTTCCAAGTGTGATTATATGTGGAACTTGAAATCCTCTCATGAAGACAAGGATAACTGATCATGTCAGACTCACCATCACTACTAGATAAGAAGACATCTTCTCCCACTCCCATCCTTAGCCTATAATAGCACTCAAAGCATGGGTGATGAACCATTATCTTATTAATTCATTTTAATCCCCATTTAGTTTAATATTATTACTTGATTAAGTAACCTACTAAGGATACCTAGGTATCCACTTCTGGGCTCCGACGTCTCCAAAGTAAGCCATTTCCCCTTTAACACCTAGATAACCTACCCTAGGTTTAATAATCTCAAATCATGACTCAAGGTCAACATAGTCTCATAATAACCAAAACTGATTCCAAGAAGTAACATGAATATACAATGCAAATTTCATCATAAAAATTGACTCCATAAGGTTGGGTCACATTTGATCAAATATCATTCAAGTATGCAAGGCAACCAAATACAAACAATAATTTCTAATCTCGCCTCTGGTAATAGTCCTACTAGGCTGATATACTAATCCTCTCTAATCCCAAACATAGAAGGCAAAGAAATAGACAAATAATAGAGTTTAAAATAATAAACTAATTTGTAAATTTTCATCATGAAATTAATTTAATTAATTATTACTAACAGACTATAATGACATTTACAATAATTAAATTTTAACCCTAACAAATCAATTTATTTCATTAACAAAATAAATTGATTTTAAGAATTATAATTACTAACACAATATAATATTATAGTCTAAATAAATTAACTAGTTTTAATAAATGAATAGTATGTCATAATCATTTAAATTATTTAACCAATTGAAAAGAAAAACATTAAATAAATACATCTAGTCCAATTAAAGTATACACAAGCTAAAACCCATATTTCTTCATTTTAATATATACACATATATTAAAATAATATTTTAATACTTAAAATAAAATAAACTTTATTTTATTATTTTATTATTTATATTTTAATAATTTATAATTTAATTTATTACATTATATTTTTTTTAAACATAAATCTTAAATTTTAAAAATTTAAAATTTATTAAAAAAAATAAACAAATATTGGGGGGGGGCATGGGTCCCACCCCCTGGCTACACACGGCAGTCCCAAGGGCTGATGTGTGGCAACCATAGGCATGTCGTCGGTAGTCCCATGGGGCTATTGTGTGGCAGCCTTGGGCTGGCCGCCAGTAGTCCCAAGGATTGATGTGTGACAGCCTTGTGCTGCCATAATGGCAAGGGAAAGAGGGGAAGGATGGGGTTGTCCCCACCTTCTCCTCCCTTATTTTTTTAATAATATATTTTTTTATTTTTTTTATTTTATTTTATTTTTTATTTTAAAAAAAATATTTTCACCAAAAATTATTGTTCTTCGAATAGCAAGCCTCTCTTTTTTTAAAGAATTTTAAATATAAAAAGAGAATATATACATATAATATATGTGAATATATACACAAGATATATATACACGTATATAAATATACAATATATATCTATTTTCATTATAGGGTCACAATTTTTTATCAATTAAATATTTTCCCTTATTTTTGTAAAGAAATAAAATAGTCAAATTGAAAGCCTAAAAATACACAAATCCTTTTGGATATTTTCCAATTTATTTTCTAAGAGTTTTAATGGAATTTCCTTTCAAACCTAATGCCCAATCTAAGTTTTATCCATATAGATTTATCGTAAAATTGAACCTAGGGTTTCTAGATAAATTATTCTCACACGAAATTCCAACAATCTTAAATCCACATTCTACCAATTCTATAAATTCAAAACTCTAATTGAAATCAAGCAACATTAAACCAAGGATTGCATGCATACCAAATTTCCTACAATCAATTCCATAATTTCAAAATGAAGAGAAATCTCAAAATAATCCAGAATATCCAAATCTGGCAAGCATGAAAAAAATACTCATTCCAGAAATAATGAAAATGCAATCACAAGGGTTACTAAACCCTACCTCAAACACCAAATAGATAAATTTGACGATGACTAGAAATGAAGACAAATCCAAGTTTTCAGAAATTTTCTCCAAATTGAAATCTTTTAACCAAAAATTCTTCAAACCTATGTGTTGAGAATAATAGTCAAACTTTCACAATATAGAAAATTGAATCCCACATGCAAAGTTTGGAACTCAACTCCACTCACAGCCTTATTTCCATCAATTCCTTAATTCCTCTAATTACAATTTTGAACTCAAGTCTATTTTTCTAATTTGTTTATGTTAAACCACTTAACTCAAAATTGACTAATTCTTTTTATTTTATTTATTTCAATTTGATTGTGCAACTTAATGCATTCGAATTAAATTGAATAATAGCATTTAGTCTATTGTTATTTTCTACATGTTATTTAATTTTTTATTTAATAAATACATTTTATTCAAAAAGTTAAATTTACAAATAATTAAATCTAAAGTGAATGTATTTAATTAATTTTCATAAATTAAATATCTTTATTTTCACAATAAGTCTTTTAATTAAAATTATTAAATTTAATAAATGTATTTAATTAATTTTTATTAATTAAATACTCTCGCATTTTAATAGCTAAAAATAGTAAAATCTAATTTGTTTAAATTACATAATTAATCTAAATAAATTATCTAATTATAGAAGTCACATCAATTAACCAAAATCAACTAAACTTAAAGAACCATAATCACCCTCAAGGAAGGGACTATAAACTCACATCACCTAGATGAGTTTGGAAAGAGTAAAATATCATAATCTTGTCCACTATCTCAGAACAATAGAATGGCTTAGGTTTGGATTTGAATATTATCTCCCCTCTTTTACCATTGAGACTTGCGATAGGGCACACTCATCCTGACAATTCAGGGAAGTCAATGTCAGGTACCTACAAACCTGCATAAAAGACTAGCATGTACATACATATTAAAAAAAAAGCAATGGTGGGGATCGAAACATCGCGGGGATCCTGCAAGAAGGTAACTACAACTTCGTCCCTCAACCATCACGTCAAACAAGAAAGTAAAAGCATACATGATAATCATACACATGCAAGTATGGGGTAAGTATAATAATAATCATTTAAAATATGTAAATCATCATCATTAAAATAACTAACATCATCTAACTGCATCAATATAACATCCATAATTATTCATTTATTAAAATCACCATGTAGTGTCATACACTCAAAACCACATAATAACTAAAATATCAACACACACATAAAAGTGGCCTAAAAGAATTTGGCTATATAAAACTGAAAAGAAAACTATGGGTGGGCACTACAAACAACATGTGACTCCTTTGGATCTACTTGAAATTTTACCACAACACAAACAACATTCATTATATCAATTATAGTCAGAGTCAAGTATAGCAATCCATTGACCATTGATTCATATATTGTTTGATTTTCACAAAGGTATTTTTCATCCTTAGTCAATTTGCAACCAGTAACCATAGGAGTTCCAATTAGTTTTGAATCTTCTCTACTAAATTTCTTCAATAATTCTCTGACATACTTGGACTATATAATAAAATTTCCCATATCCAATTGTGTAATTTACAATCCAAGAAATAATTTCATCTCACCTATCATAGACATATCAAATTCTTTATGCACTTCATCAATAATTCATCATCACCTCAAAATATGATATCATCAACAAAGACTTCAACAATCAAGATATTATCATCAACTATTTTGAAATATAAGTTACCATCAGTAGTACCTTTATTGAATCCAATTTGTGTCAAGTATTTGTCCAATATGGTATACCAAGTTCTAGGAGATTTCGTTAATCCATACAATACTTTATACAATTTACAGACCATATCTTCTTCATCGGTTAGTGGAAATCCATTAGGCTTCTCAATGTAAACATATTACTCTAACTCACCATTCAAGAATGAAGACTCAACATCCATATGACATAGTTTAAAAATTTTGTAAGTTGCATATGCAAGAAGTAATCTAATAGCTTCAATTCTAGCTACAGGGGCAAAGGTCTCTTGAAAATCAATACCTTCCATCTAGGAGTATCCTTTGCACACAACTCTGGCTTTGTTTTGAATCACCTTTCCATCTTCATTCAAATTGTTTCTAAATATACATTTAGTTTTGATCACATTCTTGTTCATAGGTCTAGGAACAAGAATCTAGCTCTTGTTCTTCTTAACCTGGTCAAGATCTTCTTCTGTCGCCCTCATCCAACTCTCATCATTACATGCTTAATACATCTTTAGGCTCAAATTTAGTTTAAAAACATGTTTCATCTCTACCTATTTTCCTCTAGTATGAACACCTCTATTCTTATTACCAATAATAACATACTCAGAATGATTAATCCTTACATATAGTAGAGTCTTCAAAATAGGCTTTAAATAAGACCCTTCACTCTCAATTTCTTTTGTTAGGTGAAAAAGAAGGAAAGCACAACTAAGAGAGTAGGGGGGGTGTGAATCAGTTGTACACTAAAAATTAAAAATTTAAACCACTTAAACTAGTTAATGATCTAAATGATAAATAGTAATGCAAGATCCACAACACATAACATAAAACACCAAATTTGTTCTTGAGGAAACCCGATTAAGAGAAAACCCTAGTGGGAATCTAACCCACTAGGTAGATGTACTCTATTAAATTACTACCTGGTTAAGAGAAAATGAAAACAAAAGAGGAGTACACATGCATTCACAGGACCACTTCCTAGAGCTCATTGCTCACAATATAATGATTTGGCCTTCACCCAATTTTATTGATCAATCAATGATTATAATTCACAAGGGTGGAAAAAATGTCTGATATGACTAGAGTAACTTATAGCATATTTCTAACCCAATCACAGAATTAAAATATCCTCTTTTTTCTTCTCTGCATACATATATTCTGCAATCACAAAATGATTTCCCATTTATACACATTATAATGAATAGTCCACAACAAGGTTGACTAGGACCTATACACATAAATGATAAGCTCAAACAATAATGTGATCCAAATCAAGTTGTCCAAGTCTTAGATAGGATCCCAAACATCATCCTCGAACATGCAATAACCTCTCCAAATTTGCACCAAGAATCACAACACTTTACTTCACTAAGTCGGCTAGGACCTAAATGAAGAAACACCAACACACTAGAAAATAACCAAATGGGTAAAAGCACAATCAGGTGTCACCTTTTAGGCTAACTTATCAGCACAACTCAATTTTAGTATTTTTAACTAAAAATTAATTTTGGTCAAACATATGGTCTAGCTAGATTCATTCTAGCTAAGTTAGATAAGCTCTTTAACTTTTCCAATTGGATATATCTATTAAATACATGTTTTATATCACTTTAGGTCCAATTACCATAAAAATAAAATTAATTAAGAAAAGTAGCATTTCAATAACTCCTAATCTTTTTAATGATATTTTAAAAAAAAATTAAAAATACCCTTTTGTAGAGATCAGAGTCAAGAATATCCTCATATAGATTTTATAGTGTTTTAATTAGACATGGTTTATTGTAATTAAAAAATATTACAAGTAGGTAATTTAACAGTCAATGAGATGTTGATTCGGAGAAAGAAAAAAATAGTACAAATATTAAATAAATTTGAAAAATATATGGTGCACTAGAGGAGAGAGTCCTTTTCAAGAATATATATTTATTTTTTTGATTGGGGTAGATTTGTTATGAAAAATATGTTGCGAGATGAAAAATATTGATTTTAGGAAGTTGGAATTTGAATTATTATAAAAGAGAAAATATAGGTCACAAACCAATTTTTATTTCTTCATGCACTAGCTATATATGTCATCTATGACATATTTTGAAATTAGGGGAAAAATTGTTTATTTACATATAATTTTTTGTTGGGAACTAGACCCCTAATTTTCAGCATTTTTCAGCAGCTGAAAAATCATCTTTAAAAATTAAAAAAACATATCAATTCTTATTCAAAAAAATTATTGAAAATATTTATCATAAACTTCATCCATTTTATCACATTTAATTAATTTACATCATCTTCAAATTCCAAACATAAATGTCATTTTTATACTATTGAAGTTGAACAACTTTGATTTTGTTAGCCTTTTCTTTTGTAAAAGGGTGATAGCTTATTGTGCTTTTACCCAAATGTGATCACCATGATCAATGTGAACCATCAACATGGTCATAACATGATCCAAGAATACTAGAAACAACCAAGAATAGCTTCACAAATCTTTGCATCAATTGTTTCTCAAAATCCAAACTCTTCTCTGCACTGAATACCAACAATACTAAACACATAACTTTGTCACAATAAAAGGATAATCTTTCTAAACTATGAATCATGAACAACACCAGTTGACAAAAAAAAATGAATCCCAACTTTACCACTAGTTTTGCATCAAATGAATCAATAATATCTTTCCTTACCAAAGCAAAACTCTCCCTCAAAACACAAGAATACTAAAATATTGGCGCCTAATAAATCAATCATAACCCACTCAACCTATCATGTGATCCTCTATATGTTGAATAGAATCAACCACAGACATATCTAAAACACCAACCAGAATAGTAATAAAATATCTTTAACAAATCATCTGAACAACTGAAATCATCTTCTCTAAACAAACTATACACATTGTCTTCAACAACACTAGTATGTTAAAATCAATGAAAAAACATTAATGTCAGCTCACATAATCAAGGTCTAATAAACAATCTCTAACATGCTCAAAAATATCCCAACAATATTCCCCTTTGGCATTGATGGCAACATATGAAGTGAAACAATGATCAATGCACAAAGGTGTCAATATATCCACCTAATCACTCTAAAATATATCCACCTAATTACTCTAAAAAATATCCACCTGATCACTTTGAAAATATATCGACTTGATCACTCTAAATATCCAGCTTCAAAGCTCTCAACACAATCTCTTCCTAGAACAATATTTTTTTGATTTCTCTATTTTTCACACAATCTCTCCCACTTTGACATTAATGGAAAAGGGCCAAAGACATAAAAAATAATTGAACTCGCCTCAAAAGGAATAATAGATAACATTTTCACATCAGTCTATCACAAGGCTTCTCCCTTGAGGAGAACTCCCCAAACTCATCAATCCAGAGAATAATATTTAATAAATTTCTAGACTAATACCATCCTTAGCATCATTGGCTCTAATCAAGAGGGGCTAAAATCCCAATCTTATCTCTGAGATACTCAAATTTATCTTTCGTTAAAGGATTTTTAAAGATATCATAAATCTATTCCTTAGTGAGCACATACTCCCATTTTACTTTCTTTTCACTGATTTTATCCCTCTAGAAATGATACATAATAGAAATACACTTTATCTTTTAATTTTGCACAGGATTCCTTGAAATATTTACAACACTTGAGTTTATCACAATAATTAACAATAGGCTCATCAATGTTTATCCTTAAATCCTTTATCATCTTCTTTATCTAAACAACTTGATCACAATTTATAGAAGCAACAACATTCTCTTCTTCAATAGTAGATTGAGAGATACAATCTTGCTTCTTACTAGTCCAAGAGATTAATCTCTTACCCAAAAAAGAATGCACCACCACTTGTACTTTTCCTATCATCTATATTACTTTCCCAATCAGCATCACATATACACACAGAGTAGAATAATCATTTTTTCCATACCATAATTTGTATTCAACTATACCTTTCAAGTATCTAAAAATTCTCTTCACAACAATCATATTTGATTCCTTCAGGTCTACTTGAAATCTCACAATAATTCCAATTGCATTTTATATGTCTGGTCTAGTATGAGTTAGATATTGCAATCCTCCAATAATTTATCTATATCTTGTTTGATTTGCACAAGGGGATTCAGCATCCTCAATCTATTTGCAACCACTAACGATGGGAGTCCCCACCTGGTTTTGAATCTTCCATACCTAATTTATTCAATAATTCTCTAACATACTTGAACTGTGTAATGAAAATTTCCTTATCCAACTATGTAATTTGAAATCCAAGAAATAGTTTCATCTCACCTATCATAGACATCTCAAATTTGTTTTGCATTTCATCATCAAAACCTCCACTTAATTCATATTTACGACCAAATATGATATCATCAACAAAGACTTCAGTAATCAAGATATTATCAACTATTTTGAAATATAAGTTATTGTTAGTAGTAACTTTACTGAATCTAGTCTTTGTCAAGTATCTATCTAATTTGGCATATCCAGCTCTGGGAGCATCCTTCAATCCATAAAATGCTTTCTTCATTTTACAAACCACATCTCCTTCCTTAGTTAGTGGAAATATATCGTATTACTCAATGTAAACATCTTCCTCTAATTCACCATTCAAGAATGCATACTTAACATTGATCTGATATACTTTAAATTTTTTGTAAGCTGCATATGTAAGAAGCAATCTAATAGCTTCAAGTCTAGTTGTAGGGGAAAAGGTCTCTGTAAAATTAATACCTTTCATTTGGGAATACCCTTTACATACTAGTCTTTCTTTATTCTGAACCACCTTACCATCTTCATTCAACTTGTTTCTGAATACCCATTTAGTTCCGATCACATTTTGGTTCATAGGTCCGAGAACAAGAATCTAGGCATTATTTTTCTTAATTTGATCAAGCTCTTCTTTCATCACTTTCACCCAAATTCATCATTACATGCTTCATTTACATCTTTAGGCTCAAATTCAAATATCAAACATGTTTCTTCTCTAGCAATTTCATCCTCTTGTTTGGATACCTCTAATCTTATCACCAATAATAGCATCTTCAGAATGATTAATTTTAATATATCATGGAGTCTTCAGAATAGGTTTTGTAGAAAACCCTTCAGTATCAATATCCTCCTCATTTGCCACAGGTTCACCTTATTCTTCTAGACCATTCTGATCCTGATTCTGATTTTGAACTTCCTTAATCTGATTGTCCTCTTCATTTATGTCATACTTGCAAGTTCTTTCTAATCTCTTCACATTCTCATCAACTTTGACATTTGCACTTTCAATAATCTTATTTATTCTAAGGTTATAACATTTATATGCTTTTATTTTAGAATAATAGCCATGAAATATCCCTTAATCAATTCTAAGATCAAACTTTCCAATATCTTCA
The DNA here is from genome assembly GCA_027943335.1 of Chamaecyparis obtusa. Taxonomy (NCBI): domain Eukaryota; kingdom Viridiplantae; phylum Streptophyta; class Pinopsida; order Cupressales; family Cupressaceae; genus Chamaecyparis; species Chamaecyparis obtusa. Next base: position 310,255 of record BSBK01002145.1, on the reverse strand, counting down.
TCTCTCTTAATATAACACTTTCTTCCATAAATTCAAAAAAACTTTTTTGTAGGAACATGATCATGCCAAAGTTCATAAGGAGTCTTATCAGTTCCTTGCTTCTTCTCTCTAGTAGATATGCACAACATTTCCTTTAATCATCATGGTTCTAATTGTGTCTAGAATAGTTATATTCCTTCACTTTGCAACACCATTCTATTGTGGGGTTCACAGAGCAGAAGTGTGCCTTTTTATCCCATGTTCTTCACAAAAAGCATAAAACTCACCAAATGTGAATTCTCACCTTTGTTTGATCTTAAGCAGTTCAATCTCTGTCAAGATTTTGTCTCAACCATCGCTTTGAATATCTAAAATTTCTAAAAGGCTTCTGATTTCTCTTTCAAAAATGTAACTCACACCATTCTTGAATAGTCATCAATAAATAGCATAAAGTATCTATCACCATAATATCTTCTTGTCTTAGTAGGACCACACAAATCTGTATGTACTAGATCTAGAAAACTATTTGAGGTGTATATCTTATTCTTAAAATTAGATCTAGTCAACTTATCCAATTGGCATTCTTTGCACATATTGTTAGGCTTCATCAGCTTAGGAAAATCTCTTATAGTATTAGTATTTCTAACCTTCACCATATTATCAAAGTTCACATGAAAAAATCTTCTATGCTGGTTAGTCAGAATAATACCTTAGTAACTTCAAGGATTGGACATCCTTTCATAGTGATTCTATGGTAATAGCATCAAGTATTTACTTAGAATATCATGTTGAGCTTCATTTAGATTTATCAATCCAGGAGCGTGGACTTGAAATGGTATCTGCAAGGTTTATTCTCTATTTCATCCCAAAATCCATATTTACTAAAGCAAAGGAATTGCTATAGGAAATCTATGCTAGGAATTGAAACAACAGCTTAACTTAGAACTTAAGGGAATGCATCAATAGTAAATATATGTTGTAGGAAACAGTCAATGGTTATGCTATCAATGGTTGTAGGAGCAACAGTGTTTAAAAAAATTCAAAAAAACTTAAGACTAGATTCTACTTAAGCATGAACAGAGTTCACCTTCCACGTGGGCCCCCACGGAAGAGTGAATGGATTAAAAATTCAAAGACTAAAATATGAAGATATCATCTATTCATTCATAAAACATTAACATAAGTACAAGATGGAATGTCAAATTGTATTCACTTCTTCATACATGTGACCTAGCTTTGCCCTTTTCATTCATAGGTCAATTCATAGATTTATATCTATTGACTGTCTTTCTTTTTTTAGACTGAATGTTTTTTAAACAGAGGATAAAATATATTTTCCAGAATTAACTTTTATACCAAATTTGGGTTTTCTTTTAACAATTTGATTGTCTTCCAAGGGGGATTTATTTTTCCCACAACATATAGACAAAGTATAGCCAAGAATTGATTTTTCATTTTATACGAAAACTATAAACAATCTTTTAACAAAAAATTTCCAGCATAACGGTACAATGCTAAAATTTAATAAAAACCTAAAATATCAAATTCAAGGGTTTCTCTAATAGCCAAAATAAGAAAATACATACAAATCTACGGAGATAATCAAGAAATTATTCAAACATAGAAATCTATCAAACAACAAAATAGAAACACAGAAGAAGATTTTTAGATCCAATGCCAGAAACTGAAATGAAAACCTTTTTGAAGATCTAAAAGTAGAATTTCTTCCAAAAACAATCCAGCCTATAGATCTGAAGCTATGAAGAATACATGCACAAGATCCAGATGCACAAGCAAGAATTTCACAAAATAAATTTTCCAAAAATCTCTAAGTTCCAATCCAAGCTCTCTCCACCAAAAATTTCTCCCAAAAAACCTTTCTAATCTCCAAATGAATTCAATTCCCCCTATTAGGGATTCAACTCCTCCTTTCATGCAAACCCTAGATGACTCATTAGATAACTCCTATTCAAACTCCAACTCACAAATTTGAAAGAAAATCCTAATTATTAAATAACAATATCCTTTATTTTGCACAACACAACTTAGACTCTTAAAGACAAATTGTTACCTTTTTAAAACAAATTACATTCAACTCAATAAAAGCACATGCATATAATAAAAATTCATTATTAAATAGATTAAATATTTAAAGTATCCTAAAGATAAGCAATTAAATATTTAATTATTTAATAACGACTTCAAACATAATTAAATCTAATTACCAATTAATAATCAAATAATTGACTTTAGATTAATTTTCTCAATTAAACATAAGAGCATAATTAATCATTAAATTTCAACTATAATCATAACATTAATAAACACATAAAATCAGCCACCTAAACATAAATCAACCAAGAACAAATGACATAAAACCAAGCAAATACAGGAGAAGGGATCTACGAATTCATGCCTACTAGATGAATCTGGGTATGGTAATCAAACTGATTCTTGCCCAATGCTAGGATAAATGGGCTTAGGTTAGGGTTTTGGATCTGTGTATTATCTCCCCTCTCTTACCATTTGAGATATTGTGATAGGGCACGCTCATCCTAACAATTCAAGGAAGTCGATGCCCGGTACCTGCAAACCTACATACAAAACCTGCATGTACATACATATATAAATATATAACAAACAATGGCAGGGATCGGCTGATCATGTGGATCTTGCAAGCAAGTAACTATGACTCCATCCCTCAACCACATCAGGCACGTCAAACAAAAATATAAAAAAAACACATCAACCATACACATGCAAGTATGGGGTCAGTAAAATCATACACGTTAATAATTAATCTAACATCTTCAAGATGTGCACCTCTTCTCTGAGTTGTCTCTACAGCTTCAAGCCTAGTTGCAATCTGCCTCAACATATCCATTATAGCATTATCATTTCCTCTACCATGAACCATCTTGACAATTATTTTCCAGCAAGATCGTAACCTTCTACAAGTTATAGGTCGTATCTCAGATCTTCCACCCTACAACCAATCCAATAAGGTTCTCCACGATCCAATCCACAAGAAAGAAAGAACTCTGATACCACTTGATGCAGGGGCAGGGTAGATACAGGAAGAATCAATAGAATTGAATCTACTTGAATCCACAAACAAGCCCTTCTTAGAGTTACACAATGTAAGAAGTATATAATTCACATGAAATTAGTGAAAACACAATGGATATGAGACAAGCAACTGGCAGCAACAATAGAGTAATTATATTATATCTTTAAACATGCCCAGCTGTGAGGTCTTCCGAGTTTCAGCCTTATACAATGATAATTATGAATTCAGAGTCTCAGATCGCATATTATCTTCTCTTCTTATTCTACTACTCTTCTACTATCTATCACTACCCTAAAAAACAACCCAAGCTCCAAATATATAGCCAGCAAAGCCACAAGTCGGCCAGTCAAGCATTTAATTACATTAAAGGTCCAGTCTAGAAGATTTAAACCAAAACTAATGAAAGAATGAAAAAAACATGATGCACCTTTAGATTTAGGTCCACACATGAACCAAAAACATGTCCCTAACTTTGCAAGGCCCCATCTCATCACATGGAACCGCGCAAGAAGAAACACTCAATGTTTCACGTGAAACTGGTAGAAAATAGGTACCCAAGAAAAATAGTCATAACTTTTTACTCATAATGAATTAGGACTTGTGCTATTAGGAGAAGATATTAATTTAGGTCCTCTCAAATCCGTTAAGAGTGCATAGGTTGATTCTATAAGGATAAACAGTTACATGACGTGCAATCAGCACCAAAACTGCAAGAAAATATGGCTCTGAAAAGCAAGGAAAACAATTGTAACTTTGAAACGGTCCATCCAATCTTCATGTTCTCATAGAAGAAGGTTCCCAAATAGGTCCTTAACATCATGTAATATTTTCACAACATGAAACTAAAAAATTTAAAGATTATAATGCAAACAACATAAAATAAGAAATATTTTTGGTTGATGCAAGATTGCTCAAAGATCAAAGACATAAGAGATCTCACCTGTATATCTCCTACATAAAGTAAGGGGTTCCAAGTTCTATCATTTGGCACTGCTAGATTGTGGAGAAAGAATTCACACAGTAAATTCTTTATGGTTGCAAGAGAATTATTAAAGGCCTAGGAAAATTGAAGAGGCTCTTGTAATAAAGGGGATCTATCTTGCATGATGCAAGTCATATGATAATTCAACAGTTGTTCTTTTAGGAATAGGGAATAGATAGGAGATGGGGACCTATAGTTCATTAATTTAGGAATAAGGGTTGTTACCCTATTGAGTTTTTCATGTAATTGCTCTACCTTTTCTTCTTGCTCAAGAGTCTCCTAGTAATGCTGGTCTATAACCCTATTTAACTCTTTCCTCTGTTGTTTCCATTGTTCCCTCTCTGAAACTAATTGCTTGGATAACTAAAAAATGACTGATAATAAAGATACAAAACCAAACTTTTCTGACATAGAACTGAGACTAGAATTTTCCACTGGATTAGAAACATGGGACTTACCAATTTTGCAACTTATCCCTTCCATGGGATATGTTTATACCACCAAAGCTATCTCAGTATTATAGCATTGTTGTGTACCAGAGGCCAATGCATACAAACCCTCACTTACGACCTATTCTACCACTTTATTAACAAGGTCCATATCAATTTTAGGGTTTTCTTCATACAAATTATGCTACAAGAGATAATCATGGTTCCTCGTCTCTCATCACATATCATCCCTCAAACATTTCATCATTTTTTGAATCACTGCTATTGTCATTTGTCTAAGGACCCCTAGAGGAGGAACCCCTTCAAAATACTTAAGCCTGATCCTCAGAGCTAGAGTCATCATCAATGATTATGCATTCTTTATCTGCTTATTTCACTGAAACATGCTCTTGCTTAACCTCAGGAAACTTCTCAAGTGTTTCTTGCTGCATATTCTTGGGTTCCTCTACCTTCTGCTCAGAGATCTCAAGTTCAATATTTAACCCTTCTAGTGGTATATCTGTAGTTTCTTTATGTTTCTTTTTGTTGCTCCTCCTCAATAGAGTTTCTTCCTTTTTCTAGAAATTTTCCTCTTCTTAGAATTGCTTGTGGCCATAGGAGATTGTTTCTTTGCTTGCTGGCTAGAATTAGGACTATTCTTCTTTCCTTTGCTCCTCCAAGAAACCCTTTTTGGCACAGGAATAGACTTCTCTCCAAAAGCATTGTCATCTTCCTCATTCTGAGCTGACTTTGAAGTAGAGGAGTGAGAAGAACCCTCAGGAGTTCTAACCCTATACTTTTTCCTAGAAGAAGATGCTGGCTCAAGCTCTAAAAAAAAAATTCTTAACCCCTTTATTTGTTTGAATTATTTGCCCAACCCTTCACCCAATAGGCTCTGGAGTTGGTTCTTTAAACTCTTGCAAAATAAATTCTTCCCAAGATAAATCTAACTACTCCCTCAAGGCCTTTTCAACTATTAAATTAACCAAACAGTGATGCGAAATAGAGTTAAGTTTCCCTTCTTAGACCAAAGCAGTCTATTTCTTCAGAATGTTAAACATGAAACTGGGAATGTTTATAGGCCTATTCTCATGCCAAAGATAGATTAGGAACTTGAAATAGATGGAATGTAAGTATGACTGTCATCCCTCACAAGTGAAATACTTGATCACATGAACTGCACAATACCTAAACAGCTCTAGCAAAGACAGTCTATATGTACCTTGTTTCCTATCAATTTCCAGAGGTGGGTCTGAATACAGGGTGAACTGTGCCCTGGCCGTTTTCAGATCAAGACTCTCTACAAATTCTTCCCCTTCCTGCGGCAACCCCATGACATCCACCACCACAGCTTATGAAAATGACACCTTTAACCCCATTATTGTGGCCACTCCTTCCTTTAATCTACTCATAAATTGCAATGCAACCTCATCATCACAACTAGTGAGCTTCAGGATGTAATCAAGCCATCCTCTCACCTGAAAATATGGCCTACAAGCTTGATCTTCTAACAATATATTATGCGCTATGGGTTCCCTATGGATAAGGTCACCCCCCATCTTGCAGGTTGTCAAATTACTCAAACAAAGTTGGAGGAAATTTAAACGCTAAAAAACAAGGCTTAGACAAAGAGTTTAGAATTGGCAAGCTTACAGGAAAATGTCAAATACATAAAGTTCTAGCTTTTTGGAAATGAGCTCCAGTGCAAAAATGAGTGTAAATCAAGAATATCTCACACATTAACTACTCATAATTATAGAACCGCAAACTTTGTACTTAGCACGTACTTGCCACCCTTACTTAATATGTGTGAAATAATAACATAACACACAGCTCTCAAGATTGTCAAATCATGACAAGAAGTGTAAAGTACAAACAAGACAAAAGAATAAAACATAAAGATTTCATGAACATGTAAGATAAAAAAAATGATAAATAACTCCCCCCCAGCTAAATTAGGAAAATGGTCCCACATTTACGCATGTGATGAGGCATAGCTAAAAATTTGAAAAACTAATTTAGGAATAAATACCTTAGATAGTGTACGAACCTAAAATTTTGCTAAGGAAAGCGGCTGATGTTATCCATGAATGTAGAATTATGAAATGGATGGGTGAAAGACAAGAAATGAAGTGGAATTTTATTGCAAAGAAAGAACTTTCATGAACAAATATTTTATTATGGGAGTGTCGAGAACTTTTTAAAGTGAAGAAGGAAAATGAGTAGGAAGCTCATTGCTAGAGGATGCAAGAAATATATCACCATCGGTGGAGGAGAACTATTGCAGGAACTCTTCTTTACTTTGTGGCTTGTGATACAATTTCAATGTGTGAACATTGACTAGCAACTTGAACTTGACAGGATCAACAGTAGAAAGTTGGACCGCTCCTTTGGGAAACATGACAACAATCTCATACGGCCCTAACCAACAATTTTGGAACTTCCCTAGATGATGTTGATACCTTGAGTCATAAAGAACCGCCCAATCACCAATAGAAAAGACTTTATGCTTAATATACTTGTCATGCCATTGCTTTCATTGTTGCTACAGTAATTTGGTATTATGCAAGGTAGATTTGTGTCATTCATCAAGTCCATTCAAACTCATTATTCTTTCCTTTTGTGTTTTAGTGAGATCCAGACCAAGGTCAAGAGCTATTCTTAATGTTTTGTGTTCAAATTCTATAGGCATAATAGCTGACTGACCATAGACAAGCTCAAATGGAGTGAAGCCTATTGTAGTCTCCCAGGTAGTCCTGTAAGCCCAAAGAGATTCAGGAAGTCACGTGGCCCAATCCTTCTTATGGAGTGCTATAGTTTTGGTAAGAATGGATTCCAACTCCGTATTAGTAACCTCTACTTGGCCATTAGCTTGGGGGTGATATGGTGAGGATTTACCATGGTGAATTTTATATTCTTCCATCAAAGCACCTATCAAATTAGAAGTAAACTAAGGACCCTAATCAGATTGCAACTCCCTAGGCACACCAAATCTTGTGAAAATAAACTCATAGAGGAACTTAGCAACATTGTTATCCTTAGGGTGCTTCATAGGTTTGGCCTTGACCCATTTGGTAACATAATTAGTGCATACAAGGATATAAGATTTACCTTGCAAATATGGCTCAATAGGACCGACAAAGTCAATCCCCCATTTATCAAAGGGGCTACAATTACTTGAGGCTACAAGGGAATCTCATCTATCTTTGTGTGTCATCCCATGCATTGGCATTTATCATATTTCTTGGTATACTGAGTAGCTTCTTTATGCAAACTTGGCCAGTAATATCCCATAGTCAAGATCTTGAATGTTGTTCTTTTGGTAGCAAAATGACCACCACAAGGCTCATCATGACATGCCCTGAGGATATCATATGTTTTATCCTCCCTTATGCATCTATGGGTTACTTGATCAGGACTAGTATAAAACATGAATCTAGAAATCCAAGAATAATTAAAACATTTTTTAGCTAACAGCCTTCTTTCTTTAGCAAAGAAATGAGCTGGAGTCTTAGCAGTAGTGAGATAATTAGCAAGATCAGCATACCATGGATTATGTGTAGATAGAAGAAAGAGGTCTTCATTGGGAAAATTTTCATCAATGGCTACAAGATCATCAAGGACATGCAACCGAGAAAGGAAGTTAGCTACCATATTAGACTTACCAGGCTTGTCTACTATGGTGATGTCAAATTCCTACATAAGGAGCAACCAACGAGCCAGTCTACCAGATATGGAAGGCTTATTCATTAAGTACTTGATAGTAGAGTGGTTAGTATGCACAAAGATCTCATATCCAGTAATATAGTGCCTGAAGTTATTTAGTGCATAGATGACGGCAAACAACTCTTTCTCAAAGACCGTGTAGTTGAACTCTGCACCTTCTAAATTTTTACTAATAAAATAAATGGCATGTTCAACTGAATCCACCTTCTGACCAAGTACAACACCAATGCCATAATCTGAGGCATCTGTATGAATGTGAAAAGGAAAACCCCAATTAGGTCCTCTCAAAATCGGTGTTGTGGTGAGAACTTCATTAAGCTTCAGGAAAGATAGTACACTCAGAGTCCCAAGAAAACTCAGCATCCTTTTTCAACAAATTATACAAAGGTGTGGCAAGCTGACTGAAATCCTTTATGAATCTTCTATAATACTCAACATGCCCAAGAAAAATCTACACATCCTTCTACTTTGTTGGTGTAGGTAATCTACTGATTACTTCAATCTTGGTGAGGTCCACTTGAATGCCATTTGAGGAAAAGAAATGTCTTAATACTGATGTAGGAGCATCCTAGGATTCTTGGCAATCTTGTATCAACCAAAAAAATATGTCTATCTTTGAAGGTAGATTGCTAGTTTTGATCCTTGTTTGGTGGATTTTTTCTCGGTTTGAGAGACTAGTTGCTTGATTTCTGTGGTTACTGGGTGCTCGGTCTCTAAAGAATGCTTGGTAACTGAAGGCGTTGGTTCACTGGTGCTCAACAATAACTATGTTTATCAATCATGCTTGGTGTGGTTGATTGACTGGTGCTTGGTTATTTCCTATGTTGCTTGGTTATTTCCAGTGTCTTGTCTTATTGCAGACCTGGGCTAGCTAAGTTTTGATGTTATGGAAAATATTTGGATCTTGCAAGATCTTGTAGACTGTTACTTGCTTTGTATTTGGCCATAACCAAGAAGGCCTTACAGCCCAACACATTGAATGTAATCAGTAATTTGATGAAATAAATATCTTTTTGGGTCAGATCTGGTGTTTATGTTTGTGTAATTTCGCTATGCTAGCATTGGCTGCAAGTTTGGTTCATCCTTCATTGGATTCTCCTTACTTGACTACATCAAGTGGTATCAAAGAAGAGTTGATCTTGTTTGTGCGAGAGTTGATCTTGTGTGTGAAGTTTATTCCTATTGGAGCTGAGTTGATCTTGTGTGTGAAGTTTGTTCCTATTGTAGCCGAGATTGATCTTGTGTGTTTGCACCTGGATCTTGATTTGAAGATGCCTCTGAGGAGAAATCATGAGATTGCAGAGGAAGAGACTGCTGGAGAATTCAGTCTTGATGATTTTAGGGCTTTGTAGAAATAAGTGCAAGACCTATAAGAGGAATTGAGAAAGAACAAGGCTACCTTGAAAGAGCATAGTGATGATGAATTTGAGGAGGAAGATCATTCTGAAGAAGCTAGAGAAGAAGCTAGAGATCTGGAAGAGAATATAATTCTGAAATCTATGTCTAAGATTGGGAAGAGAACTAAGATTGAAGTTTCTACATTTTCTAGAAGCCTTAGGCTAGAAGAGTTGATTGATTGGATCAATGAGATTGATGAAAACTTTGAGTATGAAGAAATGGAAGATCTTGATAGAGTTATATTTTAAAAGACTAAGTTGAAAGGTCGTGCAAATATCTGGTGGAGAGAAGTTCAGTTGGAAAGAGGTAGAAGAGGAAAATAAAAGTTCACTAAGTGGAACCGAATGGTTGACAAGTTGAAGAAGCAATTCATTCTAGTGGATTATGAATTGGATATGTTTAAGAAGATGCAAGCCTTGAAGAAGAATAACAAATCATTACAGGAGTATACTAAGGAGTTTTATAGAATCTTGATTAGGACTGGTCAATCTGAAGCTGATAAAGAGAAGGTTGCTAGGTATGTCTATGGTTTGAGACCTAGTATTCAAGAAGAGCTACTTACTATTTGGATGAAAACAATAAGTGATGCTTATCAGATGGCATTAAAGATTGAAGAGAAGCTGAATAAGAAGTTTGAAGGTAGAAAAAATAGTAGGAGCTGAGGAGGTAAGGCTAGTGAGACAATTGCTGAAAGTAATGTGACAGAGAATCCTAAGCGTGATGTAGGATCTGGTAGTAAGAACTACAATAATGGACAAAGAGGAAGATGGAAGAATGAGTTCACTAGTACTTGTTATCAATGTGGTGAAGCTGGTCATAGAAGTTTTCAAAGTACTAAGAAGAGGGTGGCACTAACTGCTGAAGAGGACTTTATGAATGTTGCAGAAAAAGGTGAGACTCTTATCACTAAGAGGTTAACTACATGTGTCTGTGAACCAATAGAAAGAAGGAATTTGTTCATAACTAGATGTAAGTGCAAGGATAAGGTATGTAATGTCATAGTTGATGGTGGTAGTTTTGAGAACTTTGTTTTAGAAGAAATGGTTAGTAAAATGAGCTTGGAAAGAAGGAAGCACCCTAACCCTTATTAGGTTAGTTGGATACAAGATGTGTCTATGGTGAGAGTTGAGGAAAAATGTTTGGTTAATTTTAAGATTGGATCTTATCATGATGAGATATTATGTGATGTACTTGCTATGGATGCTTGTCACCTATTTCTCAGTAGACCTTGGTAGTTTGATAGGAATGTTCTATTTGATGGTCATGCTAACACCTATGTGGTTAGGCATGAAGGAGTTCGGCATAAGTTGTTACCTTTACAAGAGATAGGGACTACGGAATGTGGAGTTATCAGGTGTTGTCCATGTGACAAACCTCAAGAGCACAAGGTTGATGAACCTATTCTTACAAAGCCTAGTTTGAAAGAGAAGGAGAATGAGATATCTAAGAAGCTTTTTGAGATTAAGAGGCAGATGATCTTTCTGACAGAGATTGTATAGTAGATGATGACATTTGTGACACAGAGGGATGCAAATGATACTGAGTTGATTGATTATTCTAATAAGGATGATATTTATTGAGGTACTAATGTGATCGGTAGTGGAAGAACTGGTCAAAACCAGTTGTTCTCAGTTGTAGACAAAAAAAATAAGAGAAATGAGAAGCAAGAAATTTTTCTGTAGAGAACAATAGATGAAGTGAAGACAACTTGGAATGAAGGACAAGAAGAGATATGGGTTAAGAACATATTTGGCATACCTATTATGATTCCCTTGAGGTGATTTCCTTATGAGAAAATCTTTCTTTTACCTGGGGTGTCTACCACCTAATGAAGTCAAGTAAGGAGAATCCAATGAAGGATGGTCCAAACTTGTAACCAACACTAACACAGTGGAATTACACAAACATAAACACCAAATCTGACCCAAACAGATATTTATTTCATCAAATTACTGATTACATGCAATGTGTCAAGTTGTAAGGCCTTCCCAATTATAGCCAAATACAAAGAAAGTAACAGTCTACAAGATCTCATAGGATCCAAATCTTTTCCACAACATCAAAACTTAGCTAGCCTAGGTCTGCAATAAGACAGGACATTGGAATGACCCCCAGGAAAGATCTAAAATTGTACTCACAACTTCCAAGAAATCTTCCTATGCCTAAGCTCACAAGCTTCTAAATCTTCTATCAACCTTCTGATCCCCTAAACATCTACCAAACATCTACTTAAATACTAAATCCCATCCACAAGTTGGCTCTACAAGATATACAAATATTAAATGCCAAAACATCAGTCGGCTCTCAAATAGCCTTACAATAAATAAAATCATCCAAGATGGCCCTAATGGTCATCAGATCCACATAGAAGAATGCAACATGCTAGATCTAGGTCCCCACACATCCAATGATCAATCCATAACTTGAGGAGCATGATCCAAATCCAATGCACCAGTCAACCAAGCCGATCCAACCTAACAATCTAGTCGGTAAGCTAGAATACCAAGCAACAAAGGAAATAACCGAGCACCAGTCAACCGACCACACCAAGCATGACCAAGCAACATAGTTATTGTTGAGCACTAGTGAACTAATGTCTTCAGTTACTAAGCATTCTTTAGAGACCGAGCAACCTGGTAACCACAGAAACTGAGAAACTAGTCTCTCAAACCAAGCAAAACTCCACCAAACAAGGATCAAAACTAGCAATCTACCTTCAAAGACAGACATATTTTTTGGTTGATACAGGATTGCCAAGAATCCTAGGATGCTCCTACATCAAATACAACCCCCTCTTTCATTAGCATGAAGTATTTCTCATAATTGAGAGAAAGGTTGGAATATCGACATCTTTGGAGAACTTTCTCCAAGTTCTCTTTAGCTTCATCAAAGGTATTTCCATAGGTAGTAAAATCATCCATGTAAATCTCCATGCAATCAATAGATATATCAGTAAAGATACTTATCACATCTCTTTGGAAGGTGGCAGGAGCATTGCACAAACCAAAAGGTAAGACTGAATAGGAAAATATCCCCCATGGACATGTAAAAGTTGTCTTTTTTTGATCCTCAGGAGCTATTTTTATTTGATTGTAACCACTAAAACCATCCAGGAAAGAGAATTATTTCTTGCCAACTAGGTTATCAAGGACTTGGTATATGAATGAAAATGGAAAGTGGTCCTTCTTAGTGGCTAAGTTAAGCTCTCTATAATCAAAACATACTCTCCACTTCCCTCCTTTCTTAGGTACTATAACTAGAGGTGAATGCACTAGCTATCAGAAATGGGGTAGATGAAACCAGTGTTTAAATACTTCTGCAATTTATTCTTAACTATATCCCTTAAAGTTGGATTGACCCTCTTTGAGGCTATCAAATAGACTTGCATTCAGGGTTGATGTAGATCCTATGAGTGCAGAATTTAGGATCTAAGCCTTTCATGTCTGTATAGTCCCAAGGAAAATCTTGTTGATGCTCTTGTAGTAGTTGCAGGACAACTTTTTGTTGTTTAAGTGATAAAGAACTACTTAGATTCAATTCACATCCTGGACCAACTTCCAGGTTGATGACCTTTTCTATCATTGATAGTTGGGCCAGAGGAAGGGAGTCCATCTCATGAGGCAACAATGAGTGGAGGAATTATGAAGTTTCTAAATACTGAGGTGCATTTGGAGGTGGTAATAGAGTTTCCAGAATACAATCTGTTTGGGAACACAGTTGAGACTGTATCCCATATTCATTCAAGATAATGGAGGAAATTATCTTATCTTCTCCCTTAGAGGCTACAAATGGTTCCCAGGATATCATGATGAGCTGGTGGATGGAATTGACCTCTATATTAGCATCACCCAAATCTAGCCAAAATATTTGATCATCTTGCAATAGGGGTTGAGTAGGGGAATACAGAGTTAGGTTCTTAGTATTGACACCATTGGATATTGTCATCTTTCCTGACCAACAAGCTATATAGGCATCTACAGTAGCCAGCCCTGGCCATCCTAGAATTATTGGATAACCACCCATTTTAGCCTTTGGGGAAAGGACAATAAATTCAACTGGAGATTCCCAATAGTTCAAAGTGACTATGACATTTTCTACCATCCCATCAGGTGTGATGGTAGAGCTATCAACAAGCTAAAGTATAGTTGGCATCTCTCTAAGGCTGATGATATGAAGTTGAGACATTACATCCTTTGTCATGACATTTATGGATGCACCTAAATCAACTAAATCATTTTGGACTTGTATTCCTTGAATGGTAACTGTAACCATAGGACTCCCAGGGTCAGAATACTTGGGTACAATCAGCTTTTCCAACATGAGATCAAATAACTGTCTGAAGACATGTTTGGTTTTAGGATCTTTTTTCTTCCTCTCTGGCTATTTAATATAGGCCTCCTTTATGGCTTTGGTATATTAAGAAAGAACTTCTTTTATGGCATCTAGGAATGGTATTTTTACTGACATCTGCTTATGCTGATTAAGCAAGTCTATCACTGCTTGGTTTTCCATAGGTTGAGCTTACTCTTCCAACCTATGAGGAAATGGGGGTTCTTTAGCTGCAAGAGAGGCAGATTTGGTTCGCACATCTATTTTTTTAGTTGAGGCATCCTCTACCTCTTTTATACTAGGCTACTAAGGAGAGGCAAGGGTTGTTCCAAACCTTAAATGAACATCATTCAAGGAAATAGCATAGATTTGCTATTGTGTAGCTAGTTTAGCATTGTTAGGATTAGGAGTAGGTTAAGCAAGCAGCTAAGTCTCTTTAGGGGAAGTAGTGTTGGCTTTAGGAGGAGGCATTAGAGCCTACTGCTAAGGTGGTGGCATCAAGGCTTGCTGATTGGGTTGGTTTATCCAATGATGTGGTTGTTTCCACCACTGTTGGGGTTGCTGCCAGCCTTGCTAAGGTTGTTGCCAATCCTGGTGAGGTTGTTTCCACTCTGGGCCCATGGCCTTCATTAGGAAACATAGAGAACCTCTCCATTTTTGTTGATGGCTTTAAACTTAGTAGACATAGGTTGGGACTCTAGGCTTGCTACAGACTTGCACAGACAATTCTTTTTCTTCTCCCTACAATGCAGACAGTACTCTATGAGCATGGCATCAGCTTCATCCTTCTTTCTTCTCACCTGCATGGGGTCCAGCTACGTAGCAACATCATTAATGATGTCTTTCTTGAAATCTAACAATATTTTTGATAGATCTACTTTGGACACCCCTACACCATTACACTTATGAGGTAAGTCTCTCAATCCTCTTCCTTTCTTGATAGTAGCTCTATAATAGTTCAAACATATATTCTTTATGTCAGCCCAAGTTTTTTGCATAATATCTCCTCCTGTCATGAGGTTGAGTGCCTCGATGCTTCCATAATTCACACCTTTTAGAAAAAGATGTTTTTGGGATTCCTCATTCAGTTGGTGTTATGTATTGCACTGTAAATTAAACATGAACCTAGAGACATAATCTTCCAAAGTTTCATCTTCTTTTGGGACATTTTAAAAATGTCATCTCCTTTTATGTCTCTACCTCTACAATAATCTTTGTACTTTGAAAGAAATGGATTGCTCATGGTAGGCCAATCTTGTACAGTGTTGGCACCCAAGCTCATGAACCATCTTAAAGAAGCTTCCTTTAAATTAGAGGGAAACAAATTCATCTTATGGGTGTCAGTTGAGTAGTCATAACTACTGCGAAGTATGTAAAACTCAAAGAGAAACATCTCAGGATCCTCTATAATAAGGTTGTAGAATTTTGGAAGTGTAGCAGAAGGTATGTTCTTCAAGTTTTGGTTAACTTACTAATTAGGAATAGGAAAAGGGAAGGTAGGCTAGGTCATTCTTGGAGGAGGACCTTGTGGTGGTGGTTGGTAGATGATAAGAGCAAGTGGGTTATCTTGATATTCTGGGTCATAAAATAGGTTGTTTAGATTTTATGATTCTTCAGAGGTTGAAGGTGAAGGCAATTGTTCATATGCATCCACAAATACATTCTTAAATGGTTCTTCTTCTTGTATGTTCTTCACTTGGGGTTCCTCTGGTTCTAGGTTAAAAACCTCAAATGGTTCTACTTGGATATTACAAGGAACAAATCTCCCAAGATGGTCCCTACATCTATCCATACAAAATAATATAGAATGTAAACTAGCTAAATGACTTCATGGTTGAAATAAATTGACACCATCCCCAACAACGATGCCAAAAATGGTTAGTCAGAATAATACCTTAGTAACTTCAAGGATTGGACATCCTTTCATAGTGATTATATGGTAATAGCATCAACTATTTACTTAGAATATCATGTTGAGCTTCATTTAGATTTATCAATCCAGGAGCGTGGACTTGAAATGGTGACTGCAAGGTATATGATCTAGTTCATCTCAAAAGCCATATTTACTAAAGCAAAGGAATTGCTATAGGAAATCTATGCTAGGAATTGAAACAATGGCTTAACTTAGAACTTAAGGGAATGCATCAATAGTAAATCTATACTGCAAGAAACAGTCAGTGGTTCTGCTACCAATGGTTGTAGGAACAACAGTGTTTAAACAACTTCAAAGAAATTTAAGACTAGATTCTACTTAAGCGTGAATAGAGTTCACCTTCCGCGTGGGCCCCCATAGAAGAGTGAATGGATTAAAAACTCAGAGACTAAAATCTAAAGATATCATCTATTCATTCATAAAACATTAACATAAGTACAAGATGGAATGTTAAAGTGTATTCACTTCTTCACTGGATTACAAAATAGAGTCCTTGAACATCTAACTAACATGTATCACAAATCCCATCTTTATTTAAGAATAACTTGAAAAATAGAACACCTAAGAACTAGGATCCTCCATTCATGGGAATAACAACTTTTAGTTATGAAAGCATCAGCATCATTTACGCAGGAATAAGCTACATTAAATCCACAAGAATATAGGAACACTCACACACTAGATATCCTCCAAAACTCCTAGTAATTGAATTGACTCGATCTTCAACAACAACTGCGACCGTTTGGAGAGTAGTGGAACCATAATGAAACCTGAAAATAGTTACTCAACTTGATGAATCCACTTCAATGCTGAGTCTTCATTACCTATTGACTTAATCCTTCTCTACAAGAGGTTAGTGCACCAAACCTCGCAACACAAACCAAGATAAAGATCCATAATGAGATTTCCTATTTTAGCGTATCCTCATCACATGGCTACAGGAACACTACCCATTAATGCAGAGAGGAAAGAAATACCAAATTTCATCATAATATCCACTTAATCTATATATTTATATTCAACATATTTCTTTAGTCTTAAAAGTACCAAACACACATAACTATAGCATAGAAACATAAAAAGTCTGAAAGTTGTTTGTGAAAGCCCATGAAATACTTCAAGTCTAACCAGAAAATCATAATCAAAACAACCATAAACCGGGCTCATCATATGCCACAACCAATTGTCATCAATCTTAGCAACCAAGAATATACTCTTAATAGTTTTTAAATGAAATTGATTACTTGTAGTCTTTGTACAAGATGCAATTAGGTTTCTAGTGTAATACCCCAAAAATGGGCTTCAGTACCATTGACCTCCTACATCAACAAAATCAATCGAAATTGACCCTAAAGTCCTAACCTAAGGCACATTTGCACATCAAATAATCAAAACTCTAATCAATCCTATTATGATTCTCCATCGGGGAATATTCCTAGTTTATCCTAATTATCTTTAATTAAATATTATTTGGTGATAAATGATATTATTTTATTTATCCTAAAAGTTGATTAATTGAATATATTGAATAGTTAATTAATTAAACTTAATTCAGCCACTTAATTAATTTAATTAGATTTAATTAATATTTATTCCTAATTAATATTGTTTTATTTGACAATAAATCATAATTTCTAAAAATAATTGATTAAATATTTATTTAATTGATTAAAATTAAATTGTCAAATTTAATGATTTAATTTTGAATAAAGTTTGGTTAAAAATTTGATTCACCCATAAATCAATTATTTTTACTCAAAAATTAGTTAAGTTGAGAATAAAAGCACATGGAAAATTAAATAAAATCATAATTATATATGCACAAATCAGAAGATCGGTTAAAAACTCAAAATAAACTATTAAATTCAATTTGTTAACTTTCCAAACTCAACATGTGATTGTGAGTTGAAAAGAAGATTGGAGTGATCTGAACTTTTAATTTGAGTTAAAAAGATTACTTTGCATGATTTAGTGAGATAACTATTTCTAAAATTCTTGATAACTCATCAATCAATTCAAGTTTATCAGGGAGTGATTTTTGGCTTTCCATGAGTTCTCAAAAACCTGGATTTCTATATAAATAGGCCTCGGTCCTTTATAAATGATCGTGAATTTGGAGAATCAAGCATCTAGAGAATAGCAACGTCATATTGTCGAATCATTGAAATTTGTGCAATTTTTGAGATTCTTTTGCTAACATCGATTCATAGCATTCATATAATTTATTGTTTTAATTGTTTTAGATCAATTTTCATCTAGATTTCATCGTTGTTTTGCATAGAAAATCCAAAAATATAGATTAATTCTGCATCCATTTCATTAGTTTTTGCATTCAAATCCTTCATTTAGATGTTGCATTATCACCGATCTCGGTCAAAATTTAAGAATACCATACTCACATTTACTAGAAGGCAATAAATTGCCTGGTTAATGATATTTGTCTTTATTGCATATTTTCTGATTATTAACCAATAATGTTTTACTAAAATATTGTGTCCATAAATAGGTAGAATTTTCACACACATTTGTGGCACCTACCATGGTGCCCAACATCAGGTTTCTATTTTCAAATTTCCATTTTTATGACATTTTAGCCTCAAGATTTAATTTTTAATTTTTTTCAGTACAATCTCATACAACATTTGCAGATTGTCGTACCAGAAGCCTCTATATGTCGTATAACATATGACATTTTTGCATTGTCATATAGAGCCTGAATTGTCTTGTGTGCAGGTACCCAGAGTCGTATCATGTCTAAAGTGTCGTATAGGAATAGGTATATTGTTGTATGATATTTCATACCAGTTTTCAATTTTCGTATGAGATTTTCTTATCAGTTTTTAAGATTTTGATTTGAGATTTTGACTAACAGCTGACTCTGACATTTTTTGTTTATTGGTGCTTGATCATTTACACAGCCTAACACATCTTTACAAAATGAAATATGAATACTTAAGCATAAAAATTTGATCTTTTTCCCTTTTCTTGTCTTGACTTCTAAGCCCTTATTTTGCAGGAAACCCCTTCAGAAAGTCACTTGTCAAAGACGCTCAATCAACAAAGATTTTTGATGAGTGGTTTTGTAGGTTTCCAAGGCATCATCAAGAAAATATTATGTTTGCTTAGTATTTCATTTTCATAGGCACCTAGCTAATTAGGTATGTGCACATATTTCCATGGAGGCAAATATTGAGGGGATTATGCTCTTCCTTTCTTAGGAGAATCAGAAACCCAGAAGGTATCTTCCCTAGTGCCAGTTTGCGTACTGTCTTTGGATTAACTCTGCTTGGCATGTTTTGGATAGGGAAAAGGACAAGGTTAGGGGATTATGTTCTTCTCTTTTAGAGAATTAGAAACTCAGATCTTGTGGTCCCCAACCTCACATTTTATTTAATCCTTTAGAGGGCCTGTTGGAGAGGTAAAAATCTCCTGGGAATGACCCAAGTGGGGACAAGTCTTAAGTTGACTCTTCCACCCCACTATAAAATTTGATGCTTCCTTGAGGTTAAAGCCTCAGAAGATATAGCTATTCTTGTTCCTTGGGTTCATTCCATGAACATACTTTGATTTATGTAGAGGGGAGCCATTTAAATCTTGCTTGCGATACTACACATATCAGAGTACTCATAGGGCTATATGCCTCAATCTTGCTTGTGGGACTATAGGAGATAGTTGTGAATGGATGCCCTGATTAAAAGCCTAAGCTAGTTTTCTATCAATCTTCGTCTAAAGGATTTTTAGTGCTTGTGCAAAGTGAATAGTAATCACCCCAAGAAACTCGTCATATCGAGCCCTCTTTGACACTTAAACTCAGCTAATATGGGATTCAACATCTATTGCGTGTTGTTGGACTTGCATATTCTGATGAATCTCTGAGTGTGTTCCTATGTCAATGAGAAAGTAATACATCTCTTCTCCTAGCTAGGGTAAGATAGGTGTGTTTGATTCATCGAATCAGTTCATATATGTTTGCTATGATTGTGAGCCTACTACTCTATTAAACATCCTCAAACAATCCAATACACAAATCATCAAAACCTGGACAAAAAAAAATTGCAAACCA
This sequence comes from Chamaecyparis obtusa, assembly GCA_027943335.1. NCBI lineage: Eukaryota > Viridiplantae > Streptophyta > Pinopsida > Cupressales > Cupressaceae > Chamaecyparis > Chamaecyparis obtusa. The sequence goes on along the minus strand of BSBK01002145.1, from coordinate 290,347 downwards.
ATTGAAACCAAAAACACCAAAAAGCTTAAAAATTTGGAAAAATTGAAGAAAAATCCTTTTCTGGTGAAAATTGTCATCCAAACCCTACAATTGTCGTACAAAAATTGCTTCAATCCCCCAACTGTCGTATCAGAACCCCCCAAGTGTTGTACGAGAAGCCATACTATGTCATAAGAGAGTTGTCAAAAATCCCTAGCAAAAGTGAACCCTAGTATCAGTTATTATACAAGATTCTTCAAGTGTCATGCCAGACCCCATTTTGTGTCGTACAAGCCTAGATACTATCATAGGACAATTTACCCAAAATTGCCAAAAAGCCCAAATTTTGTCAAAAATTCAATCAACCTGCAGCTATTATCCAAATTTTGTCAGAATATTCTCTATGTCAGGAACATAGAAGAGAAATAGAGAATTCCTCTTATTTTCCTGAAGTGATCTATTTAGCTTAATTTTTCATTTGATTGATCAATTTGAACCACATCTCATCTTGTGTCAAAAACCTTGTCAGAACAACCTCGATTTATCATCTTGAAACAACTAAGCATTGTGAATTTGTGTCCACAACCTTTTGGACATCTACCCATACATCACAGGTACAATATCCCTCCTTCACATCCAATCAATCTTTCTCAAACCAATCTTGACAAGGTTGCGTCACCTGATATTTCCTAATTTAGATCATCTATCATTTTTGTTATCTTTCTCCCTGGATTCACCTAAGGTTAATGGTAGAAACTAGAGCCTCTTCACATAGAAAACCTAGAGAAGAACCAAAGGTATCACCTTCATCTTCCCTTATTGTTCAGACCTTACATCAACCTTATGACATCAATCTCTATGAAGAAGACACCCTTGGAAATTTGTGCCTTAAAGGAGTATACACAACCTCTCCCACATCAACACAAAATCTCAATCAGAGCATGGCCATGTCTCAAGATGGAGCTAACTAGGGCTCACAAGGCCAAGAATCCAATCATGGTGGAGATCAAGAACCCACATCATTTGAAATTGAATGATTATTTAATGATGACCTCTTTAAAAGAATGATGAAACATTTCTTACAAGAAGAAAAAGAGGCATATTTCCTACAACTGGCTCAACAAGGAGCCAAACTTCCTCGAGACTTTAATGTTGAAAATATCATAACACAAGAGGGAGAAACTCCTATCAAAGCTATGATGAAGCAAATGCATTATATGCAAGTCAAACTTAACAAGCTGGAAAAGGAGAAAGAACCTAAGGAATTCTCTATGGAGGCCCTATACCCATTTCCATTCGATCAAAGCTTGTATATGCCATCATTCTCAAAAAGAATGTAACTCCCCAAATATGACAAATATGACAGAAATTTTGATCCTCAAGATCATGTTAGAGAATTTTGCACTCTATCCATGGAGTTTATGCATGAACCAACATACTTAATGTGTCTCTTCCCATGATCTTTGGGAGGAGCAGCCATCAATTGGTTCTCTAAAATGCCTCCAACCATCAAAAATTTTGAGGAGTTGATCAAATTTTTCTATCAACAATACTCCTACAATATCCAACATACAGTCACAATGATCGATATCTGCAACCTAAAATAGAATTCAAGAGAACCCTTCTTGACCTTCCTCAAATGCTAGAGGATGAATTTTTCGCTCTATGCCTAACAAATTCTGGAAAATGGGAAATTAGAAATCTTCATCAATAATCTATTTCCAAAAATTAACTATCATCTTCAGATGCAAAATTATACCTCTTTTGACAAAATGGTGGAAATTTCCATAAAGATAGAAAATGTACTCATTCATAAGGGAGATATATCACTTCATGAGGATAACAAGTACAATTCAGGTTCTAGTTCCAACAACAAAGATAAGGGAAAATTCTAGAACAAAAACAAAAATGTTGCCATAGATGGTGTTGTTGATCACACCAATGCTCCACCTAAGGCACTGGTATTTAATCTTACAATTGGCACCCAAGCCATAAAAGCTTTAGAAATGAAGGCAACAAAACCTGCCAAAAATTCAAATGACTATAAACCATGGATTACAAAACTAAAGCATGAGTTCACTCCTTTGGGTCAGTCCTTGGAATCTGCCATGAAAACTATATTGGAAAACAATATCATCACATTACCTAAGATCAAACCATATGACCCCAAAGTTAAACCTAAATGGTGGAAAGAGACCGATTTCTGTGATTTCCATTGAAACAAGGGTCATAAAACAAATAACTTCATCCATCTGAAGCATCTCATTCAAGACAAAATTGACACTAGAGAAATTGTGATGACAACCATAAATCCAATAACGATCATACAGCATTCATGGAACCTTTTCTGAAACACACTCAAGGAGATTCATCTTCTAGACCAAACATGGGTGCTAAATTTAATTTCACTTACTCTAGTAATAATGATGTCATCAACATGGTAGAACCATGCATATCTCAACACTACAATGTCATCACCATTGTTAAAAAGGATAGAGATAACAAGTCATCTAATGCAGTCACTCGATCTCAAGCTTAGGCAACTCTCCAAGGACAAAACTTGGGTTCATCAAATGCCCCAAAGGTACTATTCAATATTGCATATGCATCTAAACAAAGGACTACACCTAATTTTTCCAATTCTAAAGTGTCCAAAACAATATCCTACAACATTAACCAACACTGCAACATACCAATACCAAAATCTCTATATTTGAGTTATTAAGGATTTCTCCTACTCATGATGCAATTCTAGACAAAGCTCTCATTGGGTCTAATGTTCCTAAAGATCTTGATCTTGACAGATTCCAAAAAATGGTGGGTCACTTGATGTCCCCTTAGTACATATCCTTTTCAGAGGAATGTGATAATTCACTAAGTCATCCACATAACCAGCCCTTGCATATTGAAGTCCTAATCCAAAACTGTCGTGTCAAACATGTATTGATAGATGGAGGCATTGGTCTAAATATTTGTTCCTATAAACTAGTTACTCAAGTGGGATTTTCAGAAGATTCTATTCATCCTAAAAAGAAAATGACCATAAAAGCACATGATGAACAAGAAAGGAATTCCAAGGGATTCATTGTGTTACCTATCAGAATAGGACCTTTCATCAAAGATATCACTTTTCAAGTACTAGATCTCCCCTTGGCCTATAACATTATTCTAGGTAGGCCTTGGATTCATGAGATGCAATCTATTCCGTCAACTTACTACCAATGTGTCAAGTTTCCCTATGATGGAGTAGAAGTCACTATACCTATACACATGTCAGCATCTTGCAATGCTTTGAAGGAAAGTGCAAACAAACTTGTCCCACATAACATAGAATCTTCTACCAAACAAATGGACATAACATCTACATCTAAAATGGAAGACATAGAAAAAGAAATCAAAATCAAAGATACAGACATGGGAGAATACACTATAGAACCAGTCTTGTCTCTCACATCTCTCCCACTTTCACCTAAGTCCTATAGACAACCTTCAGAGAAAGTGAAACCTACAACTAAAGAACCTCAGGTTCTCTTTAATGGGAGTTTCATCACAAAGTAGGTATCCAAACAATAATCAAATGAGCAAGAGGCTATATTAGCCTAGTTATGCAAAGATGAGTCTCAATCACAAACAATTCAAAAATGTGACTCTAAAATACCTAAGATTCCTATAAAATCATATGGACTAGGTCACAAGATAATGTCTAAAATGGGATACACTAGAAAATGACCTCTAGGAACAAGAGGAAAAGGTATCATCAAGCCCATTGAACACTGTGGGAGGACAACCAAAGATACTATAGGCATAGGCTATCATAAGAAACCTTTCCATCTCAGTGGAATCTCTACACATTTCCTAGAATAGATAGATCCATAAATAGACACTCAGCAAAAGGGAGGAACACAACACTCAGATAGTGATGATTCAGACACAAATGATGTTTTTCCTTATGAACGTATACCTTAACATATCTTAGATCTCCTTGAAAATGAAAAGGAACCTTAAGAAAGAATAAACATGGTAGACACACAAGAACCTACTACTACACAAGAGATAGTCGCAACACAAGAACCGACTGATCCTGAAAACAAACAACAAGAAGAAAATATACCTCTCACAATAGATGAACATTTCAGGCACACTAGTGATTCTGAGATAGATTCTCATGAATATGAATTCCACTTAGACTTTGAAGGTCACCCTGCTTGGGGTATTTGTCTTTCTTTTACACATGTTCTCAACTTTACAAGGGATCCAGATGAGGAATCAAATGACTATGAATTGGGAATTGCTCCAAAAGAAGATGAGCTTATAATAGAAAACCATGTATATGTCATTCATCAATATGCACCTATACCTAACATGAGTCTAGAATGAAATGGTAGACCTCGTGAGTCTGATTCACTTATCACTAATGTAGTATCCAACTATGGCATTGAGACATTTAATGAAATGAACATTCTGAGTAGTAATATCATCCTTGAAATCGAGAGTCAGATCAGAACCAATGATGACAATACTATATGTGTGAATACTATCAACCAATCCTTTCCTACACCTACTATCCAACATTCCAAGCTTATTGACCAAACATCCAACGATCCAAGCCAAGACATCCACACTTTGCAAACAAACTACACTCTTGCATGCTATCTAAATGTATTAGAACCCATGATGACTTCCATAAGTGAACCTAGCATCATCATGAAAGAGTCAGATATCAAATATCTCATTCAAAAGAATAAAAGAAAAAGGAAAAATATTTTTCATGGTGAAAACCACTATGTGGCATTCTCATAACCTAAAATAGTAAAAACAAAAGATGTATCCGAAGGTGAAAACCTCTCTAAGGAACCTAAGGATGAGATATTTGATGTCCTTCCAAGTTATTTATAGGATAGATCTCCATTTTTTATAGAACCAACTCAACCTATCAATCTAGGTATAGAAGAGGAACCATAGTTAATTCATGTAGCACAATCTCTATCAAAAGAAGAAAAGAAAGCATTCACAACATTCTTAAAAGAGAAGAGGATCAAATTTGCATGGAAGTATTTGAATATGCCAAGATTGGATCCTAATCTCATCATGCATCATCTTTCTATAGCTCTAGGATTTAAACCAATCAAGAAAACATTGTGTAAAATGTATCCTCGTGTGGCACTCCTTGTCAAAGCTGAGCTAGAGAAACTACTAAAAGTCAGATTTATCCGAGTTGAAGATTATGTCGAGTGGATCTCAAACATAGGTCTAGTATCAAAACTAGATAAATCTATCAGAGTATGCATAGACTTCATAGATGTAAACAAAGCATGCCCTAAGGATTATTTTCCACTACCAAACATTGATATGATAATGGACATGACTGCAGGATTCAAAATGTACTCTTTAATGGATGGTTTCTCTAGATACAATCAAATCAAGATAGCTCCCGAAGATCAAGAGAAGATAGCTTTCACCTATGCATGGGGTACTTTCTACTGGAATGTAATGTCATTTGGTCTTAATAATGATCATGCTACATATCAAAGATCTATGACATCTATCTTTCACAATATGATGTATAAAAACATGGAGGACTATGTTTATGACACCTTGGCTAAATCAATGAAGTGATCAAAACATCTAGCTGACTTGGGTACAATACTAGATAGAATGGAAAAATTTAGTCTCTGACTAAATCCTAAGAAATGTGTCTTTGGTGTCACTTCAGGAAAACTTCTAGGGTATATTGTTTCAAAGAAAGGTATTGAAGTAGATCCAACTAAATTCAAAGCAATCCACCTCTTAAGAATATTAGTCAAATGCGAACCTTACAAGGAAGAGTAAAATCAATCAGACACTTCATATCTCAGCTAGTAGATATATCACAACCTTTCACAAAGACATTACATGAAGGTGTGACATTCACATCAAACAATACTTTGTGAATCCACATCAAACAATACTTGGTGAATCCACTAATTCTCATGCCTCCTATTCAAGGAAAGCCATTAATATTGTATGTCTCCACTACAGATACATCATTGGGGGCATTGCTAGCACAACATGATGAAAATAAGAAGGAACGAGCTATCTACTATATCAGTAGAACATTGGTAGCTTATGAGAATAACTATTCCATGATAGAGAAGGCATGTCTAGCTGTTATCTTTGCATCACATAAGTTGTAACACTACATGTTATCTCATACCACACATTTAATAGAAAAGATTGATTCATTGAAGTACTTATTGAGAAAAGCTGCACTCACAAGTAGACTAGCAAAATGGGTAATGCTACTAAGTGAATTTGACATTGAATATGTTGAAAGAAAAGCTATCAAAGGACAAGTCATTGCAGATCAATTATTTGAAGCTCCAATGTTCGATGACCAACCACTACAGATGGAATTTCTTGATTCCTCTATCATGCACATCTCCTCTAGACATGGCATTTATTCTTTGATGGATCCTATACACAAAATGGATCTGGAGCTGGCATATTGTTCATAACACCATAGGGTTACTCTGTTCCAAAATCATTCAGAATTAAATTCCATTGCACCAAAAACATAGCTGAATATGAAGCTTTGCTAAATGGAATGAAAATACCAATTATATGGAGAGTAACCAAACTACACATTCATGGAGACTCACAACTGGTCATACACCAAGTCAATGATGTGTATCAGACAAAAGATGAGAAGCTTGTTCCCTACAAGCACATGGTTGATGATCTAAAGAAGTACTTCATTTTAGTCACATTTGAAAAGATACCTATAATGGAGTACAAGGCTGCTAACTCTATGGAAATGCTATCATCTTTACTATAGTAGCTTGAACATGAGCTATGATACAAGTTCCTGGTGGAAGAACTATCTTTCACTGCCTATGATTTCCCAAAAACCCGCATAATCTACATCATTATTGGTCATGATTTGTCCTACTACATAAACATATACTCCTACCTTCGAGACCAAATCATTCCTAATACCTTTAATCATGATGAAAACCATTACCTTATTTGAAACACATCGCGGTATGTCATCATTGGTAATAATCTATACAAATGAAGTTTGGATGGTACACTTCTTAGGTGTTTAAAATGTGAAGAGTCACAATACACATTAGAGGAAGTCCACGAAGGTATTTGTGGATCACATTCCAATAGTCTAACATTAGCTCAAAAACTCATTAGGGAAGGGTACTATTGGCTAGACATAGAAAAAGAGGTAGTCAAATCTGCTAAGAATTGTCAGAAATGCAAGGTACATGGTAACTTGATTCACACACCAGGGAGATATTTAATTCCATTTACAACACAATGGCCTTTTCAATAGTGGTGTTTGATCTCATAGGGCTATTTATCCACATTCATCTAATGGTCACACCCATATCATCACAGCAAAAGATTACTTCACAAAATGGGTAGAAGTAGTTCCTTTGACACAAGCAACTAGCAAATAGATCTCAATGTTCATTCTGAACTACATAATTTGTTGGTATGGTATCCCACACTCCATCATCACAAAAAATGGGGGTAAATACAAGAAAAATGATTTAAGATCACTCAACATTGGTCATCTATTTACTATCCACAAGGGAATGGACAAGCTGAAGTGTCCAATTAGAACTTATTGAAAATCTTGTATCACACAGTCAACAAGATAGGCAGAGACTGGCACCTAATGATAAATCTAGCTCTTTGGGCTTATAGAACAAGTATTAGAACACCCACTAGGGATACTCCTTTAGCTTTAGTATATGGGACTGAAGTGGTACTTCCTATAGAGGTTGAAATCCCATTACTAAGAATCAGAATGCATGGTCTGGTAATTGATGATGATTATAGAGTGTCTAGGTTACAAGAACTTGAACTACTAGATGAGAGTAGGCAAGTCGCATATGATCATCTCAAATTATATCAGAAAAGAATGTCTAGAGGCTACAACAAGAAGGTCAGACATAGAGAATTTTAGGTTGGCGATCTAGTTTTGAGAGAGAACACTAAAAATCAATCCCATCAAGAACGTAAAGGGAAGTTTTACCCCAATTGGATGGGTCCCTTTGTTGTCACTACTGCTTTTGGTTCTAGAGCCTATCAACTCTCAATGATTAAAGGTGAATAGCTCTAAGAACCAATAAACATTCTCCATCTGAAGAAATTCTATGCCTAATACATTTAGTCTATGAAAATGTCCTGAAAAACAAACTAAAAATTGGAAAAAGTCCTAAAAAAATTATCATCTTGGTGAAAACCTAGCAATAGGCGCCTTGGTGATTCAACAAAAAAAATGGAAAAATACAAAAAAAAATTGAAAAGATGAAAAAAACAAAAAAAAGATGAAAAATAAAAAGTGTCTTGGTGAAAACCTGGTAAACAGGCACCTCGGTAGTAAAAATAGAATCTCTACCAAGATGGTGAAAACCCAACAAATAGGTGCCACTTGTACAAAACACTCCATCTATCAAAGCAATCTTGGCAATCTCCCAACTTTCAATATTGTTTTAGTTTATCCATATCTCCTTGTTTTCTTTTACATCCCATTTTCAATAAAGTCAGTATGTGCAAACAACAAAAGCATCTGCATCCTACCAATGTTTCAAACTTGGGGGCAACCAGAGTCATATCTTATGGTCCTTAGTATCTAAGATGATTCATATCCAGTCAAAGTCCTCCAGTGATCTATCTGAGTTATTTTGTCTATCTCCCTACTAGAAAATGATTTTGTACCTAACAACAACGCAAACGAACACATAGCTACAACAAAATAATCTATGCGACATGATTTAATCTTCTTGTATGCTAACTAATTCACATTGATATTTATACATATTATGTCTCTTAGAACTCATTAATGATGTCCTTTCATAGGATTTAGAGAGTGATGACTCGGGGTGTAATATTTTATTTTTTTTCTTCTTGTAAGTCAAAATCTCACTACTCTGTAAATTTTGGATCGAATAGGTGTCCACTATAAGTGCCTCCATCACAATTGGATGGCCGTGTGTACCTCAACCATTGATACCTAGATACTTCAGGGAAGTTGGATCTAAATTTATCTTTTGAGTGATTTCTTACTCCTACTATGAAACATGATACTACCCAAGGATGTGAATGATAAAGGGTCACTGTAGGTAATTCACATTGGAACAAGAATGATCTCCCCACTGTTTGGTGTGTTTTTACACAAGGCATATTCAGGTCATCACAATTTTTATGCTTTGATGCTTATAAAAATTTCTAAATCAAAATGGACATGATATTCAGGTCATCCTAGATTTTGTGCCTTGGTGCTTATATCTAAATTTGACATTTCAGACTAAAAGACAATCTTCATATGTCCATAGTTGTCTAATCAGTGGACATTGTATTGACTATCTGGTGGTACCTAAAAATATTCAATGATGATAAAGACCGACAAATGATCAGTGACTAAGTCCTAAGTTTTGCATTTCATTTTCATTTTGCATGGTTGTCTCTTTCTCATGGTTTGAGTTCAACATGGTGTTTTCTATTCTCTACATTGCACTAAAAATACCATAAGGATTGAGAATCACGTGAAGGTCCTTACAACTAATCCGCAAGCAGTCATCATTCTTAGTTAAACATCCTTTTTGACAATTGACTGGGCACTTGACCTCTTCATGTACCTACAAACATATCATGTGAATTGTTGCATAACATCTCATTTTCAAAAACATTTCATATATTCATTGCATACATGCATGCATCCATCAAACATAAATAAAGTCATACATTTTCATTATTCATATACCATTTATAATTACATTTCACATTTCATATTCATACATTCAAAAGTAAAGGAGAAATATTTCATACATATGCATCACTTGATAAACATCATAAATCAAAATAACAAGTTCTATGAAGTCAAAACCACCAAAAATGATCTCATATATATATATATATATATATATATATATATATATATATATATATATATATATATATATATATATATATATATATATATATATATATATATATATATATATATATATATATATATATATATATATATATATATATATATATATATATATATATATATATATATATATATATATATATAACTCGATATTGTACAAGGGGTGTAGAAAGTGCATATGATACAAAATGTGAGTTACAATGAGCTATCCAGCACAACAAAATGACAAAATGAGGAACAAAATGTATCAGTTGTCAACATGGTCCTCCGCATCAGGCATTGCTCCTCCTCTTGCTAGTGCATCCAGTGGTGGCTTAGCCTATGGTGCTCTAGCTCCCTCTGATCCTAGTATATACTGAGAGTATGAGGTAACTCTCTGCCCAAGTGGCATGGTAGAAAAGTATGCAGAAACATAGTATGCATCTCACTCAGTTTGGTGGATGACCTCTACCTATAGTTGTCTAACCTCAACATGTGACTCCCTCATCTTCCTATCGCACTCTCTCAGCTGGACCTCTAATGATAAGCTATGGGATCTCTGGCCCCTCATCTGGTGTTGTATCCACTGAATCACATCCTGAGGTGTCTACCTCAGTCCTAGGTCTTCCTCTGCCACTACCTCCCCCTTGGCCATGGTCTCATTAGCACCACCACCTATATCAGTCTATGCCTTATGACTTCGAACCTCAACTCCTAGATCAAAATCGAGCACCTCATGCACCTCATCCATATGTTCATCTTGATGTGCACCTAATACCTCCTCGGCAACTATAGTATTTCCAATTCTACATAAACTCTCACCCAAACCCCATGGATACAGTCATTGCAAAACTATTGGCCTCACCAATGGAACTGCCTGTGGTCTAGGTGCAAGCCTAACATCTCCTGTAGGGTGTGGTAGTAATCATATTTCTCTATGCACTGGAGGAATCAGATGAGCCATAGGGATCTAAACCTCCCTCCTCCTTTATCCTCTCCCTTGAGGGGCACCTATGACATCCTCTACCTCCTCCATCATAGGTATAAGCTCTACCAAATCTGAGAACTGCTTGATGGGATGCTCTACAAGATATGTCATGTAGGCATTGGTCACACCTACATCGATCGCCTATGGTCAGTAATCCCAGTCTCTACTCTAGAGTGGACTGTACTCCAGGCTGCATACTTCATAGGACAATCTAGGTGACCATCCCAGCTCAACCTCTCGTACCTGTCTCACATAAGATGTGAACTCTAGAGCTCATCTTGAATGAGGTCATACTTCCTCCACACCCAAGTGATAAAAAACCACTCGAGTATGCTAGTAGAGTGCCCTATAAGTATTTAGCTCTGACAAAAGTAGCCAAAATGATCCCTTGTTGTAGGCCACACCTCCACTCGTAAGTATGGCCGCCAGAAGACCACTTTCATATCATCCAAGACCTAGCACTAGTACTTTGTCTTACATCCTCACCTAGGTAACAAAACCTAAATACCTATAAATCAGAGGCTCCTAATCCTACCTCTCATCACCACAAATGGGCTTGCAGATGGGAATATGCTCCTATGCCCAGATCTAAAGAATAATCATGCCAGAAGTGAATGTCTTACCCTCATGGTAGACAATCTCATGCATCTCTACAAACATATGGGCTAAAAAACACTGACCCTAGCCAAACTCATCCAGATGTGCCATCAGTCTCTAAACCATTGGGACTCACCCCATGAGAAGACCATTTTTCTGATGGTCAGACATAATAATCTTGTCAATCATGCTGGTGATAATGCACTCAAGCCTGTGGGTCTTCCCATAGCATTTCACCAGTACCTCCCATGATATCTGATGCACAATCTTCTCATCTACTCTGAATAGTGTGAGAAATACCTATAGACCTATATTCCCATAACTTAGATAGTCCAGGCGGGGTCCATGAAAAAAAATCTAAAAAATCTGATAAACATCCTCTGGAGTAACTTTAATCTCCCATGTTAGGAGATGAAAATTTTGTGTCTTTGAGTGAAATATCTCCACCAAAGCAGTGATCAAACCATGATTTACCTGAATGTCAGGTAAACCTATCAAGAACTCAAATTTTCAAGCAACAAGATGAACTCTCATAAGATCTAGCAACACCAAACATAGTCTCTGGGTTGCTAGATGAGAGACACGAACATGGACATTGGGGTACCTAGCCTACAAAGCATAGCAACTAGGATGAACATTATTAACTCACCTAAAATTAGTCGTAAATATATGAAAAATGAGAAAATGAATATATCAAAAGGTGTATTAAAGGCTATGGAATTCAGCTAGACAATCAAAAAATTTGAAAAAATTACCTAAGGACCTCAAAATTGCTCATTGTTTTCCATACGACATTTCAGAAAATAAAAACTGGTGTCAATTGTCGTACGACAATATAAGGCTACCCATACAACATTCTATGGTTATACGATAATTAACATGTTCTCATACAACAACTAAGGGACCTGACAAAATTTGTGTATGAGAGATGGATGTCTCCCATACGACACTATACTATTACACACACGACACCTTAGTTGGACTTGAAATGTCATACAACATGCAACCACATGTCGTACGATATTCCATGAAGAAAAATTAAAAATTGTTAAAAATAATTGAAAAAATCTAAAAATTCATATTAAAACGTGCTAAATTGAATTAAAAGAGGCTTCAAAGCTCCACTTACTAGGTTCCCATACTGTCGTGGCCACTGGTATCACCACAAGTGCTCAAATTGATGCAAGGAGACTAGGACCACCATTTTTGCTCTCAAAGGGATCCACAAGGTTTCAAAAAGTCAAAAGGTTGAAATGAATTGAAAATGACCCCTTTTGGCCTTATATAGGTTTTGACCTAAATTTTCAAACTACTCCATTTTGCATGAAAATTGCACCCCTAGTTAATTCAACGCTCTGAACCCATTTTCGGGATCAAAATCAAAATCTAAGATTGTTTACATTGTCAAAAACATGGTTTAAAAATTTTGGACCCAAGATGGCTAACTGCTTGCATAATCGACCTTCAAAACATCACAGAATCTAGTAATCAACTTATTTAATCATCTAACATCAAACTTCCTAATTTTCAACATGGTCAACTCATGGTCAAACCTATTCAAACTTGGTCAAGAAGGACCTTTAAACGATGTAGAACATGTCCTTGGACGTGTACATTCACTTCTACAATCAATTATATTTCTTTTCATCATTTCACGATGGCTTTCTCGCCAGATTTTGATTTCAATCCCGAAGGGGTACAGTATTCTATATCATTAACTAAATCTATCAATCAAAAGTTTCTTCACCAATCGAGACAACAACCATGTCTAGTTGCTAATTCATCAAAATTCCTCATCACTTAGGGCATATCAGATTAATCAAAATCCATATCAATCTAATATTCTCTTAATCTTGTAAACTATATCAGCTCTTCGTAACCATCGGTTCATTAGTGTTATTTCCTTGATTTTTTGTAACTTAAGGGTTCAGATTTGGCATCCTTTTGATTCCTTTGGAAAATCAAGTCTGGAGTTAGGATATCCAATTCCTTGTAATCATAGGTTTAGAATCAAGTGTTTAATCACTTCTTCATAATTACCAATTCATTATTGCTACTGTCAATGTCATCTCGATTCTTTGGTCAACCAAGACCTGGATCAACATCTTCAAAAAATTTCAATCAGTTTCTGTCTCGAAATCAGTTAATCTTCCAGGATTAGTTTCTCCACCAAATACCTAAGTCAGAACCTCAATCAAAGGAGATTTATCTTTGAACCACTGCGCTTCGCACATTAATTCAAAGAGGGGAAAAATGTAATACCCCAAAAATGGGCTTCAGTACCATTGACCTCCTACATCAACAAAATCAATTGAAAGTGACCCTAAAGTCCTAACCTAAGGCACATCTGCACATCAAATAATCAAAACCCTAATCGATCCTATTCTGATTCTACATCAAAGAATATTCCTAATTTATCCTAATTATCTTGTTGGTAAACAGATTTTCCTTTTCAATTTAACTCTCAAATGCCCAAATCTGTGAGAAACAATTTGATACCAACAGTTGGATAATCTTATCATTAGGTTCATAGATTTCCTTTGAATTGAAAGGTAAAGCTCCCTTATGAATGATATTCAATGAATTTGTTATATTCCTAAACTAACTAGGTATGTTCTTAACCTGAGAATGGAAGAGGAAAACAAGGCTAGCCCTAGACAAAATTAACTCAGGTAGTAAATTCAGTTCTAAACCTAGCCAACTCCAAGAATTCACATTTCTTATGACTCCCCAACATTGGTAATGCAATATGAATTCTACTTATGCAAATGCAGTAAAACTGAAATGAAAATGAAGGTTAAATAATCTTGATTTCTATAATAGGAATATCTGCAAATACTACAATCTTCAGCCCATCCAGTACTTAACACAAGATGCAAGATAATGCCCAAAACTAAATACAACAATACTATGATTGATTATAAATAGAGAAGTAATAACCAAATGCTACGATTCAGAATAAAACCCCTCTCTGTCTTGAATACAACAAATAAGAATACTCTGATTTTATTTTCTCACAACCTCTGCTAAGTCTATTACAAAAACCAGAACTCTCAACTCCAAATGCAAATGAAAATTAAATGCATAAAAGAAAATGTTGTCTCCCCTCTACTCCAGAACTCCTACTTTTGTAGAAAAGAAGAACCCTTTTACAAGAAAAGAGTTTACAATAAATAGCATTCTCCAACCACCGTTCCATTTCTCTCAGTGACTTTTTAGTTTCATAACTGATTCTTTTTATCATCTTTTTCGGCCTTATGTATTTCTTCAAAAGTTTTTTTCTTCTCTATCCAAATGCCTGACATCTCATTATATATCAATAATATATTTTATTAAAGTTATCACTTTGATTTAAATAAATCTTATACTCTGATTCGGTCTTTTATTTGATTTGATCAATAGAGTTTCTAAATAACTCGGGAGACATCTTGATTCCGTTGTCTTCTCATAGATCGGTAATTTCTTGGTCACTTGATCCTTAGGCATGACTCCATAATAAGAAGAAAAATTTAACTAGCCATCCACAAAGAAAAGCCAATTATCATACTAAGCTTACACCTGGTAAATAACGTGTATTTATCATACTTTGGGACTATCGACTATCGGTTGCATTTTCCAAATAGAATATAATTTTTCCTCATAGTATCCACTGTGTGCAAATTCACTCTTTTCTTTTCATGCCATCTATTTGTAAAGCTATTTATTTATGTACTTTGAGAGAGATCACACGACACCTCTTTATCATTCATGATTCTCCAACTTTTTTAAGACTTCAATGAAGACTTTATGCCAATCAATTTCGATTCTTGAAACTACTCATAATAGCACAAAGTAATTGATTTGATTCAATGCACTTATGGGGCTTGGGTAGCATTATGAGTGATTGATTCCCTCCATCAAAACAAATCCTTACTGAATATATCCGCCATGGGCATATATTGGGAATTTTTAAATTGACTGTGAAACACTTCAATGCTTCTCCTATGTCCCTATGCATGAATTTGAATCTCCCCTTATTTACATAACCTGATCCCTAGACCGAGCTCCATCAAGTCATTGGGTGATGAAGTTGATGTCTCCCATCAATTTTGAATCATTATGTCAAGTATTGCAACTACTTAGATACACTCCATACTCTATGTGTAAATGCCTTCCATATCTTGCATACTCAAACTGCATGAAGCTCGAGCACTTTGGTGCCATTAAAATTGTATACTTTCTTTTAGATCTCAGGACTACTCTGTGTATCTGGGTTTTCAAATGATGAGTCCTTTTACTTTCCCCAAATTCAGCCTTGATTCAGATATAAAATCTAACAAATCACTATCTAAAACATCAACTCCTTGACTATCGAGAAGGTCGAGCCGTTGGTCTTCTACAGGAGCTATAGTTGAATAACACTCCTCTAAGATTGTTCCATGAAGAGATTTATCAAACACTTCTGCCCAGAGGACTTATAAGCTTCAGTTCACTTTGGCATTTTATTTCAAAACCTTAAAGTTCAACTAAAGTGCTATCATCATTAAAAAAGCATAGCGCTTCTTAATCAAAACACCTTCTTCCTTAGAGGTTGGTAGTAGCATTGCCTTGTATGGTCCGTCCACTTGAAACTCAATGGAACTTTTACCTCTTTGTTGTGTATGCCCACCAAAGAGCATTGTCCAAGATCTAGTATTGGTCATTAGTGTTTTCAGGTTCAAACCATTTACTGATGATCTCCAAGCATTTCATTAAAATATATGTATCAAGCATCTGCTTTTGCTCATGGTTAACCATGGCTTCCCTATTCAAATGTGAGTAATTTCTCATCATTAGTTAGGCAGGATTTTAGAAATGGACTACCGAGGTAAATTATTGGGAATTGACTTCCCCTTGGTGGAGAATCCTCTTTTGAGTGTGAAAAGAGGAACAGAATACTCATTTTTCGCCTTAGTGTAATTTGTGTCCTACTCACCACCAACCAGGATTTTTCTCATTATAACTACTCAAACTTACTAGATTTTCATCAATTTGTTGCCTTTGAGTTAGGATTTTGCTGGAGAACTTCACTAGAGAAAATTCACTAGTTACCTTCTCCTTAGTAGAAATTCAAAAATGTGTTGTGCAAGGCGCAGCAGAAACTAATTTTTCCACTATGCTTAATCTCTTTCTTGATTGAACCATGAAACTCACTACTCGAGCAATTTAAATGCTAAAACTCAAACCTTTTCACCATAAATCAGATTTCTCACAATCCACTACTCCATGGTGGTAAACCACCATTTCACTTCACCATTACGAAAAACTCCAAAAAAGATTCTCTTGCAGGATTTTACCTTGGGAGGTCATTTTCTGCTTCATCCTCTTTTCATTGAACTAGAGACTCCTCTTTCCATCTCACTTTTTACTCAGTCTCAGTTTTCCTTGTCAAAGCCTTTGAATCTAAATGGTGATCTCACATCCTGAACTAAAACACTTTTGAAACTAGAAGAACTGCCTTCACATCAGCATATTTTGAACTTTGAAACAATTCAACCTTTATAGCAACATGGTTAAGGAAAATTAGAAATGATTTGAGAAAATCTTTCATGGGAGGCAACTTTAAAAGTTTCAATATGGTGTACCTAAAGTATGCCTACAACTAGCTCTAAATGGGGATTATGTGTTGTAAAGTGCATAAAGAATCCAGCATCTCTGGAAAAAGACAATTGCCTTATGCATTGGGCTATAGAGTCTAGGCATTAAGGGGACAACAAAGAACTACTTGTTGGGAGGGTGGAGGGGAGCAAGGAAAAACCAAAACTAAGAAAGCAGGAAAGGCTAAGCTAAGCACACCAAAAATTACGTAAGAAAACTATTTACAAACATAGGTGAGGAGACATCACCAAAAGAAAAGAGAGAAGAAAAGGACTCATACATGGCTATTTACCAGAAGGGAGAAGAAAGAACCTTTCTGGAAAAGAGAATTGTGCTTTAACCAGCTGCACCAGAACCATTTCCTTTTGCCAACCTCATCATAACTGAAAATGAATCTGGAAGCATGCTGAAAATATGTGACCCAAAAACCTTTTCCAAATAACCATGCTTTGTCATAAATTTTTTATTCTTCTATACCCTCCTGCACATTACTTCTCACACATTCGACCACCTTTCGTGAGGAAGAAAAATACAAAGATTCTAAAAATGATACTAAAACATACTCACATTCATATGTTGGAAATTTGACTATACTAGTGTATATGACTTAATATAGTGTTTTCATTATGGAAAAAAATTCATATGATGTTTTGGAGTCAGCACTTATGATAAGTAGATCAGAAATTGGTTGTGTTGAAGACTAGACAGTATACAGAGTACTCGAAGGTCAGAACGTCAGGGCATGTGCATACAATAGAATTATGGTATGCACCCTACAAGTTAAGTTGGTAAGACCATATTCATGCTACATCTAAGAGTGCATGATCAGAAGATTTAGTATGAGGAAGATACAGTGAGTTCAAGTTGCACAGATAGTGAATGCCAGAGAAGAGCAGTACAAGCAGCCGACTGTTGGCATTTTGATCAGTGGTTATATTTTAATGTTGTAAAGGCTATGTGCCTATTATAATTAGGTTGTAGACATACAATTGTGTTTTTTTGTAAACATGCTTGAGACAATTCAATTGGAAGCATTGTATGTAATCGGTTAAAGGGCCAACCTAGTTATTTGTTTTGTATGCGCATATAAATATGAGATGCACCCATTGTAATTAGTGTGGAGGTGGATATAGAGTTAAGATAAGCATAGAAGAAGTGTGTGAAGATTTGATAAGATATATTAGAGATTGGCAAGAGGTCAAAGCATCAGCGCATCAAAGGAACTGATTAGACAAGTAGTGTTACAGTGTCAGTTCATCTAGTAGATATAGTGTGTATCTAAGATCAGAAGGTTGTAGCCTTCACCAATTGAGCAGTGAGCTCTAGGAAAGTGTGTCCACACCCCTAACAGGGTTATTGTAAAAGACTCCTAATAGGGTCCAACCCTTGACAAGGTCATTGTACTAAATACATTGTAAAGCAACTCCTAATAGGGTTAAGAATCTTCTAGCAAGGATCATAAAACACTAGTATAGAATATTAGTGGGTGTCAATTCCCACTGGGGTTTTTACCTATTTGGGTTTCCCCGTAACCATATTGGTGTTATGTGTTGATTTCATGTTTCATGTTTATGTTGATGTTCATTTTAGTATTTAAGTATTCAAGTTCAGTTTAAAGAATAAAGTAAAAAGATAAAATACAGTGAACACTGATTCACACCCCCCCCCCCCCCCCAGTGTTCCCATTCCTAACAATTGGTATCAAAGATTTGGTCCTTAGCATAGAAGTTTAACCACTTGAGGAGATCATGGAAAAAGCATAAATGAAACATCTGAAAAGAAATCTTGAAGTTTCTCTTGAAGTCCTAGACAGATCTAAAAAATAAATTGAAGAACTTAAAGAAAAAGTCAGTGATGCTCAAGTAGTGATCAAAAGGCTAAGAAAAGATTTGAAAGAATCCTCTACCAGTGATTTAGGGATAATGATCAAGAAGCTAAATGAAGAAAATTTATCCCTGAAAGAACAAATTGAAGAATTGGATGACAAGCTAACCAAAAACTAAGATGTCTATAATGAAAAGATCAAAGAGAACCTTCAACTGAATGAAGAATTGAGGCAAGAAAACATGGAAATTTTGGAGCTAAGAAATAGAAAAGAAAGCTTGGAATATGAAATAAAAGAGGCAAAGAATCACATTGATAAATTGCACACCAATTCTGATTTGATAGAATCAGTTATATGGAAGAAGACTTAAAGGAGATACTAGCTCCATTGGATACAATGAAGCACAAAACCAGATTGACAACATGCGAGCAAGAATGAAAGCACTAGAAAACACCATAGATACTAAGGAGACTAGAACTCAGAGTAAATATCATATTGAACCATCCAGGAATGAGCACAAGCCAGTAGATCATACTTGTTATGCATATAGAAAGGAACTGTACAGAGGTAAGACCTTTCAATGGTTATTGTTATTCATGCAATGAATTTGGTCATAGAGCTATGAATTGTAAGACAAGTTAGAAGAACAAGACACAACATAATCAGAGAAATCAAAATCGGCCAAATATGAGTTCTCAAAATGTTACATGTCAGATATGTAACTATAATGGTCACTCAGCAAAACAATGTAAAATGGTGACCCATGTCAATGCATCGAGGAATATAAGACCCCCAGTCATTTGTCACTCATGTAACAAGGCTGGACACATCTCAAATTTTTTTAGATCAAGGACGCAAGCTCAAGAAAGCCCTAAAAAGCCTCAGAACCAGTGTTGGACACCGAAGGAGAAGTTAAGTTTGTGAAAGCTTCAGATAATGTGAGCATGATTTATTTAGAGTTAAAGAAGGATAAGGTTGATGAACATGTATTGGATGTATCCACAGTGGATGCACCCTCTACATCAAGATGAATGGCCCTCAGGGTCATAGGGGGAGCTAATTTAGCTCTAGACCCCTATGTGGCTGGTATACTCACTCTTAGAGTATGCACCTTTGGACTTAACCTTTTGGAGACTAGAAGAACCTATGTGCAAGAGTGCACTAGCTAATTATTTTCAGAATGAAAGTTAGAAATTTTCAATGACAAGTTGGTTTACGCGGCAAGCATTAATGGCAAAATTTTTACTTTAAAGTACACAAAATTTTGTAGATCTCTCATTGCATTTGAATTCAGATAGATTAGAGAGTAGAGGATCCCTTGCATTTGGTTGTGAAGGATTATAGATTGATTCACCAGTGATTGATAGTGCATTTGATCAGTTGTGAAAACCCTAGTTCATCGCGCCAATTTAGAAGCTCTTTGAGATTACTTGCAAAGTGATATACAAGTAAGTAATGGCTACTCCCATTGTATTTGATGTGGTGGAGAAGAAGAGATATTTTTTTAAGAGGCATCCGTTCAAGTCCACATTAGATGACCTAGAAGGTGCATTCTCCCGCACTCCCATGGGTGTTATGCATGTGGAAGATATTAGGGCATATATATACTGCAAGAAGGAACCAATAGGTTTGGATAGAATAAGAGCACACATGGAAATAGTGATGATACCTGATAAAACCTTCATGGATGAGTATGCACAGTTGGATAATCATCCTATAGTGGAATATGCTATGGTATATGAGTTCTATGAGTCAGAATGTATCAATATCCTACTTAGCAGGATCCATGATGACCTATTTTGGATAGGTGAAGTACCGGTGAGGATAACATGAGATTTAATTCATGACATGATAGGACTCTCAAAGACATTTGTCATTCTTCCAATAGGAAAGGACACCAGAAAACTTGTAGAACAAGCTTGCAAATCAAGAAGTGATAGGCGCAGAATGACAATAGAGCCTATAGAGGAGAAAGACATCAAATTGATGTCCATGATACTGCAATACAGGTTCCAGCACACCAGCAGAGTAAATAGTGTGTCAGCGGCCACCATTCTAGTAGCAATAAGGTTGGTAAGAGAGAATGGAGATTTTAATCTATGTGAGATCTTGTGCGCACAACTAATAGACAACATTAAGGCTATCAAGCATGACAAGACCAAGATATTTAGGTTTGGGTCTTTAATAATCTACATGTACTTCCATAATCTTGGAAAGGTGTCTGATTTGTATCTAGACAAATCTTTTCCCACAATGCCACATATATCTCTCAAGGCATGTACTGAGAGTACATTGAAGGATTACATGAAAATAGAGTTGAAGACATTTAGAGCCAAGATATAGATGAGATATAGAATACCAGAGAGTATTGTAGAGAAATACAAAGATAGTATTTGTTTCATGGTTGAGACTGATACAACATGCATGGAGGTTGTTGAACTATGAACAAAGTGGATTCATCCATTGGGATATGAAGTGGAAGAGCCTATTCTAGAGGCTTATGCTCAAGTTCTTTTCTCAAAACCTAAGGACCCCAATGAACCTAGATGGGGGACTTATGAAGAGAAAACAAGAGAAGTAGATGTTGTATTGAATAGCCCAGCAAAACAAAGAAAAGTTGCCAAGGTTACTTCAGAGATTTTGAGAATTCATGGAGTGTCTCAAGAAGACCTAGACAAAGCAAGGCAAGATAAGATTTCTTTGGAATTAGAAAGTGCATCTACAGCAAAGACAAAATCTGATGACCCAAAGATGAAGAAGGTGAAAATTGAGAAATCTGATGATCAGAAGGGTAAAAAAGATGATACCCCTTCTGTGCCCAAGGAATCCATTGACCCTACTGCTCCTCTTGATTATAAGGCAATGCCTAAGAGGAAGAAAGAGATTAGCACCAGTCATCCATCCTCGCGAGTAGCAAGGAACAAGAAAAATACACAAGCACCTCCAGAAGTAAGTTTCAAACCCAGTCTCAGTGTGTTAAGTTCAAGGATTATTGATGAAGGAAGGATAGATCAAGTAGGGAAGTTATATGAGAAGTATAGTGAAATTGACAAATCAAAATTTCATGGAATGATTGTCAAACATATGTTGAAGTTCAAAAAGACAGTCCTAGAACTGAAAACTATGATTCTAGATAATGTGTGGAATATCTTAGAATTCCAAAAGAGACAGGCTATTGAAGAGGATCTAAGGATAAGAGAAAAGACTTTAGATGAAACCCTCCCAATATGTTCTCTAGAGGAGAAAACCTTGTTGTTAGATCTGGTGAAGCCTCACCTCAGAACCAAGACAAGAACATTGAACATTATGGATAAGAACTATGATTTGGTTTCTATGGAAATAGAGAAAGCATTTGAGATAGTTTTCCTAAACAAGCACATGTTCCCTCCTATTGTGCCCACAACACAAGTGCCCACAAAGGTTGCAAAGGAGTCAGAGACCATAAATGTACCTTATACAGGTCCACAAGATTCAGTGCATATAGTGGATGCACCCACAAAGGTAGAGAAGTTTGCACCTATGGCAGAAGCACGTAAGGATAATATAATTTTTGTTGACAATGTTGGGATTGCAATGGAAGCCTCAGATACTAATTTGGACAAGTTTGAAGAAGCCTTTGTAAGCACTCAAGAGGCTGAAAATCTATGTAGCAACACTCATCCCAGTCAACAAGAAGTACTGATTGAGGATGTGACAGAAAAGAAAGAAGAAGAAAAAGAAAAGGAAGCAGAAAAACAAAAAGGATAAGTAGAAATAAAATAAAATGAACCAATAGATAAGTCATCTGTTGAAATGACAATAAGAAGCAAACAGGAAGTAATGGATAGTACTCCTATCACTCCAATTCACTCAGCTTCATTGTTGTCAAGTTTGACACCTGACACAACCAGTTTAGATTCATGGGGAGAAGAAGACCTGATCAAGATCAGTGTCTTAGCTATGGAGAAGTCCAAGGAGAAATAGGTAATGAGGAATCCCCTATTTTTTGAGTTAGTGAACATATTGAACAACTTTCTACCTTCAGACAAGAAAGTGTCTAAGTTTAGTACAGTTGATGATGTTGGCAACATCCTCATAGCCTTTAAGACTAATTTTGCTAGCTTGGAAGACTCTGCATCTCAATTTGAAAAAGAGAAGTATAGAAAGAAAATGCTAAGTGAATTGGTCAGTAACTTTTCACTTGACCTAATTTCACTCAAAGTTGGACAAGCAACTTTGAAAGAGTTTGCAGAAAAAGGAAGAAAAATTATTGTTGACTGTATGGATCAAGATAAGTTAACTGATGACCAATTCAAGAAGATCCAAGAGGTGGAGGCCATGATTGAAAAGGTGAGGAAGTTAGTAGAAGATCCCTCTATTGACATAAACATGTGTAACAATGTATATCAGGGATATATTGACAAAATTGAGAAGGCAAAAAAAGAGATGTCAAAGATAAGGGCTAGGTAGACTCAACTTAGAAATGCTCTTGCACCCTCCCTAGATGTGTTGAATCAGAATATCAAGGAGATCAATGCCACCATGGTGACATATGATCAAGGTCCTAGTTTAGATTTGGAGAAGATGGAGAAACTGCAATAAGTCTTATGCACCCATCTCCAAACAATCAATGGACTAATTGCATTTTGGAAGCAAGAGATCCAAAATTTATAGATTGCATACATAGATGTACTTTTAGTGTAAGTACTTATATAGATTCAATTTTGTAACACCTTTGTCATTAATGTCAAAGGGGGAGTATGTATAGAATATGGAGCTTTAGCTATGTAAAGAAAATGTACAGTAAGAAGATATAAGGGAGTTATAAGATAGAATATGATTAAGTGTTTTTTGTGTTAAGGGATAGTTAGTAACTTTGCCATATTCCTTTGTTGCCATTATTGACAAAGGGGGAGATTGTTGGAAAGTTGACTATACTCATGTATATGACTTAATATAGTTTTTTCATTATGGCAACAAAGTCATATGATTTTTTGGAGTCAACGCTTATGATAAGAAGATCAAAAATTAGCCAAGTGTTGAAGATTGGACAGTATACAAAGTACCTGAAGGTCAAAACATCAGCGCATGTGCATACAATAGAATTATGGTATGTACCCTAGAAGTTAACTTGGTAAGACCATATTCATGCTACATCTAAAAGTGCATGATCAGAAGATTTAGTATGAGGAAGATACAGTGAGTTCAAGTTGCACAGACAGTGAATGCAAGAGAAGAGTAGTACAAGTAGCCAACTATTGGCATTTTGATTAGCGGTTATATTTTAATGTTGTCAAGGCTATGCACCTATTATAATTAGGTTGTAGACATACAGTTATGTTTTTTTGTAAACACACTTGAGCCAATTCAATTGGAAGCATTGTATGTAATCGGTTAAAGGGCCGGCCTAGTTATTTGTTTTGTATGCACATATAAATATGAGATGCGTCCATTGTAATTAGTGTGGAGGTGGATATAGAGTTAAGATAAGAAAAGAAGAAGTGTGTGAAGATTTGATAAGATGTATTAGAGCTTTGCAAGAGGTCAAAGCATCAGTGCATCAAAGGAACTGATCAGACAAGAAGTGTAACACTGTTAACTCATCTAGCAGATATAGTGTGTATCTGAGATCAAAAGGTTGTAGCCTTCACCACTTGAGCAGTGGCTCTAGGATAGTGTTTCCACACCCCTAATAGGTTTATTGTAAAAGACTCCTAATAGGTTCTGACCCTTGACAAGGTCACTGTACTAAATACATTGTAAAGCAACTCCTAACAGGGTTAAGGATCTTCTAGCAAGGATCATAAAACACTAGTACAGAATATTACTGGGTGTCAATTCCCACCAGGGTTTTTATCTATTTGGGTTTCCCCATAACCATATTGGTGTTATGTGCTGATTTCATGTTTCATGTTTATATTGATGTTCATTTCAGTATTTAAGTATTCAATTTCAGTTTAAAGAATAAATTAAAAAGACAAAATATAGTGAACACTGATTCACCCCCCCCTCCCTCTCAGTGTTCCCATTCCTAACATCATCTCCTTCTACAACATCACTTTGAATAGAGATTTCAACATTCAAAATAAGATTGACAAAATTAGAATACTCAAATGATTCTGAAAATGATATTCCATCATACACACATTTATCACAGTCATCTTTAATAGCACTTTCAGATTTCAAATCAAGACTGAAATAGAATGAGTCTTCATCACACATAGGGTCAATCTGGACTGTATTAACTCCATCATTTTTAATGGCTATCAAATCTGAAAACTCTCTATCCAAACTCAAAACTCCAATACCTGAATCAGCTGTAGAAGGGGGCTCACATTGGGAATGCACCAAGACTTGAGAAACTTCCATTTCATGGAAAAGAAAAATATAATAAGGTTCTTTATCCTCTTCATGATGATACAACACTTCACTAGGCACCGAAGATCCCTGTTCAAAATCTATTCTTGCACCCATTTCTTTAACAAAATTTTCAAACTTAATATGATATTCACCAAAACATAATCCAGCCTTTCCATCAACACATAATTTGTCAAGAACACTCAACTTTGCATTCTCATCAAAAGAAAATGATTCTAATACAAGATTGTCATAAACTTGTGCAGATTGAAAATCATCTTTATTATCATCTTCTTCAAACTTAAAAGTTTCATATTCCTCTTGTGCATAAATTAAAGGATGATTTTCATAAGAAACTTTATGCAGAGAATCATCACTATTTTCATCTTGTGCCTTAGTTCACTAAAAATTGTGCATCCCGAAGCTAGGGTATTTCTTTCTCTCCAAGAACCAAGTAATTGACTAATATGGGTCCTTCACTTACTGATTTTTCTTTAGGCAGATTTGTTGAAACAAGTTTCTTTCTTCTCTGGTCTTGGACATTAAAATATCTTTGGTGCACACACCTTAACAACAAAGTAGATTGATGATCTTTAGAAGAGATTAATCCCTTTCCTTCAGCTTCAGAAATACTATCTTTAAATGTCATCCAAAGGAATTTTAAGTTGAGATCACTCTTAGCATTTATTTCTTCAAATGTGGGTTTCCTTCTGATTTTTTTTCTTGGTTCAACTTCTTGCTCACTCAAGAATAAAAAATTATAGGAAACGAGGTCACGTGGAATTTATGAAACTTTGTCATCATCCACCTTTAATTCTTCACTTAAATGCAACACCCTTTTTTTGCAATGCTGCAACAGCTTCATTTTCACTTCCAACTCTTTCATCTTGTGATACCTGGCACAAACACTTCTCCATAACATAAGTGGTACATGTTCTTCTTCAATGCTCAAATTCATTTTTCTTCCTCAAGTGATGCTTTCTCTAAGAGCATCAAACAAATCATGCAATACTAGATCGCAAGTTTGATGAAGTTCTATAAAGGAAGGATCCGGCCTCTTCCCTTTCACAACTTTAATAGGCATG
The DNA here is from genome assembly GCA_027943335.1 of Chamaecyparis obtusa. Taxonomy (NCBI): domain Eukaryota; kingdom Viridiplantae; phylum Streptophyta; class Pinopsida; order Cupressales; family Cupressaceae; genus Chamaecyparis; species Chamaecyparis obtusa. Next base: position 264,008 of record BSBK01002145.1, on the reverse strand, counting down.
GTCTTTTAAGTCAGAGTCACCAATCTCTTGTAGCAAAGATAATAATATTGAGGAAACAAATTATGCACTAATCTTCTTTTCCACCTCCCCAGCAAAGTCACCAAAAATTTGTTGGTAAATAGATTTTCCTTTTTAATTTAACTCTCAAATGCCCAAATCTGCGAGAAACAATTTGATACCAACAGTTGGATAATCTTATCATTAGGTTCATATATTTCCTTAGAATTGAAAGATATAGCTCCCATATGAATGATATTCAATGAATTTGTTGTATTCCTAAACTAATTGGGTACGTTCTTAACCTGAGAATGGAAGAGGAAAACCAAGCCAGCCCTAAACAGAACTAACTCAGGCAGTAAATTCAGTTATAAACCTAGCCAACTGCAAGAATTCACATTTCCTATGACTCCCCAGCATTGGTAATGCAATATGAATGCTACATATGAAAATGCAGTGAAACTAAAATGAAAATTAAGGTTAAATAATCCTGATTTCTGTAATAGGAATGTCTACAAATACTACAATCTTCAACCCATCCAGTACTTAACACAAGATGCAAGATAATGCCCAAAACTGAATACAACAATACTACGATTGATTATAAATAGAGAAGTAATAACCAAATGCTACAATTCCGAATAAAACCACTCTTTGTCTTGAATACAACAAATAAGAATACTTTGATTTTATTTGCTCACAACCTCTGTTAAGTTTACAAAAACTAGAACTCTCAACTCCAAATGCAAATGAAAATGAAATGCATAAAATAAAATTTTGTCTCCCCTCCACTCCAACACTCCTACTTTTGTAGAAAAGAAGAGCCCTTTTACAAGAAAAGAGTTTACAATAAATAGCATTCTCCAGCCACCATTCCATTTCTCTTAGTGACTTTTCAGTTTCATAACTGATTCTTTTTATCATCTTTTCCAGCCTTATGTATTTCTTCAAAATTTATGTTCTTCTCTATCCAAATGCATGACATCTCATTATATATCAATAATATATTTTATTAAAGTTATCACTTTGATTTAAATAAATCCCATACTCTGATCTAGTCTTTTAATTGATTTGATCAACAGAGTTTCTAGCTAACTCGCGAGACATCTTGATTTTGTCATCTTCTCATAGATAGGTAATTGCTTGGTCACTTGATCCTTAGGCACGACTCCATAATACGAAGAAAAATTTAACTAGCCATCCACAAAGAAAATCCAACTGTCATACTACGCTTACACCTGGTAAATGCATACACCTGGTAAATAACATGTATTTATCATACTTTGGGACTGTCGACTATCGGTTCCATTTTCCATATGGAATATGATTTTTCCTCATAGTATCCACTGTGTGTGCATTCACTCTTTTCTTTTCATAACATCTGTTTGTAAAGCTATTTATTTTTGTGCTTTGAGAGAGATCACACCACATCTCTTTATCATTCATGATTCTCCATCTTTTTTAAGACTTCAATGAAGACTTTATGCCAATCAATTTTGATGCCTGATACTACTCATAATAGCACAAAGTGATTGATTCCATTCAATGCACTTATGGGGCTCGGGTAGCATTATCAGTGATCGATTCCCTCCATAAAAAAAATCCTTACTGAATATATCTGCCATGGGCATCTATTGGGAATTTTTAAATTGACTGTGAAACACTTCAATGCTTCTCCTCTATCCCTATGCATGAATTTGAATCTCCTCTTCTCTGCATAACCTGATCCCTAGACTGAGCTCCATCAAGTCGTTGGGTGATGAAGTTGATGTCTCCCATCAGGTTCCAATCATTATGTCAAGTATTGCAACTACTTAGATATACTCCATACTCTATGTGTAAATGCCTTCCATATCTCACATACTCGAACTGCAGGAAACTCAGGCACTTTCCTGCCACTAAAACTTTATACTCTGTTTTAGATCTCAGAACTACTCTGCGTGTCTGGGTTTTCAAATGATGAGTCCTTTAACTTTCCCCAAATTCAGCCTTGATTCAGATATAAAATATAACAAATCACCATCTGAAACATCAACTCCTTGACTATCGAGAAGGTTAAGCCACTGGTCTGCTACAGGAGCTACAACTGAACAACACTCCTCTACTATTGTTCCATGAAGAGATTTATTAAACACTTCTGCTCGGAGGACTTATAAGCTTCAGTTCACTTTCTCATTTTATTTCAAAACCTTAAAGTTCAACTAAAGTGCTATCATCATTAAAAATAGCATAGCGCTTCTTAATCAAAACACCTTCTTCCTTAGAGGTTGGTAGTATCATTGCCTTGTATGGTCCATCCACTTCAAACTCAATAGAACTTTTACCTCTTTATTGTGTATGCCCACCAGAGAGCATTGTCCAAGATCTGGTATTGGTCATTAGTGTTATCGGGTTCAAACCATTTACCGATGATCTCCAAGCATTTCATTAAAATATATGTATCAAGCATCTCCTTTTGCTCATGGTCGACCATGGCTTCCCTATTCAAATGTGAGTACTTTCTCATGATTAGTTAGGTGGGATTTTAGAAATGGACTGTCGACACAAATTATTGGGAATTCACTCCCCCTTGGCAGAGAATCCTCTTTCAAGCGCGAAAAGAGCAACATAATACTCATTTTCTGCCTTACTATAATTTGCATCCCACTCACCACCAACTAGGATTTTTCTCATTATAACTACTCAAACTTGTCAAATTTTCATCAATTTGTTGCCTCTGAGTCAGGATTTTGCTGGAGAACTTCACTAGCCAAAATTCACCAATTAGCTTCTCCTTAGTGAAAATTCAAAAATATGTTGCGCAAGGCACAGTGGAAACTAATTTTTCCGCTATGCTTAATCTCTTGTTTGATTGAACCATGAAACTCACTGCTGGAGCAATTTAAATGCTAAATATCACACCTTTTCACCATAAATCAGATTTCTCACAATCCACTACTCCATGGCAGCAAACCACCATTTCTCTTCACCATTATGAAAAACTCCAAACAAGATTCTCTTGCGGGATTTTACCTTGGGAGGTCATTTTTCACTTCATCCTCTTTTCATCGAACTAGAGACTCCTCTTTCTAATTCACTTTTTACTCAATCTTTGTTTTCCTTGTCAAAGCCTTTGAATCTGAATGGTGATCTCGCATCCTAAACTGAAACACTTTTGAAACTAGAAACACTACCTTCACATCAACATATTTTGAACTTTGAAACAATTCAACCTTTATAGCAACATGGTTAGGGAAAATTAGAAATGATTTGAGAAAATATTTCATGGGAGGTGACTTTAAAAGTTTCAAAATGGTGTACCCAAAGTATGCCTACAACTAGCTCTAAATGGGGATTATGTGTTGTAAAGTGCATAAAGAATCCAGTATCTCTTCTAAAAGACAAGTTCCTTATCCATCGGGCTATAGAGTCTACACATTAAGAGGACAACAAAGAACTTCTTGCCGAGAGGGTAGAGGGGAGCAAGGCAAAACCAAAACTGAGAAAGTGGGAAAGGCTAAGCTAAGCACAACAAAACTTATGGAAGAAAACTATTTACAAACACAAGTGAGGAGACCTCACCAAAAGAAAAGAGAGAAGAAAATGACTCAAACATGACCATTTACCGGAAGGGAGAAGAAAGAACCTTTCCAAAAAAGAGAATTGTGCTTTAACCAGTTGCACCAAAACCATTGCGTTTTGCCAACCTCGTCATAATGGAAAATGAATCTAGAAGCATGCTAAAAATATGTGACCCAAAAACCTTTTCCAAATAACCATGCTTCATCATAAAATTTTGATTCTTCTATACCATCCTACACATTACTTCTCACACATTCGACCACCTTTCATGAGGAAGAAAATTACAAAGATTTTGAAAATGATACTGGAACATACTCACATTCATCTCTTTCTACAAAATCACTTTTAATAGAGATTTTAGCATTCAAAACAAGATTGAAAAAATTAGAATACTCAAATGATTCTGAAAATGATATTCTATCATACGCACATTTATCATAGTCATCTTTAATGGCACTTTTAGATTTCAAATCAAGACTGAAATAGAATGATTCTTCATCGCACATAGGGTCAATCTAGACTGCATTAACTCCATCATTTTTAATGGCTATCAAATCTAAAAACTCTCTATCCAAACTCAAAACTCCAATACCTGAATCAGCTGTAGAAGGGGGCTCACATTGGGCAAGCACCAAGACTTGAGAAATTTCCATTTCAAGGAAAAGAAAAATATAATAAGGTTCTTTATCCTCTTCATGATGATACAACACTTCACTAGGAACCAAAGATCCCTATTCAAAATCTATTCTTGCACCCATTTCTTTAACAACATTTTCAAACTTAATATGATATTCACCAAAACACGATCCAGCCTTTCCATCAACACACAATTCATCAAGAACACTCAACTTTACATTCTCATCAAAAGAAAATGATTTTAATACAGGATTGTCATAAACTTGTGCAGATTGAAAATCATCTTTATTATCATCTTCTTCAAACTTAAAAGTTTCATATTCCTCTTGTGCATAAATTAAAGGATGATTTTCATAAGAAACTTTATGCAAAGAATCATCACTATTTTCATCAAATCTGAAACTTTCAATATCAAGAGCAAATGAAAGCATGGGAAAGTCTTCTTTTTCTACTTTTCATACCATTTCTTTTCCGTTGCTAAGAGTGCCTTAGTTCACTAAAAATTGTGCCTCTAGAAGCTAGGGTATTTCTTGCTCTCCAAGAACCAAGCAATTGACTGATATGGGTCCTTCACTTACTAATTTTTCTTTAGGCATATTTGCTAAAACAAGTTTCTTTCTTCTCTAGTCTTGGACATTAAAATATCTTTGGTGCACACACCTTAACAACAGAGTAGATTGATGATCTTCGGAAGAGCTTAATCCCTTTCCTTCGACTTCAGAAATACTTACTTTAAATGTCATCCAAAGGAATTGTATGTTGGGATCACTCTCAGCATTTATTTCTTCAAATGTCAGTTTCCTTTTGATTTGTTTTCTTGGATGAACTTCTTGTTCTCTCAAGACTAAAAAATTATAGGAAACAAGGTCATGTGGAACTTCTCAAACTTTGTCATCATCCAGCTTCAATTCTTCACTTAAATGCAACACCCTTTTTTTGCAATGCTGCAACAACTTCATTTTCACTTCCAGCTCTTTCATCTTGTGATACCTGGCACAAACACTTCTCCATAACAGAACTAGTACATGGTCTTCTTCAATTCTCAAATTCATTTTTCTTCCTCAAGTTATGCTTTCTCTAAAAGCATCAAACAAATCACGCAATACTAGATCACGAGTTTGATGAAGTTCTATAAAGGAAAGATCCGGCCTCTTCCCTTTCACAACTTTAATAGGCATGGTATTTTAAGTCAAAGTCGCCAATCTCTTGTAGCAGAGATAATAAAAATGAGGGAAAAAATTATGCACTAATCTTCTTTTTTGCCTCCCCAGCAGAGTTTCCAAAAATATGTTGGTAAACAGATTGTCCTTTTCAATTTAACTCTCAAATGCCCAAATCTACGAGAAACAATTTGATACCAACAGTTGGATAATCTTATCATTAGGTTCATAGATTTCCTCTGAATTGAAAGGTACATCTCCCTTATGAATGATATTCAATGAATTTTTTGTATTCCTAAACTAACTGGGTACGTTCTTAACCTGAGAACGAAAGAGGAAAACCAAGCCAGCCCTAGACATAACTAACTCAGGTAGTAAATTCAGTTTTAAACCTAGTCAACTCCAAGAATTCAAATTTCCTATGACTCCCCGACATTGGTAATGCAATATGAATGCTACTTATGAAAATGCAGTGAAACTGAAATGAAAATGAAGGTTAAATAATCTCAACTTCCGTAATAGGAATGTCTACAAATACTACGATCTTCAGCCCATCCACTACTTAACACAAGATGCAAGATAATGTCCAAAATTGAATACAACAATACTACGATTGATTATAAACAGATAACTAATAACCAAATGCTACGATTCCAAATAAAACCCCTCTTTGTCTTGAATACAACAAATAAGAATACTCTGATTTTATTTGCTCACAACATCTATTAAGTCTATTACAAAAACCAGAACTCTCAACTCCAAATGCAAATGAAAATTAAATGCATAAAAGAAAATGTTGTCTCCCCTCAACTCCAGCACTCCTACTTTTGCAGAAAAGAAGAATCCTTTTACAAGAAAAGAGTTTACAATAAATAGCATTCTCCAGCCACTGTTCCATTTCTCTCGGTGACTTTTTAGTTTCATAACTGATTATTTTTATTGTCTTTTTTGGCCTTATGTATTTCTTCAAAAGTTATGTTCTCATCTCATTATATATCGATAATATATTTTATTAAATTTATCACTTTCATTTAAATAAATCCCATACTCTGATCCGGTCTTTTAATTGATTTTGTCAACAGAAATTCTAGATAACTCAGGAGACATCTTGATTCTATGGTCTTCTCATAAATCAGTAATTTCTTGGTCACTTGATCCTTAGGCGTGACTCCATAATAAGAAGACAAATTTAACTAGCCATCCACAGAGAAAAGCCAACTGTCATACTAAGCTTACACCTGGTAAATGCTTACACCTGGTAAATAATGTGTATTTATCATACTCTGGGACTATCGACTGTCAGTTGCATTTTCCAAATGGAATATGAGTTTTCCTCATAGTATCCAATGTGTGCGCATTCACTCTTTTCTTTTCATGTCATTTGTTTGTAAAGCCATTTATTTGTGTGCTTTGAGAGAGATCGCACGACGCCTCTTTATCATTCATGATTCTATAACTTTTTTAAGACTTCAATGAAGACTTTATGCCAATCAATTTTGATGCCTAACACTACTCATAATAGCACAAAGTGATTGATTCCATTAAATGCACTTACGGGGCTCAACTAGCATTATGAGTGATCAATTCCCTCCATCAAAATAAATCCTTACTAAATATATCTGCCATGGGCATCTATTGGGAATTTATAAATTGACTGTGAAACACTTCAACACTTTTCCTCTGCATGAATTTGAATCTCTTCTTCTTTGCATAACCCGATCCCTAGATTGAGCTCCATCAAGTCCTTGGGTGATGAAGTTGATGTCTCCCATCAGGTTTGAATCATTATGTCAAGTATTGCAACTACTTAGATATACTCCATACTCTATGTGTAAATGCCTTCCATATCTTGCATACTCGAACTACATGAAGCTCAGGCACTTTGGTGGCATTACAACTATATACTCTATTTTAGATCTCGGGACTACTCTACGTGTCTGGGTTTTCAAACGATGAATCCTTTTACTTTCCCCAAATTTGGCCTTGATTCATATATAAAATATAACAAATCACCATCTGAAACATCAACTCCTTGACTATCAAGAAGGTTGAGCCATCGGTTTGCTACCTGAGCTACAGCTAAATAACACTCCTCTAAGTTTGTTCCATGATGAGATTTATCAAACACTTTTTCCTAGAGGACTTATGAGGTTTAGTTCACTTTGACATTTTATTTCAAAACCTTAAAATTCAACTAAAGTGTTATCATCATTAAAAATAGCATAGCGCTTCTTAATCAAAACACCTTCTTCCTTAGAGGTTGGTAGTATCATTGCCTTGTATGGTCCATCCACTTCAAACTCAATAGAACTTTTACCTCTTTTTTGTGTATCCCCACTGGAGAGCATTGTCTAAGATCTGGTATTGGTCATTCATGTTGTCATTTTCAAACCGTTTACCGGTGATCTCCAAGCATTTCATTAAAATATATGTATCAAGCATCTCCTTTTGCTCATGGTCGACCATGGCTTCCCTGTTCAAATGCAAGTACTTTCTCATGATTAGTTAGGCAGGATTTTAGAAATGGACTACCGAGGTGAATTATTGGGAATTGACTTCCCCTTGGTGGAGAATCCTCTTTCGAGTGCGAAAAGAGCAACAGAATACTCATTTTTTGCCTTAGTGTAATTTGCATCCCACTCGCCACCAACCGGGATTTTTCTCATTATAACTACTCAAATTTGTCAAATTTTCATCAACTTTTTGCCTCTGAGTTGGGATTTTACTGGAGAACTTCACTAGCCAAAATTCACCAATTAGCTTCTCCTTAGCAGAAATTCAAAAATGTGTTGTGCAAGGCACAATGAAAATTGGTTTTTCCGCTACGCTTAATCTCTTGCTTGATTGAACCATGAAACTCACTGCTGGAGAAATTTAAATGCTAAAACTCACACCTTTTCACCATAAATCAGATTTCTCACAATCCACTACTTCATGGCGGCAAACCATCATTTCGCTTCACCATTGCAGAAAAATCAGTTTCTGCTGCGCCTTGCACAACACATTTTTGAATTTCTACTAAGGAGAAGGTAACTAGTGAATTTTCTCTAGTGAAGTTCTCCAGCAAAATCCTAACTCAAAGGCAACAAATTGATGAAAATCTAGTAAGTTTGAGTAGTTATAATGAGAAAAATCCCGGTTGGTCGCGAGTGGGACGCAAATTACACTAAGGTGAAAAATGAGTATTATGTTCCTCTTTTCACACTCAAAAGAGGATTCTCCACCAAGGGGAAGTCAATTCCCAATAATTTACCTTGGCAGTCCACTTCTAAAATCCTGCCTAACTAATGATGAGAAATTACTCACATTTGAACAGGGAAGCCATGGTTAACCATGAGCAAAAGCGGATGCTTGATACATATATTTTAATGAAATGCTTTAGGGTTTAGGATTTTTCCGCTATGCTTAATCCCACAAGATTAAGCATAGCAGAAAAATCAATTTCTGTTGCGCCTTGCACAACACATTTTTTAATTTCTGCTAAGGAGAAGGTAACTAGTGAATTTTCTCTAGTGAAGTTCTCTAGCAAAATCCTAACTCAAAGGCAACAAATTGATGAAAATCTGGTAAGTTTGAGTAGTTATAATGAGAAAAATCCTGGTTGGTGGCGAGTGGGACGCAAATTACACTAAGGTGAAAAATTAGTTTCAGGGGAAGTCAATTCCCAATAATTTACCTCGGCAGTCCATTTCTAAAATCCTGCCTAACTAATGATGAGAAATTACTCACATTTGAACTCCAAACAAGCTTCTCTTGTGGGATTTTACCCTGGGAGGTAATTTTCTGCTTCATCCTCTTTTCATCAAACTATAGACTCCTCTTTCCATTTCACTTTTTACTTAGTCTCGGTTTTCCTTGTCAAAGCCTTTGAATCTGAATGGTGATCTTGCATCCTAGACTGAAACACTTTTGAAACTAGAACCATTGCCTTCACATCAGCATATTTTGAACTTTGAAACAATTAAACCTTTATAGCAACATGGTTAGGGAAAATTAGAAATAATTTGAGAAAATCTTTCATGGGAGGTGACTTTAAAAGTTTCAAAATGGTGTACCCAAAGTACACCTACATATCTTTAATTAATTATTATTTGGTGATAAATAATATTATTTTATTCATCCTAAAAGTTGATTAATTGGATATATTGAATATTTAATTAATTAAACTTAATTCAGCCACTTAATTAATTTAATTAGATTTAATTAATATTTTTTCCAAATTAATATTGTTTGATTTGACAATAAATCATAATTTCTAAAAATAATTGATTAAATATTTATTTAATTGATTAAAATTAAATTGTCAAATTTAATGATTTAATTTTGAATAAAGTTTGGTTAAAATTTTGATTAACCCATAAATCAATTATTTTTACTCAAAAATCAATTAAGTTGAGAATAAAAGCACATGGAAAATTAAATAAAATCATAATTATCTATGCACAAATCAGAAGATCAGTTAAAATCTCAAAATCAACTATTAAAATCAATTTTCTAACTGTCCAAACTCAAAATGTGATTGGGAGTTGAAAAGCAGATTGGAGTGATCTAAACTTCTAATTTTAGTTTAAAAGATGACTTTGCATTATTTAGTGAGATAACTATTTCTAAAATTCCTAATAACTCATCAATCAATTTGAGTTTATCAGGGGGTGATTTTTGGCTTTCCATGAGTGAGAGAAAACCGTAAATTTCTATATAAACAAGCCTCAATCCTTTACAAATGATCATGAATTTGGAGAATCAAGCATCTGGAGAATAGTATCACCATATTGTCGAACCATTGAGATTTTTGCAATTGTTGAGATTCTTTTGCTAACATTGATTCATAGCATTTATTGATTTCATTATTTTAGATCAATTTTCATCATTATTTCATCGTTATTTTTCATAGAAAATCCAAAAATATAGATTAATTTTGCATCCATTTCATTAATTTTTGCATTCAATTCTTTCATTTAGATGTTGCATTGTCACTGATCTCAGTCAAAATTTGAGAATACCATACTTGCATCTACTAGAATGTAGTAAATTGCCTAGTTAATGATATTTATCTTTATTGCATATTTTCTGATTATTAACCAATAATGTTTTACTAAAGTGTTGTGTCCATAAAGAGGTACAATTTTCACACACACATCTAGTGCTTCCAATGACTTTGCACATTCCTTCCATGAATTCCAATTAGTGGCCCTTGTCCAATAGTTCTCCAACACTCTACAAGTTATGTCTTAAACCTTCAACATACAATACATCATTAGTACTATTCTTACCATCAAGAGTGATAGATCATTTTCCCTTAATCAAACAAGTGAATGTTATTCCCAATTCTAACAACACCATCATCATAGTCTTCAAGCTTCACAAACTTATTTTTATCAATAGTCATGTGATGTAACACTATCAATGACCCATTCATTTATTTTATCAACATGGGAAACCAAATATTTCTCTTCTTTAGGATTATCTTCTTTAATAGAAATAAACACTATCTCTTCTTCACTAGAACCAGATTTATCATCAGTCACACCTTCTTCAAAATACAAGCTTTTATGACCCTTAGGATGAAATTTCTTAGATCTGAACTTAGGTTCCTTAGAAACTTTATTAGGACATCTAGATGCAATGAGACCAATCTTATTATGGTTAATTAATTTCAAAGAAAACTTTCCTTCATACTTACCAAAACCCTTAGGTAGTCTTTTTTCAATCAAGGCTTTAAGTTCATCCATATTCCTTTCCTCTTCCATGATCTCTTCCCATTTCTTAGCATAGTGAAAGAAGTTGTCTTTAGAAGAAATCTCTCCCTTGTCATGGTTAGTCACACTAGATTTGAATGTAGTTTCAACCTTCATAATTTTATTACTAAGAGAAGTCATCTCATAGGCACAAAGTCTACCAACCAAAGCTTCTCTTGAAATATCTCTTATAGTTCTTAGTTCCTCATAGCAGCAACCATCTCACTGTAACACATGAACAAAGATCTCATAATTTTTCTTACAAATTCATCATCACTCAAGGTACCACCAACTTTTTTGATTGAATAAACCAGATCATTTACTCTCTGCATATAGGATGAAACAATTTTTCTTTCGCTCATCTTCATATCTTCATATTTTCCTTTAATACCTTGCAACTTATCTTTCTTAACATACTTGTCACCTTCATAAATAGTTTTTAATTTAGTCCATACCTCATGCACTGTCCTCAACCCATAGATGTGAGAATATTTTGTATCTGACATGGCACTGATCACAGCTTCTCTTTCTATCATGTTCTTCTTGAATTTCTCCTTTTCATCAGCAATATCCTGAGACAAGTTATTAGGAATGTTGTAAGGATTCTCTATGATATCCCAATATTTATCTCCTATGCATATCAAATAAATATGCATTTGATCCTTCTATATCAAATAGTTGGTTCCATCAAACTTCAAAATTTATTTCCTTTTGCTCTCCATGCCATATGTCCTTTTAAGTGATCAAGATTCTTCAAAAGAACTTATCTTTGATACCAATTGTTAGACCCAAAAGGAGGCAAGTACAACTGAGAGGGTGGTAAATTAGTTGTACACTAAAAATTAAGAAATTTAAACCACTTAAACCAGTTAATGATATAAATGATAAATAGTAATGCAAGATCCATAACACATAATACAAACACCAAATTTTTTTATTGAGGAAACCCGATTAAGGGAAAACCCCAGTGGGAGTCCAACCCACTAGATAGGTGTACTTTGTTAAAAGTACTGCCCAATTAAGAGAAAATAAAAATAAAAGAGGAATGCACATGCATTCACATGACCACTACCTAGAGCTCACTACTCACAATACAAAGATCTGGCCCTCACTCGGGTTCACTGATCAATCACTCATTATAATTCACAAGGGTGGAAAAATTGTCCAATTTAACTTACAACATCAGCAATGCCAATACAATTCCAATGAAGTACATTTTTTTCCTCAGTTGTAGAATACAAATATCCTCCTTTTTATTCTCCGCATACATTTATTCCACATTCAAAAAAAGATTTCCCATTTATACACATTAAAATGAATAGTCCACAACAAGGTCAACTAAGACCTATACACATAAATGATAAGCTCATGTAGTAATGCGATCCAAATCAAGTCAGCCAAAACTTAGATAGGATCCAAAACATCATCCTCAAACATGCAATAAATTCTCCAAATCCACACCAAGAATCACAACATGTTACTTTACTAATTAATCTAGGACCTAAATGAAGAAACACCAACATGATAGAAAATCACTAAATGTGATCACCATGATCAATGCAAACCATGAACACAATCATAACATGATCCAAGAATACTAAAAATGAGAAATAATAGCTTCCCGATTCTTTGCATCAATTATTTCTCAAAATCAAGACTCTTCTTTACTGAATACCAGCAACACTAAACACTAAGCTATGTCACACTAAAAAAATAATCTTGTTGAACTATTAATCATGAAAAACACTAATTGAAAAAATAATTTAATGAATCCCAACTTTATCACTAGCTTCTCATCAATCGAATCAACAATATCAATCCTTACAACAACAAAATTTCACCCATTAGAACATAGGAATACTGAAATACTTGCACCTCATAAATCAATCATAACTCACTCAATCTATCATGTGATCCTCTTTAAGTTGACTAGAATCAACTACAGACATATCTAAAACACCAACAAAAATAGCAACAAAAGATCTTCAACAAATAATCTAAACAACTAAAATCATCTTCTCTGAACAAACTAAACACACTATTTACAACAACAATAGTATGTTGACATCAACAAAAAAATATTTAATGTTAGCACACATAAACAAGGTCTAATCAACAATCTTTGACATGCTCAACAATCTTCCAACATATTCCTCATTAGCCATCAGTTCATCAAGTGTTCTACTGGACCATTCTGATCCTAAATCCAATTTTTCACTTCCACAATATGATTTTCCTCTTCATCTATGTCATGCCAACAAGTTATTTCTGATCTATACGCATTCTCATCCACTCTGACATTTTCACTTTCAACAATATTCTTCAATCTATAGTTATAACATTTATATATTTTTCACGTTGTAGAATATCCAAGAAAGATTCCTTCATCACCTCTAGGATCAAAATTTCCAATATCTTCATCTCTCTTAATATAATATTGTCTTCCAAAGATTCTAAAATAAGCTATTGGTTCCTTTCTTTATTTGCACTTGATTCAAGGTGTATACTATAGTACTCACTTCTTCTCTTCAGTAGATCTATAGAATATTTCCTTCAATCATCATGGTTCTAGTTGTGTCTAGAATAATTTTTTTCCTTCTATTTGAAACACCATTCTACTATGTGGTCTGCAAAGCATAAGACTACCTCTTTATCCCACGTTCTTCACAAAAATCATAAAACTCACTGGATGTGAATTCTCCACCTCTGTCTGGTCTTAGGCACTTCAATCTCTATCTAGACTCTATCTCAACCATATTTGAAACTTTTGAAAAGATTATGATTTCTCTCTTAAAAATGTAACCCATGTCATTCTTGAATAATCATCAATGAATAACATGAATTATCTATCTCCATAATAGCTTCTTGTCTTAGTAGGACCAAACAAATTTATATGCACCAAATTTATCAATCCATTTGAAGTGTATGTCTTACTCTTAAAAGTAGAGTTAGTTTTTCTTATTTACATTCCTTGCACATATTATTAGGCTTCATCATCTTAGGAAAATCTCTTCCAACATTCATATTGATAACCTTCACCATATTATCAAAGTTTACATGACAAAATCATCTATGCCACGACCGATTGCCATCAATCTTATTAATCAAGAATTTATTCTCAATAGTTCTCAAATGAAATAGATTACCAACAGTCTGTGTACTAGACTCAATTATCTTTCTAGTGCTTCTAATGATTTTTCACATTCCTTCCATGAATTTCAATTGGTAGCCCTTATCCAATAATTATCCAACACTCAACAAGTTATGTTTGAAGACTTCAACATATAATACATCATCAATATTGTTCTTACTAGCAAGAGTAATAGATCTTTTTCCTTTAACCAAATAGGTAATTTTGTTACTAAATCTAACAACACTACCATCATAGTCTTCAAGTTTCACAAACTTATTTCTATCACCAATCATATGGTGTGAACATCCACTATCAATAACCCATTCATCTCTTTTATCAACATATAAAACCAAGGCTTTCTCTTCATAGGATTATCTTCTTTAATATAAATAAACACAATCTCTTCTTCACTAGCACCAAATTCATCATTAGTCACACCTCCTTTAGAAGCATAAAAACTTTTATAACCCTTAGGGTGAAATTTGAGCTTAGGTTCTTTAGAGACTTTACTCGCACATCTAGATGCAATATGACCAATCTTATTACAAGAAAAACATTTCAAAGGAAACTTTCCTTCATACTTATTAGAGCCATTAGGTAGTCTTTTTTCAATCAAGGCTTCAAGTTCATCAATCTTTCTTTCCTCTTCCATGATCTCTTCACATTGCTTAGTATAGTAGTTGTCTTTTTTCATATTATAAGAACTCTCTTCCTTATCATGCTTAGTCACACTAGTTTTGAATGTGGTTTCAACCTTTAGAAGCTCCTTACCAAGAGCACTAATCTCATAAGAACATAGTCTGCTAGTCAAGGATTCTCTTGAAATATATTTCATAGTTATAACTTATTAGATATCTCCAACCTTATCACTATAAGGTGGAGGCAATGATCTCAAAAAAAATTCATAAAACTTTATCTTCTTTTAGGTTTCCACAAGCACATCTGATAGAAAAAACTAGATCATTCACTTTCTACATGTAGGATGAGATAGTCTCATCTTCACTCATCCTCTTATCCTCATACTTTTCTTTAAGTCCCTACAACTTAGCTTTCTTTACATACTTATCACATTCATAAATAGTTTCTAATTTTGTCCATACCACGTGCATTATTCTCAATCCATGGATGTGAGAATATTTTGCATCTAACAAGGCACTGACCAAATCTTCCCTTGCCAATATATTTTATTTGAATTTATTATTTTAATCAGTGGTAGCCTAAGACAAATCTTTAGGAATGGAATAAGGCTTTTCTATGATATCCCAATACTCATCTCCCATGCATATTAGATAAGTAATCATTCGATCCTTCCATATTAGGAAATTGGTTCCATAAAACTATTAGGAATGAATGTTGAATAAATCCTATGGGGGATTATTCACAACCATTTTGTAGCAGTTGTATGTTGCATTCATGATTGTGGTTGTCATTGATGTCAACACAGTGATCTACTGGAGATTATCAGAGGAACAGACAGTGTTTGAATTAGTGCACGTGGAGTATTGCAGATCAAGATATGTGGAGTTAAGGACTTACTCTATGTTATGTTCTAAGAGCATGGTCAAGAGTGTGTATAGAAATTCAACTATTCATGACAGTTATGTGTAAATCAGTGGAAGTAGTATTTAGGCAGTGTTCCTGAGAAGCGGCTTGTGGAAACTGGATGTTATGTCCTAATCAGGATAGAATCTAGACATGCAAATTTGTATAGTTGATGAAGACATTATTATAGTGACATGGACTTGACAACAAGGTTAGAGGTCACACAAGTGAAGAATTATTTTGTTTGGAAGCTGGCAGTTTTTATGTAATTGTGAAATATTGTGTAATGTGTGGAAGTTTATATTTTATAATTGGTTAAGCCTTGTTGGCTGACTCATTTGTAATTATTTGAGTTTGGTATAAAAGAATAATTATTTTCCTTAATTTTAATATGATATGAGATATGGTATGGAAGTAAATTGCGGAATTGAGTAATATATATTGTAAGAGGATATGCAAAGTACAGAGATCTGGTACTGAGATCTGATGAAGCAGTTGGTGCAGTTTGGCATAGACAAAGGAGAAAACATAAGTTTCTAAGATTAGTAATCATTGGTATTATTTTGTTGAGTAATATAGAGATCAATTGGATAGTGTGTTCAGTGATCTTTCCCTTGAAGCTATTTGGACAATGGGTCCTTCTGTCTTCCATAACTCCTAATAATGTTAGAATCTTTTAACAGGGATTCAAAGTCTCCTAATAGGGACTCATATGTACTAAATTTATTTCATAAGGCTCTTAGAAGAGTCCATCCTCTCACATTAAATTTTCATATTGGTACATCTTTTGTGGGAATCATTCCCATCGGGGTTTACTCTATGATCAAGAGGTTCCCTAGTTAACATATCTTGTGTTGTTGTGTTGTTGTGTATGTTCATCTTTATACGGTTATTGTATACATTGATTACATGGTTGAAATATGTTAATAAAGAAAAGAAATGTATTTATCTAATAACTGATTCACCCCCCCCCCTCTTAGTTATCTTGGTGGACTTTACTTTCTAACAATTGGTCTCAGAGTAGCAGGTCCTTGAAGGAAAAGTCTCACAACTTAAGGAGATCCATGGTGAATCATTTCAGGAAAGAAATCCCTAAGTTTGATGGAGTGAACTATGACAGCTGGAAAGAAAAGATGAAGACATATTTGCTATTTTTAGGACTAGGATACTGGTTAATCACAAAGAATGCAAAGACTTTCATTAAAGAAGACAAAATTGAAGAATGTACTAATGAGGAAAGAGATATGCTCATGTGTAACATACTTTCTAGAGAAGCACTCTTGTCAGCCCTTCCGGAGAATGAGTACAGTCAGGTAAAATATCTAAGGACATCTCATGAAATTTGGTTAGCTTTACAATATACTTTTGAAGGTGATGTACATGCAAAGAGAGTCAGATTAAATAATTGGATATGTGCATTTGAAGATATAATAATGATGGAAGATGAATCTGTTAGAATTTATATTGGTAGAATGTCAGAGATTGTTGCAGGTATTAAATCTTGTGAAGGAAACAAGATAGAGAATGAAGTGATATGGAAGATTCTAAAGAGATTAACTCTTGTATTTAAGCATACAATGCAGGTGATCGAGAAATTTATACCTTGTACTGAGAAATTGACTAGAGAAACCCTTCTTGGAAGACTAGAAGCAGCAGAGATAAGCTTGAGACAATTGGGAGATCTACCTAGAATGGAGATTGCATTCAACACACTTAGTGTTCACTCTACTTTGTCAAGAAGCATTAGGGTGAGCGGATATTATGCTAGTAGTAGCAGATCTAAGACTGAAGAAGACAGGAAGATTGAGGAAGGAATTGCCTTGCTTGTGAAAAGAGAATCAAAAGGTAAGAAAATCTCTAAATGTTGGACTTGTCAAGAATATGGTCATTTTGCATCTAAATGTCCTAAGAGAGTAAAGAAGTATAAGAAGAACTTTAAACCTAGAAGATCTAAAGAATGTTACTATGCTAATGATAAAGAATTTGAGGCTAGTATGGAGAAATCCCTAAGTGAAAGTGATAATGAGAATGATGATATAGGATTTGTAGCAATAAAAGAAGAAAGATTCAAAATTGAAGTTGGAGAAGAAAAAGCTTTAGTTTCTCAAGTAGAAAAGAGATCTGATTAGATTATAGACAGTGGTTTTTCACATCATATGACTGGAGATATGAAGAAGTTTATAAATTTTAACAACTATGATGGAGGAATTGTTAGAGTTGGAAACAATGCACCTTGTTTGATAAAAGGAATAGGATCTATTTCTCTTGATGGAAAGACTAACACAGATGATGTTTATTTTGTGGATGGATTGAAACATAATATTTTGAGTGTTGGATAGTTAGTTGATAAGGGATATCAATTTTAGTTTACTAATAAAACTTGTGTGATCAAGGATAAGGATGGTAACTTGATTGGAACTAGAACAAGAACTAGAGGTAATGTATTTTAGTTGAACCCTATAGAGATGACATGCTTGATTACTAAAATTGATGATAGTTGATTAAGGCACATTAGATTTTTTCATATAAACTTTGATAACATTGTGAAAGTAAGTACTAAACTTGCAGTAAGAGATTTGCCTAAAATTATGAAACCTACTAATATGATTTTCAAGGGATTTGTTATGGCTAAACAGAAGAGAAGTTCATTTCCTAGTAAGAAGTTCACATCAGCAGAGAAATTGGAAATTGTTCATATAGATTTGAGCGGTCCCACAAGGAATAGAGGACTCCATGGTGAAAGGTTTTTTATGATTCTTGTTGATGATTTTACAAGAATGATGTGGATTGCATTTCTTAAAGAAAAATATGAGGCATTTGATAAGTTTAAAGTAATTAAGAACAAAGTTGAGAATGAATCTAGAATAAAGATTAAATGTGTAAGATCAGATAGAGGTGGAGAATTTACTTCAAAAGAATTTAACACTTTTTGTGAAGTAAATGGCATTAAGAGATAGTTTTTGGCCCCTAGAACACCTGAACAAAATGGTATTGTAGAAAGAAGAAACAGGTCAGTAACTGAAGCAGCAAGAGCTATGTTATTTGAAAATGATTTGGCAAAGACATTTTGGAGAGAAGTAGTGAATACAATAGTATATACAATGAACAGAGTACAAATCAGAGCAGACACAGACAAGACACCTTATGAATTATGGTTTGGACATGCGCCATCTATTAAGTATTTCAGATTTTTTGGAAGTAAGTGCTACATTAAGAGAGATGATGACATTGAAAAGTTTGACCCTAGAAGTGATGAAGGTATATTTCTTGGTTATTCATTGAAAAGAAAAGCTTATAGATGTTTCAATAAAAGAACTAAAACTATTGTTGAGAGTGCAAATGTTAAAGTTGATGAAAAGTTCAAAATTCAGGAAAGAATGCTTGATTATGAATCAAATGAAGGAACTCGTCCTAGAATTGATCAAGAAAATATTGAATTACTCTATGAAACTGACAGTGATTTGTAGAATGAAAGCCGCATTGAGGAAATCGGAGAAGAACCTGAGTTGAACCTAGAGTTGAAGCAAGAACTGAGACAGTGACACCCAATAGGAATCTAGTAAGAAATCATCATGTTGAGAAGATTATTGGGAGCATAGAAAAAGGAGTTCTAAAATGGAATAAGGTACAAGAAGAACTATGTTTAATTTCTCAAATTGAACCTAAATCTACTGATGAAGCTTGTAAAGATGAATATTGGATTAAAGAAATGAAGGACGAACTAGATCAAATTAAAAAGAACAAGACTTGGGAGTTGGTCCCTAGACCTAAAGATAAGAATGTTATAGGAATGGGTATTCAGAAACAAGATGAATGAACAAGGAGAAGTGGTAAGAAACAAAGCAAGATTGGTATGTAAAGGATACTCACAGAAAGAAGGAGTTGACTATGAAGAAAATTTTGCACCTGTTGAAAGAATTGAAGTAGTGAGATTTTTTTTGGCTTATGCAGCTTATAAGAAATTCAAACTATATCAGATGGATGTGAAGTCAGTATTTTTGAATGGAGAATTACAAGAAGTCTACATTAAGCATCCTAAAGGTTTTCCCTTAACTCATGAAGGAGACATGGTATGTAAACTAAACAAAGCTTTATATGGACTTAAACAAGCACCTAGAACTTGGTATGCAAGACTGGATAAGTATTTGACAAAATTAGGATTTACTAAAGGCATAGTAGACGGTAATTTGTATATGAAAGAAATTGAGAATGGTTTGTTAGTTGTGGTTATTTTTGTTGATGATATTATCTTCGAAGGAGAAGATGAAGCCAGTGATAAATTTGCAGATGAAATGAAGACTAAATTTGAAATGAGCATAATTGGTGAGATGAAATATTTTTTAGGACTACAGATAACACAAAACAATGATGGTATTTTCTTATGTCAAACAAAGTATCTGAATGATTTATTAAAGAGATTTGGAATGGAAAATTGTAAGCTAGTTGGCACACCTATGGTAACTAGAAAAAATTTATCTAACACAGTTGAAACTCCTGCAGTTGAAAAAAAGAGGTATAGATCTATGATTAGAGGATTGCAGTATTTAACTCATACAAGACTAGACATATCACATGCGGTTGGAATTGTTGCATGATTTCAAGCTGATCCTAAAGAGTCACATTATGTAGTAGTAAAAAGAATATTGAGGTACTTGAAAGGCACAAATATGGATTGTGGTATGAAAAATATAATGATTTTACCCTATGTGCATATACAGATGCAGATTGGGGAGGTAGTGTTGATGAAAAAAAGAGTATAAGTGGTGGAGAATTTTTCCTTGGAGGAAGATTGGTTTCTTGGCTAAGAAACAAACAAAATTGTATTTCACAAAGCATAGCAGAAGTAGAATATGTAGCAACAACTGATGCAAGAGCATCCTAGGATTCTTGGCAATCATGTATCAACCAAAAATATATTTTTCTTTGAAGGTAGATTGCTAGTTTTGATCCTTGTTTGGTGGATTTTTTCTTGGTTCGAGAGACTAGTTGCTCAGTTTCTATAGTTACTGAGGTGCTCAGTCTCTACAGAATGCTTGGTAACTGAAGGCGTCAGTTCACTGGCGCTCGGCAATAACTGTGTTTCTCGGTCATTCTTGGCATGGTCAGTTGACTAGAGCTCAATTATTTCCTCTGTTGCTCAGTGTTCTTGCTTACCAACTGGATTGTTTGGTTGGATCAGCTTTGCCGACTAGTGCATTGGATTTGGGTTGAGCTCCTTGAGTTATGGATTGATCGTGGACATGTGGGGACCTAGATCTAGCATGTTGCATTCTTCTATGTGGATATGATGACTGTTGGAGCCATCTTGGATTATTTTATTTATTGTAAGGCTATTTGAGAGCTGACTGATGTTTTGGCATTTGATATTTGTATATCTTGTAGAGCTGACTTGTGGCTGGGATTTAGTAAAAAGTAGATGTTTGGGTAGATGTTGAGGGGCATCAGAAGGTTGATATCAAAGTTAGAAGTTTGCGAGCTTAGGCATAGGAAGATTGCTTGGAAGTTGTGAGTACAAGTTTAGACCTTTCCTGGGGGTCCTTCCAATATCATTTCTTATTGCAAACCTGGGCTAGCTAAGTTTTGATGTTGTGGAAAAGATTTGGATCTTGTGAGATCTTGTAGACTGTTACTTTCTTTGTATTTGGTCATAACTAGGAAGGCCTTATAGCCCGGCACATTGCATGTAATCAGTAATTTGATGAAATAAATATCTGTTTGGGTCAGATCTAGTGTTTATGTTTATGTAATTCCATTGTGCTAGTGTTGGCTACAAGTTTGGACTATCCTTCATTGGATTATCCTTACTTGACTGCATCAGGTGGTATCAGAGTAGAGTTGATCTTGTGTGCAAATTTTGTTCTTGTTGGAGCTAAGATTGATCTTGTGTGTTTGCACCTGGATCTTGATTTGAAGATGCCTCTAAGGAGAAATCATGAGATCTCAGAGGAAGAGACTGCTAGAGAATTTAGTCTTGATGATTTTAGGGCTTTGCAGAAACAAGTGCAAGACCTACAAGAGGAATTGAGAAAGAAGAAGACTACCTTGAAATAGGATAGTGATGATGAATTTGAGGAGGAAGATCATTTTGAAGAAGCTATAGAGGAATCTAGAGATCCGGAAGAGAATAGAATTCTAAAAGGTATGTCAAAGATTGGGAAGACACCTAAGATTGAAGTTTCTGCATTTGTTGGAAGCCTTAGGCCAGAAGACTTGATTGATTGGATCAATGAGATTGATGAATACTTTGAGTATGAAGAAATAGAAGATCCTGATAGAGTCAGATTTGTAAAGACTAAGTTGAAAGGTCATGCAAATATCTGGTGGAGAGAAGTTCAGTTGGAAATAGGTAGAAGATGAAAAGATCACTAAGTGGAACCGAATGGTTGACAAGTTGAAGAAGAAATTCATTCTAGTGGATTATGAATTGGATATGTTTAAGAAGATGCAAGCTTTGAAGTAGACTAACAAATCAGTACAGGAGTATACTGAGGAGTTTTACAGAATCTTGATTAGGACTAGTCATTCTGAAGTTGATAAAGAGAAGGTTGTTAGGTACGTCTATGGTTTGATACCTAGTATTCAAGAAGAGCTACTTACTATTCAGATGACAAAAAAAAGTGATGCTTATCAGATGGCATTAAATATTGAAGAGAAGATGAATAAGAAGTTTGAAGGTAGAAAAAATAGTAGGAACCGAGGAGGTAAGGCTAGTGAGACAATTGCTGAAAGTAATGTGATAGAGAATCCTAAGCCTGATGTAGGATCTAGCAGTAATAACTACAATAAGGACAAAGAGGAAGATGGAAGAATGAGTTCATCGGTACTTGTTATCAATGTGGTGAAGCTGGTCATAGAAGTTTTCAATGTAGTAAGAAGAGGGTGGCACTAACTACTAAAGAGGACATTGTGAATATTGCAGAAAAAGGTGAGACTCTTATCACTAGGAGGTTAGTTGCATGTGTTTGTGAACCGGTACAAAGAAGGAATTTGTTTAGAACTAGATGTAAGTGCAAGGATAAGATATGTAATGTCATAGTTGATGGTGGCAGTTCTGAGAACTTTGTTTTAGAAGAAATGGCTAGTAAATTGAGCTTGGAAAGAAGGAAGCACCCTAACCCTTATCAGGTTAGTTGGATACAAGATGTGTCTAAGGTGAGAGTTGAGGAACAATGTTTGGTTAATTTTAAGATTGGATCTTATCATGATGAGATATTGTGTGATGTATTACCGATGGATGCTTGTCATCTGTTGCTCGATAGACCTTGGTCATTTGATAGGAATGTTCTATTTGATGTTCATGCTAACACCTATGTGGTTAGGCATGAAGGAGTTTGGCATAAGTTGTTACCTTTACAGGAGATAGGGACTAAGGAATGTGGAGTCATTAGGTGTTTTCTGTGTGACAAACCTCAAGAGCACAAGGTTGATGAGCCTATTCTTACAAAGCCTAGTTTGAAAGAGAAGGAGAATGAGATATCTGGGGAGTTTGTTGAGATTAAGAGGAAGATGGTCTTTCTGATAGAGATTGTACAATAGATGATGACATTTGTGACATAGAGGGATGTAGATGATACTAATTTGATCGATGATTCTGATGAGGATGAGATTTATCAGGGTACTGATGTGATTAGAAGTGGAAGAACTGGTCAAAATTGGTTCTTATCAGTTGCAGATAGAAAGGATAAGAGAACTGAGAAGCATGAAAGTTTTCTATAGAGAACAATGGATGAAGTGAAGACAACTTGGAATGAAGGACAAGAAGAGATATGGGTTAAGAATAGATTTGGCATACCTGTTTTGATTCCCTTGAGGCCTTCCTGATTTCCTTATGAGAAAATATTTTTTTTTTACTTGGGGTGTCTGATGTAGGAGCATCCTAGGATTCTTGGCAATCCTGTATCAACCAAAAAAATGTTTGTCTTTGAAGGTAGATTGCTAGTTTTGATCCTTGTTTGGTGGATTTTTTCTCAGTTTGAGAGACTGGTTACTCGATTTCTATGGTTACCAGGGTGCTCAATCTCTAAAGAATGCTTGGTAACTGAAGGTGTCGGTTCACTAGTGCTTGGCAATAACTATGTTGCTCAGTCAAGCTTGGTGTGGTTGGTTGACTGGCACTCAGTTATTTCCTCTATTGCTCGGTGTTCTTGTTACCGACTGGATTGTTTGGTTGGATTGGCTTGGCCGACTGGTGCATTGGATTTGGCTCCCACTCCTCGAGTTATGGATTGACCGTTGGACATGTGGGGACCTAGATCTGGCATGTTGCATTCTTATGCAGATCTGATGACCATTGGGGCCACCTTGGATGATTTTATTTATTGTAAGGCTATTTGAGAGTCGATTGATGTTTTGGCAATTAATATTTGTATATCCTGTAGAGCCAACTTGTGGCTAGGATTTAGTATTTAAGTAGATGTTTGGGTAGATGTTGAGGGGCATCAGAAGGTTGATAGTACAGTTAGAAGCTTGTGAGCTTAGGAATAGGAAGATTTCTTAGAAGTTGAGTACAAGTTTAGATCTTTCCTAGGGGTCCTTCTAGTGTCTTGTCTTATTGCAGACCTGGGCTAGCTAATTTTTGATGTTGTGGAGAAGATTTGGATCCTGTGAGATCTTGTAGACTATTACTTGCTTTGTATTTGGTCATAATTGGGAAGGCTTTATAGCCTGGCACATTGCATGTAATCATTAATTGTTAGAATAACTGAGAGGGGGGGTGAATCAATTATCCAGTGTCCCATAATAAAATGTATAATCCAAAACAATTCTTCAATTTCTGCTACTCGGTAAACATAAAATACTTTCACTATTTGTGTTTTTACCGATTATCAGTCTAAACTTTATAACAGTTACCGATCAAATCTAACATGTAATATGCAAAGTATGATAACAAAAAAATATCACAATCAACACATAACACAAGAGATTTAACATGGAAACCCTGTGAAGGGAAAAACCACCTAGGACCGAAAACCCAAAAATTGTTCACTCTTCTGAAGTGAGGTCGGTGAAGACCCAACCCTGTTAAAGGTTACAAACACACTATTAGGTGTGACCTTGTTAGAGGATTTTAGACTAGAAGTTATCATCCAACCAACAGTCACTTTGGGGTTGATAGGATAACAATGTTCACTCTATGAATGAAACATCAAAGGACTTTCATAGTCCACTTGGTTAAGAGATTTGACTGTGTACAATGGTTAAATATGTAATAGTAGATGATCTACCTTGAAACAACTTTAATTGCAGTTTACAGATCAATGTTCAGCTCATTCAAATCTTTCTGATCAATATACCACTTTAGATTCAATACTATATCAACTTACTATCCATTAGTAATTACTCTTTGTAGCTCAGTAATTGTTCTGCAGCTCGGTTCTTATTAACCAGTATGATCAAAATGCATGAAAACTTGTTCACGCGATAGTTATGTAGTATCTTCTTCTTCCGATGATGTTTCAACAATGAAACCAATGTATCTTCTATAGACGAGTAAATCATTTTCTTTTACTCCATCTGATTTTGCCACTTAATCATATTCATAGATTTTGCCACTTTAAGCTTCCTCAGCTGATGTGTCAGTAACATGTTTCAATCTGCTCCGTTAGATCCTTTTTTATTTATGTTAGCCATCAATCTCCATAACAAACCTTATATGTTACCTTGATTTCATACACTTTACAGCTCATCACTTGATCAGCTAAACCGATCATTTAATCCCTTTCTATTTTTCTTAGTTAACAAAGAAATGTGTTGGTGAACACAAGCTCGGTTAACACTACGCTCGGTATACACTACATTCTGTCAGTGTATACTAGAATGCTTTATTTACCAACAACATTGATTTGTGTCTTTCAGCTCTATCCTTCATTATAGATGAATGCAACATAATAAAGTCAATTTCATCAAGTCATAGACTCATCAAGTTACTCAGTGTATTCCTTATCCTCATTTGACATATACATCTTCCTCATGTAGATATTTATGCTCTTCATCTCTTTCACCTTTCTTTAGATGTGTCGGTATAGTAACTTACAAGATAAGTATTGTCAAGCTAGTTGACATCAATGACAACATAATACTGATTTAATCATCTTACATATCTAATCAGCAACTCCTTAGTAATCTTGAATTATAGATTCTCCATTCAGGTTCTAAATCAGTTGTAGTTCATCAATCTCTCCCTTTGGCATTGATAGAAACTCAAGTAATATGAAGTGTACCATACCCATACCAAACATGTATTCTACAACACTATAATCAAATGATGTGTAAGCTCTCCCTGGCTTAATATGTTTAATCACTAAGTTCCTAAACAGCATTAAAAAAATCAGCTTTGTCATTCTCTCCCTTAGATAGTTCTCATCAATGCATATCTCTCCTTTTCCTTTTCATATTATTTATCTCTCCCTTTGACAATAATGCCAAAGAAACAAATAAATAATCAGCTCTTGTAGTAGCTAAGTGATTCTCTATTGTCCAATACAATCTTTGTATCTTTGTATACTGATATCCCAATCTATTTCAGTTCTTCAAACTTAATCACAACCTTGAACAATATCCAAAGTGTGAACTATGTTGCATCAACATGTGTGATCATCTAATACAATTAGGCTAATGCAACATCCAGATCACATTAGTGACCAATAGATAGGGGATGGACCCCAAGTCTAGTCCTCAAATATTCAAATGTGTCCTTCGGTAGAGGCTTTGTAAAGATATCTGCAAGTTGTTCTTTGGATGTAACAAATTCTAACTTCACTTTCTTCTCTTGCACTTGTTCTCTTAAGTAGTGATACTTAATTGATACATGCTTTGTTTTAGAGTGCATCACTAGATTCTTTGAAATATTAATAGTACTTGTGTTGTCACAATATATAATCATTGGGTCAGTGATTACCTCATTCATTCCTTTTAACACTTGCCTAATATATGAAATGTTTGAGCAATTAGTAGCAGTAGCAACATACTCTACTTTAGCTATAGACTGAGAAATACAAGCCTTCTTTTTACTTGTCCAGGTTACAAGTTTTTCACCAAAGAAAAATGCTCCTCCGGTGGTTTTTTTTTGTCATCCACATTTCCAGCCCAATCAACATCGGTATAAACCTTCAACTCAAACTTACCTTCCTTAGGATACCATAATCCATAATCCTCTCTCTTCTTCAGATATCTTAAGATCCTTTTAGTAGGAATCATGTGTGATTCTCTAGGATTAGTAGAATATCTAGCAACAATTCCCATGGCATGTGCTATATCTGGTCTACTGTGAACTACATACATTAGTTTACCAATCATGGATCGGTAAAGTGTTTGGTTTACCTTTATAGTTTCATCTTCCTTAGTTAGTTTACTTCCAGTAGCCATCGGTGTTCCTACAGGTTTAGCATCTTCCATGCCAAATGTATTCAAGACTTCCTTTATGTACTTGGACTGTGTGATGAATATCCCATCACTCTTCTGAATCACTTGTAATCTGAGAAAGAATGTAATCTCTCTAAACATAGATATTTCAAACTCATTCCTCATGTCATCAACAAAAGATTTACATACATGATCTTGACCTCCAAAAATAATATCATCAACAAAAATTTCAGCAATAAGAATAGTGTCATCACTATCACCTTTCATGTACAAATTGTTGTTCTCACTAGTTCTTACAAATCCAATACTTAACAAGTAAGTATGCAGCCTTTCATACCATGCTCTCGGTGCTTGCTTCAAACCATATAAAGCTTTGTATAATCTACATACTGTGTTTCTATTATCTGGATCAATAAATCCTTCAGGTTGTTCTATGTAGACCTCTTCTTCAAGTATACCATTCAGAAATGTTGACTTCACATCCATTTTATAAACCTTAAATTTCTTGTGTGCAGCATATGCAAGTAGTATTCTAACTCCTTCCAATCTAACAACAAGTGCAAATGTCTCACCATAGTCAATGCCTTCTTCCTGTGCATATCCCTTGCATACCAATCTCACTTTATTTCTTGTCACTTCACCATTTTCATTCAGTTTGTTTCTAAATATCCATTTAGTACCAATGATATTCTTATCTTTAGGTTAGGGTACTAAGGACCAAGTTTTTTTTTTCTCTATTTGTTCTATTTCTTCTTTCATTGTATTAACCCATTCTTCATTCTCTAATGCAACTTTCACATTCTTTGGTTCAAATTCACAAACTAGACATGTTTCTTGTCTTGTTTTTCTTCTTGTCTACATTCCAGCTTGTCTGTCTCCAATAATTTGTGTCTCAAGATGATGTCTTCTGACAAAACTAGCTAGTACTCAGTTTCTTCTTTCTTGTTCATCCTATTCAGGTTCATGTGCTTGCTCGGTAGCACCATCTTGTTCATTAGTTTCCCTTTCATGTTCCTCGGGATTATTGTCTTGTTGACCGGTTATCATAGGTTGCAACTTCGGTAGATAATCAGGAAGTTCAATGTAAGTGAATCTACCATAGTCTTCCAATTCCTTTCTTTCTTCTATGTTGTCATCAAACTCATCAACACGGATATTAGTACTTTCAATCATCTTATTTATAACCTTATTCAGACATTTTTATGCTTTACTCTTAGTAGAATATCCTAAGAATATTCCTTCATCACCTTTAGAATCAAATTTCCCATTTCTCTCATCTTTTAGAATAAAACATTTGCTTCCAAAAATCCTAAAATAACTTACAGTAGGTTTGTGTCCAAACCATAGCTCATAAGGTGTCTGGTTAGTGTCCTTCTTCAATTGTACTCAGTTAAGCACATATACAGCTATACTAACAGCTTCCCTCCAATATGTCTGAGCAACATTCTTTTGTATCATCAGTGTTCTAGCATAGTCAATGATTGACCTATTCCTTCTTTTAGCAATCCCATTCTGCTGAGGTGTTCTCAGTGCAGAGACCCATCTCTTAATACCATGCTCATTACAGAAATTAGTAAATTCATCAGAGATAAATTCACCTCCTCTATCAGATCTTAAGCACTTAATTTATTTACCAATCTCTTTTTCTACCTTTTCCTTACACCACTTAAACATCTTAAATGCTTCAGATTTCTCTTTCAAGAACATAACAGTCATCAATCTAGTATAGTCATCAATAAAAAGAATAAAGTATCTATCACCATAATAGCTCTGAGTTCTCATAGGACCACATAGGTCAGTATGAACCAACTCAAGTATCTTCTTTGTTGAGTAGTCTTTTCTTTTAAAACTAGACTTAGTCATCTTAGCTTTTTGACATTCATGGCACATAGCATGATCTAGTTTTGACAAGTTAGGCAACCCTCTAACTCTTTTCTTCTTACTAATCTTGATCATGTTATCAAAATTCACATGACATAACCTCTTATGCCACAACCATGCATCTTCATCCTTCATTAATAAACAAGAAGACTGATCAATATCAAGATAAAATAGATTACCTCTAGATTGTGTACCGGTTCCAACAAGTCTTCCTCCATTATCATAGATTCTTACCTTTCTGCTCTCAAAAGCAAGTCAGTGGCCTAAGTTATTCAGCTATGCCACACTTAACAAATTATAGTTCAGTCCATCTACCCAATATGCATTTTCAAATTTTATTCTATCATTAATCATCAGTGAACCTTTACCTCTCACCATACAAGGTGCATCATTTCCCATTCTAACAGATCCTCCATCATATTCATCAAGTAGATCAAATTTCTCTATATCACCAGTCATATGATATGTACGGCCATTGTCTATGATCCATGTATCATTTCTGCTTACTTTAGAGATTAGTGTAGAGATTAGTGTTGTTTCTTCATGTTTCTCTTCTTCCTCTTAATCATCTTTCATAGCAACAAATACTACTTCTACATGATCATCATCAGTGTCAGATTTAGATTCAAATTCTTTGGCTATGTAACATACCTTTTTCCCTTTGTCATAGCTATCTCAGTTATCTCTATTATTGTGTTGGTAGCCTCTGTTGACTCTTCTCCCATAGCTTCCTTTGGATCGGTCTTTGGATCTATCATCATCTTTCTTATTTGGACATCTAGCAGTGATGTGGCCAACTTCTTTACAATTAAAACATGCTAAGGGTAGCTTGCCTCTATACCTTCCTTTACCTTTGGGAAATATTTTGGCCATAAGAGCTTCAAGCTCATCAAGTTCATCATCGATATTACTATCACTATCATTATTCTTATCACTCCTGCTACTAGACTTACCAATCTTCAAAGAGGACATGAAAGTGGATTCAATAGAAGGTACAACACTATTGTCAAAATTATTCAATTCAAAGGTTGTAAGCTTACCTATTAGTGTGTCAAGAGTAAGGTTGGATGTAGCCCTTGTTTCATGAATTACAGAGATCTTGATCGCATAAACTGGCAGCAAAGTTCTGAGAATCTTGCTTATCACTGTTTCATCGTCAATAACTCCACTGTATGCTCTAATAGCATGTACTACCTCTTTTAGTCTATTTGTGTATTGCACAATGTTCTCACCTTCTTTCATCTTCATATCATCAAATCGACTTCTTAGGCTTTTTGCTCTAGCTCTCTTAACATTCGCATCTCCACTATATATTAAACTCAGCTTGTCCCACATCTTCTTAGTTGTATCACAACCATTGATGTCTTCAAATTCAACATCGGTATAGGTAGCAGCAAGTTCCATCATAGTAATATTGTGTTCATGCCTGTCCTTTAGTTGATCAAGAGTTAAGGGACCAGTGGTTGGTTCAATGTAGCCATTCTCCATCAGTTCTAGTGTAGAATTCCCAATTCCAAATATGTGCAACTTTATCCGGCTTTGCCATACTGCGAAGTTATCTTTGTTCAGCTTTGGCACTTCCCTCTTATACATCTTGAGACCTTTTTGCTAGAGTCCTTAAAACTCTATTCTAAGCAACCGTGCTCTGATACCAATTATTAGAATAACTAAGAGGGGGGGTGAAACAGTTATCTAGTGTCCCACAATAAAATGTATAATCCAAAACAATTCTTCAACATCTGCTACTTAGTAAACATAAAATACTTTCACTGTCTGTGTTTTTACCGATTTTCAGTCTAAACCTTATAACAGTTACCGATCAAATCTAACATGTAATATGCAAAGTATGATAACAAAAAAATATCACAATCAACACATAACACAAGAGATTTAACGTGGAAACCCTGTGAAGGGAAAAACCACCTGGGACCGGCAACCCAAAAATTGTTCACTCTTCTAAAGTGAGGTCAGTGAAGACCCAACCCTGTTAAAGGTTACAAACACACTGTTAGGTGTGACCTTGTTAGAGGATTTTAGACCAGATGTTATTGTCCAACCAGCAATCACTCTGGGGTTGACAGGATAACAATGTTCACTCTATGAATGAAACATCAAAAGACTTTCATAGTCCACTCGGTTAAGAGATTTGACTGTGTACAATGGTTAAATATGTAACAGTAGATGATCTACCTTGAAACAACTTTAATTGTAGTTTACAGATCAATGTTCAGCTCATTCAAATCTTTTTGATCAATATACCACTTCAGATTCAATACTATATCAACTTACTATCCATCGGTAATTACTCTTTGTAGCTCGATAATTGTTCTACACCTCAGTTCTTATTAACCAGTATGATCAGAATGCATGAAAACTTGTTCACACAATAGTTCTACAGTATCTTCTTCTTCAAGCGATGTTTCAACAATGAAACCAATGTCTCTTATATAGACGAGTAAATCATTTTTTTTTCCTCCATCAGATTTTTTCGCTTAATCATATTCATAGATTTTGCCACTTTAAGCTTCCTCGGCTGATGTGTTAGTAACATGTTTCAATCTACTCCACTAGATCCTTTTTTATTTATGTTAGCCGTCGATCTCCATAACAAACCTTATATGTTACCTCGATTTCATACACTTTACAGCTCATCACTTTATCGGCTAAATTGATCATTTAATTTCTTTTTGTTTTGCTCGGTTAACAAAGAAATGCATCGTTGAACACAAGCTCGGTTAACACTACGCTTAGTATACACTACATTCCATTGGTGTATACTAGAATACTTTATTTACCAACAACATTGCTTTGTGTCTTTCAGCTCTATCCTTTATTATAGATGAATGCAACATAATAAAGTCAAGTTCATCAAGTCATAGACTCATCAACAAGTTACTCAGTGTATTCCTTATCCTCATCTGACATATACATCTTCCTCATGTAGATATTTATGTTCTTCATCTCTTTCACCTTTCTTCAGATATGTCGGTATAGTAACTTACAAGATAAGTATTGTCAAGCTAGTTGACATCAATGATAACATGATATTGATTTAATCATCTTGCATATCTAATCAGCAACTCCTTAGTAATCTTGAATTACAGATTCTCCATTCAGGTTCTAAATCAGTTGTAGTTCATTAGTAATTTGATGAAATAAATATCTATATGGGTCAGATCTGGTGTTTACGTTTGTGAAATTTCATTGTGCTAGTGTTGGATGCAAGTTTTGACCATCCTTCATTGGATTCTCCTTACTTGATTGCATCAGCAACAAACAATTGCAACCAGATAATATGGATGAAACAAATGTTGAAGGATATTGGAATAAAATTTGATGAGCCTATTGTTATACAGTATGATAACATCAGTACAGTAAGTATGTCTGAGAATCATGTACTATATTCTAAGACAAAGAATATTTAAATAAAGTATCATGTAGTGAGAGAGAAAGTTGTAGAGAAAGAAGTTAGACTTGAGTATATAAGTACAAAAGAGTGGATTGGAGATATATTTACAAAGCCCTTACCTAAAGATACATTTGATTATTTGAGAGGTGTGCTTGGGGTTATGCCCCAGCCTACTTTTGAGAAGTGATGCAAATTGTTGCATCAATCTAGTGGTATATGATCTCTATCTTTTTCTAGATTAGATGTTGGTACTTCCTCTATGGGGGAGTATGTGTGTTTTTGAGTTGAGTCATGAAGGACTCTAGTGAATGTATTTTTTGAAAAGTGTCTTTTGACATTAAGGATTGACATATTGATGTTTACTATTGTCATTGATGTCAATGGGGAAGAAGGTTACATGAAAAAAATCAATATAATAAGGAGAAGGATACATGGAAAGAAGGATATAAAATATTTGTGGGAGGAGATGAAGCAATATAAAATGAAAAACCTAAAAGAATATGATTATGATTATGAATGCTAAATATATCTTACGGGGGAGTATTCGCATCCATTCTGTAGTAGTTGTATGTTGCATTCATGATTGTGGTTGTCATCGATGTCAACACAGTGATCTATTGGAGATTAGCAAAGGAACAGACAGTGTTTGAAATAGCGCACATGGAGTATTGCAGATCAAGCTATGTGGAGTTCAAGACTTACTCTATATTATGTCCTAAGAGCGTGGTCAAGAGAACATACATAAATTCAAATATTCATGATAGTTATGTGTAAATCAGTGGAAGTAATATTCAAATTGTGTTCCTAAGAAGCGGCTTGTGGAAACTGGATGATATCTTCTAATCAGGATAGAATCTGGGCATGCAAAGTTGTACAGTTAATGAAGACATTATGATAGTGATGTGGACATGACAGAAAGGTCATAGTTCGCACGAGTGAAGAATTATTTTGTTTGGAAGCTGACAGATTTTATGTAATTGTGAAATATTGTGTAACATGTGAAAGTTTATATTTTATGATTGGTTAAGCCTTGTTGGCCGACTCATTTGTAATTATTTGAGTGTGGTATAAAAGAAGGATTATTTTCCTTAATTATAATACAATATGAGATATGGTATGGAAGTGAATTACGGAATTGAGCAATATATGTTGTAAGAGGATATGTGAAGTACAAAGATCTGGTACTGAGATTTGATGAAGTAGTTGGTGCGGTTTGGCACAAACATAGGAGAAAAGATAAGTTGTTGAGATCAGTAATCATTTGGTATTATTCTATTGAGTAATACAGAGATCAGTTGGATAGTGTGTTCAGTTATCTTTCCCTTGAAGTTGTTTGGATAGTGGGTCCTTCTGTCTTCCATAACTCCTAACAAGGTTAGAATCTTTTAATAGGGATTCAAAGTCTCCTAACAGGGACTCATATGTATTGAATGTATTTCATAAGGCTCTTAGCAGAGTCCATCCTCTCATAAGGAATTTTCATATTGGTACATCTTTTGTGGGCATCATTCCCACCGGGGTTTACTCTCTGATCAAGAGGTTCCCTAGTTAACATATCTTGTGTTGTTGTGTATGTTCATATTTATATGGTTATTGTTTACATTTATTACATGGTTGAAATCTATTAATAAAGAAAAGAAATGTATTTATCTGATAATTGATTCACCCCCCCCCCTCCTCTCAGTTATCTTGGTGGACTTTACTTTCTAACACAAACTTAGGGTTGTCTTTCCTTATTCTCTATGTGTTGTATCTCCTTCAAGCGATTAATCTTCTTCAAAAGGACTTATGTTTGATACCAATTTTTAGGCCCAAAGAAGACAAGTACAAATAAGAGGGGGTGTGAATCAGTTGTACTACACTTAAAATATTAACACACTTAATCCAATAATTGATATGAAAGATAAATAATAATGCAAGATCAACAACACATAACGCAAAACATCAAATTTATTTTTGAGGAAACTCGATTAAGGAAAACCCCAGTGGGAGTCAAACCCACAAGATAAATGTACTCTACTAAAAGTACTTCCTAATTAAGATAGAATGAAAATAAATGAGGAATGCACATGCATTCACAGGCCAACTACCTAGAGCACACTACTCACAATATAATGATCTGATTCTTAGTCAGGTTCATCAATCAATCTATTATTACAATTCATAAAGGTGGACAAACTATACAATATAATTAAAATAACTTAAAACACATGTAATGCCAATACATTTCCAATGAAGTAAAATTCCTACCTAAGTCATAGAATACATACATAAGATCATCTGCACATACTTTCCTTTTTTCTTTTTTAATCTTCCATCACACTTTTCAATCACAAATGATTTCCCATTTATATAAATTACAATGAATACCAACAAGGTAGGCTAATACCTTTAAGAGAAAATGATATGAACATTATGGTCAAACAAAAATGTGATCCAAATAATTTCATCCAATACTTAGATAGGACAAAAAAATATTATCCTCTAACATGCAAAAACTTCACCAAATCCACACCGTGAATTGCAACACCTCCACCAAGTTGGCTAGGACCTAAATGAATAAATACCAACATGCTATAAAATTATCAAATATGATCATGACAACCAATGCAAACCATCAACACTGTTATAACATAATCCAAGAACACCAACAAGAAGCAAGAACAGCTTCTTAAATGCTTGCATCATCTAAACCTCAAAATCCAAACTCATCTTCGTATTGATCATCAATAACACTGAACACCAAACTCTATCATGCTAAAAAGATAACTTTCCAAACTCTAAATCATGAACAACACTAGTTGAGGAAACAAAAATAAGTCCCAAATTTACCACCAACTTCACACCAACTGAATCAACCAATTTGATCCATAGTGAAGAAAAAATTTGACCTTTGAAACATCTTGAACAACTAGAACACTTAAATACAATCAACTGATAAATAAATCATATCTCACTCAAAATATTATGAAAACCTCTATAAGTTGACCAGAATCAACTACAAACACATCAGAAACATTATCTAGAATCGCAACAAAAATATCTTCAACATATCACTTGAATAACTGAAATCGTCTATATTGAACAAACTAAAGACACTCTCTAGAATATAAATAGTATATTGACATCAATGAAAAATAATAATGTTAGAACACATAGTCACGGTATAATCAATAATCTTTGACATTCTCAACAATCTTCTAACAAGGTGCATGGTGATATAAGGAAATACGACCATAGAACCATTTTTATAATTTTATTACACCAATGTATCATGTAATTATAAACACTCCAATGCCTATATTTCTCATGTCTTGTAGATATTGTATTCAACTTGGACCTAAAATATGATTAGTTGACTATTTCCCTATGGAAGAATATACTGTGTCGATATTTTATGTATCAAGAGTCTAGAACCCTACAAACTTCCAATACATGTGATAGATAGGGTCTTTGCATTGGAATATCTACAGTAGATGGAGAGTACAAAAAACTCTTTCATAGTCAACAAAAGAAGACCATATTTCTCTTTTTACCTTTTTCATGTGGAGGGTTCATATTTGAGATAAAGGTATTCATTGTGGAAAATGAGTTTTTGAAAAAAAAAAATTGATGTTGGCAGTTACTAGTAGTATGATCAATGAAATGTAATTAAAGTAAGGCTTGTGACGAATATGAACTTTTCAAATTGAATTCAACATCAAAGTACCTTTCTAGAAATGTTGAAAAATAAGGATTCTGGGATGAGTTCAAAAAAGTGATAGAGGAAAGTGTTGCTGATAAAATCATTTCTCTAGAATAATTTTCAGAATAAATTATGGCATTGCACCCACAAACAACAACAGAGTAAGGTATCCAAATTAGGAGGTCCAAAAAATTTTACAAAAGATTTGATGTTTCATCTACTAGGAAAATTATGCTAGAATCTCTACTTAAAGCTTGTATGGACTTAAACTAGACTTGAAACAAATCACTATTTTTTGGACTACGAAGAAGAATCTAAATGAAAAAAGACTTGTGCAGATTTTGAAGATATCCCAAATGATGTTGAGTTTAATAAATATAAAATAAAGAGAATTCATTTGAAGCATATACTAATAGAGATAATGATAATGATGAGAAGATACACTTATGTTCCACTCCAATATCTTCTACAAAATCTACAAAAAATATTATTTTGAGTGGCCCTATGAAACAAGAAGATACTTCAGGGACAACCAAACTTGAAAACAAGGGTTATCAAGGTGGTGTTTGGGGCCCCAAGGACAAGGCCCTTGGACACCATCAAGGTAATCTTTAAGAAACCCCCCCTTCAAAAAAGGTGTAAAAAAATGGCAAAATTTAGAAAACTACAAAGGAAAATATTAATTTTATTGGCAAAAATTTTTAGTTTTCAAAGAAAAATAATAATCTCAATTGGCAAATCATTCATGCTCCTTGAAACTATGTGGAAAATCTTGGCGAATTTTGTTTTTGTTTCAAAACTACCAAAATATATATTGGCGAACAAAAAATAGTATTTATAGTATAACAAATATATATTGGTGAATATTCAAAACATAGTGATAGGACTACATGTCAAGTTGAGTGCTACCTGTCATTTACTGATGACTAGTTTGTGGTGACAGTTTGTGTAGCTTCAGCAAGCTAAAAGGAGGGTTGATGCTGACGGTTAAGAAGATACGCAATGGTCATGTTGATGGTGTGTGTGACTTTGGTTTTTATGTTGGCAGTTTAGAGTTGTAGGCCATGAAGATACACAAAGGTCAAGTAAGTTTGTGGTTGATAGTTTGTGTAGCTTCGATCGGCTAAATTGTAGGTCAATGCTAATGGTTACGAAGATACGCAAAGGTCAGGTCATTTTTTGGTGATTGGTGATAGTGTGTGTAGCTTCGACATGCTAAAAGGAGGGTCAATGTTGACATTTATGAAGATACGTAATGGTCAGGTAGATAGTGAGCGTGACTTTGATGGTTATGTTGGTTGTTTGGAGTTGAAGGCCACAAAGATACGCAAAGGTCAAGTTGACAGTGTGCGTGACTTCGGAAGTTATAATTGCAGCTAGGATATGGGGATTCTGAGGTCACGC
The DNA here is from genome assembly GCA_027943335.1 of Chamaecyparis obtusa. Classification (NCBI taxonomy): domain Eukaryota; kingdom Viridiplantae; phylum Streptophyta; class Pinopsida; order Cupressales; family Cupressaceae; genus Chamaecyparis; species Chamaecyparis obtusa. The sequence continues at coordinate 226,501 of BSBK01002145.1, read as the reverse complement.
TGGCAGTTGGTGTAACATCATTGCGAAGTTATAGTGACAGTGAAGATTGAAGTGCAATTAGGGAGATTAATGAGACTTATCAACGATTTTAAATTATTCAATAGTGTACATAATCCAGGCCAAGATTTTGATTAGACATTAAAAAGGATAATTTGTACGAGATATGAACTATGATTCATCAACTTCAAATTTGTACAAATCTTAGTTGAAAGTTGGTAGGAAATTGACTTCAAATTATCACTAGCAGATTTAACAATCCTGTCAAAAATGACCTTTTTAACTTGAAGTAGTCTTCCTCGCTTGCCCGTCTTAGATTGGTGCATTGGTATTTCATATCCTTTCACAAACACACATAAATCATTTTTTGCATTTAATTGTAAAAAGTTCTCAGCATGATTTAAATCTATAATTATTTTCCACCTGAAAAAATTTGGGCTTTGAAGTGTTGTCATATCTGAGTACAAATGATCTAGGGAAATGCATGTCATGTTACTAAACTACTATACTCATGGATATAAATAGTTTTGTATTGGGCTTTCTTAACAAGTTTTTTCATTAAATCCATTATGGGGAGAAGACTGGCTAAAGTTAACAGAGTCTCTATATCACTTAACTTATGTAACAAATCAGGAGCTTTGTCTACTGTGAGGCATTGCTCATATACTAGTTCAATCAAGGATTGATATTCTGTTAGAACTCTTTCTACTGGTCAATGCAAAGAGATCCATCTGGTCTCAACATCCTTGAGAAGCTTGTTTCCTAGTGTTGGGTGACCTAACAATAGTGGGTTACACTTTTTTAGAGATGCTGATTTTTGCTAAAATAATAGATTTTTAATGAAATATGATGATTTAAGCCTTGAGAGGTTCCATTTGAAGGATTTCATTACAAATGGTTAGCTCAAAGCCTCTTAGATAAAAAAAACATTGATATAACATCTATACTCCTCATTCATACCTATAATGAAGTCTCCTTCACACCTATTAAAATGTTGACAAAAAATCACTTTGAATTTATCTTTTGGAAAATCAAATGAATCCATTTGAAAAAACTATCTATTTAATAAGGTACTACTAAGAAAAATCTTTCCAATGATTATAATGTTAATATATATTAATTTTATTTTGACTTTGTATTTTTAGTTTTTACTAAAAATAGATATTTCACCGTATGTCTACGTCTATGTTTGACACTTATGAAAAAATAGTAAATGAAAGAAAAAAAATTCTAAAAAATCTCTATGCCCTAGGTATTGAAGTTATCTTTCTATCAAAAAAAAGAAAAATGAAATTGGACAAATACACGACAAGTTATAAGCTATGTAGTCAAGGTATGTCAAAACTACGGTTTAGTCAACTTCAAACATTAATAAAAATATGAAATAATCATGATAATGTCATCAAACCAATTTCATGCCCTTTTTATGGATGTTAAAAAACTAAATTTGAAAGAATCACATTGATATCTATTTTAGAAAAAAAGTTATGCTCTATGAAAACACTGTAACTCTTTGAAAATGACATTTTCAGCAACATACTAGTTTTCGTGGGAGAAAGAAAAAACCATTCAAATAAACTTAAAAATAAAAATAAAAAATATATTTAGAATCTAGACAAAAAATCTTAAAAGACTCTAATTTACTTCATCTTCTGATTTCAAATGGTTTAACGACAATATGCATCCAAATCTAAAAAAAATTTCAAAATGTAGAGTTCAGTATCCGTTCAGGCAAAAAAGTGTAACCCACTATTGTGGGTTCACCTTGTTACTCCCTTTGAAAAAATCTTAAATTCTGCAAAACGTTTAGGACTTTTACAAAAGTAAGAGTATAGCTCGCGAACTAGATCTTCAACTTTTGACACTGTAGGAATATCGCTTACAATTTTATATGCTAAATTCATTCGATGGGCCATGCAATGTATGCCAAGCATGTAAGGTGCAATACTAGTTTGTAATCTGCAACGCCCTGCCAGGGAACCCAAGAGAGATTAACCTAAAAGATGCTACTAAGTTTGGTGAATAATTTTTTTTAAAAGTTTACATACAAGATAAACATCAATGTGGAAGCAATTACCATTTACTCACATTAATACAACAACCAACACAGATTACAAAACTCAAGCGTCCCATGATGTAGAATTACTTAAGAATAAAACACAACTAAATTACAACAACAAAATATTCCATATCATAGATAAATCAATTACATCATAAAAAATAATTTAATTAATTTAAAAAAATATTTTAAAAAAATAAATACAAATAAATAAAACAAAATTTAATTAAAAAAACAAAAATAAGGTAGGGGAGGTGGCGGCCCCACCACCCCCCCTTTCGTGTGCAAGGCATGACCTGCGCATGCAGGTACCTTGTGCATGATAGAGTACATTGTCATGCGTAGTGTACCTGTGTGCGGCAAGTACCCTGCCAGAAAAAGGGTAAGGGTTAATTTTTTAAAACTAAAAAAAAAAAATCTAACTTTTCAACAAATTAAGCCATTTAAAATTATTACTATATATTATATATATTTTTTAAAAATTATTTTTCTTTGTAGTTTTATTTTGAACATGGAAATATATTCTTTTGACATATATATAATTTTTTAAAAATAATAATTTCAGAAAACGGAAATAGTAAAAAAAATCACATGAATTTTTTTTTTGAAAATATACACAAAATCCCTGATTCCCTTGCATGTGAATATATTCCATTTTTTTTGTCTTATTCACTATGTAATTTAATTTTCTAGAATGTAAATTTTAATCCAGAATTGAATTTTCAACCAAACTGATTTCTTTCCAAATGGATAGTTTATTTTCTTCTAGCATTATGGTCTAATTATAGTCTAGGGTTATTTTTTCATTTTTCCAGGAGATCTGGTAAGAAATTTCTAATAAAATTTTGCTAGCATAATCTTGTTGTGCCAAGTTTTCATAAAAACTAAAAATCAACATAACTAGGGTTTTCTAAATACCCAAAATCAAAGAAATCACAAATCTATCTATTGAGATATATTAAAATTGCTCAAATAGGAAAAACCAAATAAATTCAAAACAGAAATTAATAGGCAAGATTTTCAAACCCTACCTTAGATCCAATGCAAACAACTGAAATTGAAACCCTTGAAGAACTGTAGGCACCATAATTCCTCCAAGAGTGGATCCAACCTCCAGATCCAAGTCCACGGAGAATGCAAGCACAAGATCCAGATGCACAAGCCAAGCTTACAACAAAATTCAAGCAATCCCTATTCATCTAAAAATCTCAAGATGCCAAAATCCAAGCTCTCTCCCAAAATTGCTCCAAAACCTGTCTAATCTCTAAAAATTGAAATGCAATTTCCCTAATAGAGATTCAATTCCCCCTTTCATGCAAACCCTAAAGATAACTCAATAGTTGACTCCCAAATCAACTTTAATTAGAAATTGAAGTAAATCCTAATTTAATAATTTAAAATAACTTTATATGCACAACTCAACTTGACTTTTTAGAACAAGTTGTTATCTTTTGAAAACAAATTCACTTTTCAATAATGTTAATGCACATGTTATAATTAAAATTTGTATTAAATAGATTAAATATTTAAAGCATAATTAACCATGCAATTAAATATTTAATCATTTAATAAAGCATAAAAGCATATTTAAATCTAATTTTAATTAAATAATCAATTAAATCCAAATATTCAAATATTTGACTTTTAATTAATTTTCTTAAATATACTTAGGAATATGATTAATATTAAATTTCAACTATAATCATTAAATTAATAATCACAGAAAAATCACCCACTTAAGAAATAAATCAACTGAGACCAAACAAAATAAAACCAAGCATACTCAAGAAAGGGATCCACGAATCCATGTCATCTAGATGAATCTAGGTAGGGTAGTCAAACTGATACTTGTCCAATCCTAGGACAATTAGGCTTAGGTTAGGGTTTCGGGTCTGACTGTTACCTCCCCTCTTTACCATTGAGATGAATATTTATGGGCACGCTCACTCCTGCCAATTCAGGGAAGACGATGCCATGTACCTACAAACCTGACATCATAAAAAAAAGCATGTACATCCAATATATATATAACAGACAATGATAGGGTACGGTCGAACGTGTGGATCTCGATAATGCAAGTAACTACGCCTCCGTCCTCTACCACACAAACACGCCAAATAGGTACACACACATGATAACCATACACATGTAAGTATGGGGTTAGTAACATCATAAACCAATATAAAGCATAAAACATGACATCATGATAATATCATCATCTAATCTATGCAAACACATGATAAACATATAATGATCATAATCTGAAATCATCATCCACTGAATTAATAATTTCTCACATGAAATGTGGCCTAAAAGAATTCGGCCAAATAACTGAAATACAAGCCTAAAAGAGTACAACAACTGAAACAAAAAGAAAACTAAGGGTGGGTACTACATAATCTTGCACAACAACCATTCCTTTGGCCTTGCATTACTACAACTCCAACACACACTAACTTCTTTCCAATTGTCAAATCATCCATACCAGCAACTTTATTCAAAGCATTCTTCACTTCAAAATATAAGTTATCTGTTGTTGAATTGCCCCTCATTTTACGAACACAGAGTAGATGAGCTTAGCGGACATGTTCTTTTACTATATACACATGCATACAGACCCAAGTAGTGTTATCTACTGTAGTAACTTCATCTATGGATAATGAAATGAATCTGGACTATTTTACTTTCACCTATAAATTTTTCTTTTCCACCTCAGAAAGATAGTTTTTCATTTCACATCCAACGTTTGTTGACCAATGTGACATAGGATAGTGAGGAACTCTCAAAAAGGATAATAAATTACCATATTTTGAGAAGTCTCTCATAGGACGCCCTCTAGATAGAATATGAAAAAAAAAACTCATTTGAACGGTCTTTGCCAGGTTTGCTTCATTGGTTGCATGTTTAAACTCAGCCTTGATTGGATTTTCACTACTAGCAATTATTGCCATTCTCTTGTTATGATATTCATAATCTATGACATACTTAACATGAAAACATTATTCCTTTGATTTCCATCTCACTATTGATATTTCTTGTCTGTCTATGGTTTATTTTTCATAAACCTTACCAATATGCTTTTCTATAGTGTCAAGCTTTAGCTGCAACTTCTTCTCTCTTTTATTTTTCCAAGTACAAATCTTACACCTGCATTCTATTGGTTGTTCATCATTTTTTACGAATGGTTCAATGAACCAATACTTTTCTACCCAATCAACCTTTAAAGTTCTTGTCATTTCCCACTTCCACCCCATTTTTACTTCCATTTTTCTTTTCTTCCTACCAACATCATTATTATCTTCATTGCTAGCATTTTCATCCAACTGGTTTTGTGTATCCCTTATAACATCTTTTTTCATCCCACCAATGTTATCCTCATTTGATGCATTTTTATTTTCATTTAACTCAATGACAACCCTAGCTTGCGGTAGTGGTACTAGTGAGTTGCGATGAATGGCTTTTGCACTTGCAATTGCAGAAGTTGATGGAGTAGAAACATTACCAACTCCAAAGAAAGCCTTTATCGTAGTATCTTTAAGTTTTGGGAGTTTTGATGGCCTCCCAAACCCTTCACTGCCCTGAGGAGTCTTACCCTGCCCTTCACTACCTTGAGGAGTCTTACCCTTGTCTAGATTTTCAATCTCTTCACTTCCCTGAGTACAGTGAGAAGTCTGAGTCTCAACCTCCCCTGATATCACAATCCCTTCAATGGCCTAAGGATACTTAGGATAGTCACCCTTGTCTAAAATCTTGACCCAATGACCTCTCACTAGTCACTAGGATTCTAGGAATTAAAATTAATAGCAATATTGTGAAATGTGAACAAATAATTGCTTACCTTGGTCCTGCTTCCTCTGAAATGTTGAATCCTCTATTTACTGCTGCAACATTCTTATTTGTAAATCTGGCCCTCCAAAATTTTGTAACATGACACGAAAAGACTAATTTTATAAATCTGATTTGAATTTATATCAATCCATGATTCCAATTTCCATTTTTTTTAATTCCTGGGATTTTGGCAAAAATGTGCCAACCTATTCAATGTTGAATGCAGGAATTAACAAAATGTTGGTGAAATAGGTCATGGTCAATATAACAATTAATTAACGATTGGCGAAATAGGTCATGGTCAATATAACAATATATACCATTTGGCTATATTTAGATTTTATATTCAATTCATAATTAATACCCTTGGTGAATAAGAGACCGTTAAAAGAACCACGTCAGATTGGTTAAAGGAAAATATACTGGTCAACCTTGTCAAATGGAAAATCTTAATGGAAATTCAAATGAATATTTACTCGTTATTGTGTTAAGATTCAGCGATTTGGGCCATCGTGTACTATGCACGATTCACCAATTTCGGCAAAAACATTTCCCAAAATTCACCAAAAGGTGAATATTCGCCACTAAAAATTACGTTGGACACCATTGGTGGTAGAACTAGGAGAAACTAGTGAAAAATGAGGCATTAGAGATGTATCATTAGGGAAAGGTAATACTTATTACATCATCCTAAAAAGTAAACACTTAATTTGTGCTCATCTTAGGACCATTTTTAGTCTACTTTAGTGTATTTCTTATGGTAGGACCTCATATTGCACTTAAATACATATTTAATTCAAATATAGACCATTATCCTTCAAAATAAAATTTGGATCTAACTTCTATGCATGATTTTCCCATTTTTCCATCTATTCACATAATTTATCTTCTACCTAGGATCTATGTGTGCATTTTTGGATTTCGGGATTTGCCCTGATTTCCTAGTGGATTGTGGCTTTCACCACCCCATTTTGGCACACTCCCCTAAGTCCCAAGAAAAATTTGAAGAAATTTTCTCGAACAAGGTCGGCCAGGTTAGCCTAGTCCTAGACTAGGCCATCCAGGTCAGCCTTGTCCTATAACTTTGTGCTTAAGTTTTCTCTAGGCCCAATACCAGGGTTATTCTCCAAGATTTTTTAATGAGGTTGACCCTACAAAATCTGAGCCATGAAAGGAGTATAAAAAGGCACCAAACCCTCTCATTTTTATATCTAGATCTACAAGCAAGCTACTTTCCATTATCCATTCAAGAGATTCAAGTGCAAAAAAACTTACATTATCAAGCGTTCAAGCCCATCAAGCATCCAAGTGCAAGGAAGCCATCAAGAGTCTTTAATAATTTCAAGTCTTCATTTCCCTCATGCATGCAAGGAATTTCCTTCCATAGATCTAGCTTATTTCATCCATTGGAGGTCAAGAAAAGGATTTGGAAATCAAGGAGGGAGATCTACAATCATCTATCAAGTCTTCTTCTTCTCTCTTCTTCAATCCAACATTGTGGGGAATTACAACATCTACTACATGATGATTTGTCTTACATGAGTCAAAGCTATTGCATCAACATTCTTGATTACATATTTAGAGACAATTTCATCTACATGGTATGATATATTCTATTGTTTAGATCTAATTTCTACTACATGACAACATTCATTCAATTATATTTATTTCATTTCAAGGTTGATTCCTAAATAGGGGTTTGGTTGAGGCAAACGCATCCCCCAAATCTTCTTCCCCTTATTTTTAACATGTAGGAACAAGTTACAAAATTTTGGATGTAGATTTAGGACCTTCAAGTATAATTACATAATTTTAGAAAGTTTCATCAGATTTGGACTTAAAAGGACAAGGTCAAAATTGCCACCCTCGTCTTGGACTAGGTTGTTTAGGTCAACCTCACTCTTTGGGGCTGAAATTTTCATAGAAATCAGATATAGGAGTCAAAAGCCCAAATCTAGAGTATGACATGATTCTGACATCTTCGTGATAGTCAAAATTATATATGAAGGTCCATTTGCCTCTTCTTTCTTTAAGGTGTGTCCAATCTTGCTACTGTTCCCCTTGCACTTGTTTTCACATATTAGATATGCATTTATTTTATCATTTACACATCAATCATATCACATAATCACACTTTATTAAATAAGGAATACCGCAAAATCCCTCTTTTACCCAAATCTTGTTGTAGCACCCCTTCATCCTTTTTGGGTTGTGCTAATCAGATTTGTCCAAGGGTGCATTTATCTTCCTAATGCATTTTATAATTTGGCAAGTGATCTACGTCCTATCATTTCTCACCATTTTATATTTTAAATTTTGGTGAACCTGACTTATAACATTTTGAATCTGATGTTGGTGTTAGATTACTCTTCTTTATCACATTCCTATTTTGAGATCTAGTTGTATATTTTTTAACATGGAATTCTATGAATTGGATTGGTGTGTGATTGCTTATTTTATTACATTCCTTCTTACCTCCCTTTATCAAACACATGGAGTGAATCATATCTTCTTTCCTTTCATTATGTTTTTATTCCTTGATGGTATTCTTGTATATGGCATAATGAGATTAACCCATATATTTCTCCCTTGTAAGGCATATTTCAAGACCTTTTTCAATGTTTCATGTGTCTTTCTTCTTCAAAATTTAACCAAATGCATGCAATACATAGATAACATAAGGATCTTTGTTAATAAGCCTAATGTTAATCTCCTTAATCCTATCCCTCAAGATCTCACTCCTAGTGATCCTATGATAGATATGCTTGTGATTCTTATCAAAATATTCAAAACATTATTCATGATTCAGATGTTAGACATTTCCTAGATTATTTTTCTCCAAAAATAAGGGATAATCCTCCTTCTTCCTCCCAAACTAAGGATAATAAGGATGATGATATTTGTATAGAAACCATCCATACTTCTCTTCTTTCCACTCATAAACCTCAAGATGAATTACCCTATAATTCTACATCACAACCTATTCATCATCATCAAGAATTTAGTGACCATAGCCTTAAGGCTCCTCCATATCCTCCTAAAGAATATCATGTACCTCAAGGTAAAATTTTCTCTCAGCCAAAGCCACCTCTTGACATTCTCTTACCAACACCATCTCATGATCCATCATCTTTTGATGACCATATAGGATAAGATTCCCGTATAGATACCATGAACATCTAAAGATACCCAACAATGGAAAATTTTCATGCTCATTTCATTATTCTAATAGGCATTCTCTATGCGATTTGTTGAGTTTAGATAATTTGTTCAAGATTTGGTTGATGGATGCCTTCTTCTGTTAACACCAGATATTTTACATTTTCTCCATGTTAAAGAAACGGTTGACTGATTCGGTGATCTGTAAATTGAGAATGGCTTGTTACACGATTATAGTTGATTCTCTTCGAATGGTTGATCGATTCAGCAATCTGCAACCTTAGAACAATTTGTTATTTGATTGTAGTTGATTCTCATCAAATGGTTGACCAATTCAGTGATCTATTTAGAATGACTTGTTACGTGGTTGTAGCTGATTCTCATTAAATAGTTGACCAATTTAGAGATTTACAACCTTAGAACGACTTGTTACGTGATTGAAGTTGATTCTTATCGAACAGTTGACCGATTCGGCAATTTGTAACCTTAGATTGACTAGTTACACATGTGTAGCCTATTCTCATCAAATGGTTGACTGATTTGGTGATCTACAACATCAGAACAGCTTGTTACACCATTGTAGCTGATTCTCATCAAACGATTAACCGATTTGGTGATCTGCAAACTCGAAATGGCTTGTTATGCTATTGTAACTAATTCACATCGAACGGTCGATCAATTTAGTGATTTGCAACCTCAGAATGGCTTGTTATGCAATTGTAGTTGATTCTCATGGAACAGTTGACCGATTCGGTGATTTGCAATCTCGGAACAACTTGTTAAGTGATTGTAACAGACTCTCATCCAATGGTTGACCAATTCGATGACCTACAACTTCAGAATGGCTTGTTGCATGATTGTAATTGATTCTCATCGAATGGTTGACCGATTCAACAATCTACAACCTCACAACATCTTGTTATGGAAATGTAGTTGATTCTCATCGAATGGTTGACCGATTCGGGAATCTGCAACCTCAACTAGGCTTATTACATGATTCTAGTTGATTCTCATCAAACTGTTTACCTATTCAGTGATCTATAAACTTATAAAGGATTGTTACACGATTGTAATTGATTCTCATCGAAAGGTAGACTAATTCGGTGATCTGCAACCTTAGAATGACTTGTTACTCAATTGTAGCTAATTCTCATCAAATGGTTGACTGATTCGGCAATCTAGAACCTCAAAATGGCTTGTTACATGATTGTAGCTTATTTTCATTGAATAGTTGACCGATTTGGCAATCTACAACCTCAAAATGGCTTGTTACATGATTGTAGTTGATTCTCATCAAACAGTTGACCGATTCCAAGATCTCCAACCTCAGAACAACTTATTACATGATTTTAACTGATTCTCATTGAACGGTTGACTGATTTGGCAATCTGCAACCTGAGAACTTGTTACGTGGTTGAAGTTGATTCTTATCAAAGAATCTATTCTGAACCAATAACCACATAAAAAGTTACACTTAGATCAGGAAAAATTGCTCAAAACTTATTTACACCAAGGAACACTAGCTCTCCCAAAAAGTTTCCTATCCAACTTCTGATATCCTAAGACAATAATGAATTTTCCTTTTTGATTGGGGCCCCTTGTGAGACTGCTTCCCTCTTGTAGGGAACTACAAACCATGCCTACCAAAAATGTAGAAAGCTCCTAGAAATCCCCATTAGAGCCCTTAGGATGTCATTCATGAGGCTCTTTCCAATTAAAAATCATAGATTATCCTAGGTGTTGAGAGCCTTTATAGTCTTCCACCTTAGTCCAGCCAGAGTCAAGAAAAATGTTGCATAAATGACAAAATGTAGATACACTGATAATAGAGGTGAGAACCCATCCCAAGAATCTATCCAAAGTAAGGCCTCTAATCCTTTATTGAAATTTCAAATACTCCCAAATCATCAAATTGATCTATATTGCAACCAAGAATGATCCCAGGGTCCCAAATCATCCTCAATAAGGAACCATCATGTTGATGATGTGCCAACTTGATTACAACATGAAAGATCTCTTGTTGAGGCATCCTAGTAAGATCCATTTCTCTTGTCCTTGTAAATACTATCATGATCCTAGGCAAGTGAAAGGAATATTTGTTGAGCCTAAAACCATAATCCTCAATATATCTCATCATGATGTCCCATACAAGAAACTAATCTATCATTGTCATGGGATTGGTAAAGAACATGTCAACATATCCAACTCTTAAATTAAATAACCTTAAAGTGTCTATACGATCGAAAATTGAAGTCATATCACAAACACTTAATATACAAGTGTCAAGTGAATAAACTTGAGTATGCCAACAAGCTAAACTCAATGTAATTAGCTTATCATTATCTGGAAGAATGCATACTAACATCATGAAGTAATTGTAGTGACCAATACTCTCCCAAGAAAAAGTGGAAAATAATTGAACTATACCAAAAAATCATCCCACAACTAACTCCATTGAGATTGGTAAGAGCTCAAAATAAATCTGCCCATAGAGTGAGGTCAGCATAAAAAAAATATCAAAAAAGGCAATAATAAAGAAATTGAAATCTCATTGGAAATATAGGAGATATTATGAAAGTAGCTAAAGAGTCATCTCCTATGACAAAAAAAATTCTAGTAATCATCCACATCCATAAATTACTCATTTGTTGATCAAGAGAACCCATCCAACTCATCAGCAGGACAAGCATCAAAATCATGTATAGGCTAATCAGAAAGTAGACACCAATGCTAACATTCTCTATTGCAACTCCAAGGACCTTTGAAAGAGAGCCATAACATAAAAAAGTTTATTATCCCAAGCCAAATTTGAGGATAAACAATGAATTATCCTAGTATAATCATGTGTGAAAAATATAGGGTTACAAAAAATCAACTTAGAAGTTCTTGCAAAATACCTCCAAGAAATCACCAACTGAATATCCTCACTACCTTGAAAAAGAATAGTGTGCCAACTCCATTGAATGAGAGAAAACCATGAAGTGTAGTGACAAACATGTAACCAATCAACAAGCTCACAACTAAAAATACAAGCCAGTCTTTATCAAGGAACACTCCCAATAATCTCCATCATTTCTTGATGAGAATCCCAAGCACGAATACTCAACTAAGAATGATCACCAACATGTGTAGAAAAGTGCTCAACATAACTCCAAGTATCATCCAAATCTAGTGATCTCCCAAGATGGTAATCAATCCTTTCATAATGTGAACATAGATCAACAATAGGTTGAAACCCATGCTATGACTTAGATTCTAAATCTTCTCTCTAAGCCCACACCTTACTATTTAGACTAAGTGAAATTCTAAAACCAAGTGATTATCCATCTTCCAACTCAAAAGGTGGATTTCCATGTCTTTTCAACACCCATCTCAAATAATGGGTTATCAAAAAATACAAGTTAATTCTTGAAACTATGTTCATGCAAATCAAGAAAGTTGTTGCAATGATGAATACCAAAATTAGACCATGTGTCAAACCTGTCAATAGTGACTCCATAGCTAGCCCAAATCACTTGAGCCTCTCCCTTATCATTCTCAATAGAGAGTTGTGGATCCAAATAAACAAGCCCACTATGTCCATCCTCAAGATCAACTACAAACAATGAAAAATCAATTTTGTCAATAACATCTTTATGTTGGCAAGTTGTCTATACTGAAGTATATGACTAGATATAGTGTTGTCATTATGGCAACAAAGTCATATAGCAGTTTGGAGTCAGCACACTTTGTGTAAAGATTAGTATTCAGTAACATGTTGAAGACTAGACAACATACAGAGTTCATGCAGCTTAGAGCATCAATGCACGTGTGTACGGATGAATTATGGTATGCGCCTTGGAATTTAAGGTTGTTAGACTATACTTATGCTTAGCCTATGGGCGCATAAGTAGATATGCAAAGATGTGAAAGTTACAGTCAGTTGAAGTTGCACAGCCAGTGTGTGCCAGCAGCAAACAATGCATGGAGCTGACAGTTAGCCTTTTGTTTTGCGATTATAATTTAATGTTGTAAAGGCCATGCACCCATTGTATTTAGGTTTCTGACATGTTTATATGTATAATTGTAAGCATGCTTAAGACAATTCAATTGGAAGCATTGTTTGTAATTAGTTATAGGGCTGACCTAATTGTTTTGTTTGTATAAGCGCATAAATATAAGGTGCGCCCATTGTATTTGGTATGGAAGTCATAAGAGAGTTGTGATAAGAAGAACAGAGCTATGCAAAGAAAGCATAAGATGTATTAAAGCTTTTCTAGAGGTCAAAGCATCAGTGCACCAAAAGAATTGATCTTACAAGCAGTGTCACAGTGACAGTTCAATAGCAAATATAGTATATATTTGAAATCAGAAGGTTGTAGCCTTCACCATTTGAGCAGTGAGCTCTAGGACAGTGAGTCCACTCCCCTAACAAGGATCATTGTAAAAGACTCTTAATAGGGTCTGACCCTTAACAAGGTCTACTATACTTAAATCATTGTAAAGCTACTCCTAACAGGGTAAAGGATCTTCTAACAAGGATCACAAAACACTAGTGCAAATTATTAGTGGGTATCAAGTCCCACCGGGGTTTTTACCTATTTGGGTTTCTCTGTAACCATATTGGTGTCATGTGTTGATTTCATGTTTCATGTTTATGTGAATGTTTAATTCAGTTCTTAAGCATTTAGTTTCTACATAAAGATTAAAGTAAAAAGTTAATTACAATGAACACTGATTCACCCCCCCTCTCAGTGTTCCCATTCCTAACTATCGGTATCAGAGCTCTGGTCCTCAGCAAAGAAGTTTAACCACTTGAGGAGATCATGGACAAAGTAGATATGAAACATCTAAAGAAAAATCTTGAAGCCGCTCTTGAAGACCTGGACAATTCAGAAAGACAAATTGAAGAACTAAAAGAAAAATTCAGTGATGCTCAATTAGTTATCAAAAGACTAAGAAAGGATTTTAAAGGACGCTCTAATAGTGAACTTGAAGAAAAATTCAAGAAGTTGAGTGAAGAAAATGCATCCTTATTAAGTCAGCTTGAAGAATTTGATGACAAATTGATGAACAATCAAGATGTCTACAATGAACAAGTCAAGGAGAACCTTCAACTCAATGAAGAATTAAGGGAAGCCAATTTGGAAATCTTGGATCTAAGGAATTGCAAAGAAAGATTGGAGTCTGAATTAAAAGAAGAAAATAATCATATTGACAAATTACACACCAATGCTGATTTGGTAGAATCTCAGTTGTATGCAAGAAGAATCAAAAAAGACACTAGCTGCATTGGATACAATGAAGCAAAAAATTAGATTGACAATATACGAGCAAGAAAGGATTCGCAAAAGAACTCTATTGATGATGAGAAGACTGAAGATCAAACCATAGACAATGGTGGTCCTCCTAAGAATGAGCGCAAGCAAGTAGAACGCACTTGTTTTGCATGCAACAAGCATGGACACATTGCAAGAAACTACACAGAGGTAAAACCTTTTAATGGCTACTATTATTCATGCAATAGATTTGGTCATAAAGCTATGAATTGCAAGACTAGTAAGAAGAACAGGACTTAGCAAGATCAAAGAAATCAAAATCAGACAAATGTTAGAAGTTCTCAGAATGTTACATGTCAGATATGTAACTATAATGGTCACTCAGCCAAAACATGCAGAATGGTAACTCATGTCAATGCGTCGAGGAATAATAGACCTCCAGTCATTTGTCACTCTTGTAAAAAGGCTAGACATATCTCAAGGTTCTGTAGATCAAAGATGAAAGGTCAGGAAAGCCCTAAAAAGACCGAAGAACCAGTCTTGGATCCTGAAGCAGAAGTCAAGTTTGTGAAAGCCTCAAAGGATGTGAGCTTGATTTGGTCAGAAGGAAAGAAGGACAATGCTGATGAGAATGTATTGGATGCATCCCAAGTGGATGCACCCTCTACATCTGCATAAATGGCCCTCAGGGTCATAAGGGGAGCTAATTTAGCTCTAGACCCCTGCGTGGCTAGTATACTCATCCTCAAAGTATGCGCCTTTGGACTTAAGCTTTTGGACTGTATAGGAACCTTCTTGCAAGAGTGCACATGTTGATTGTTTGTAGAGCTCGAGTTTGAAATTTTAAAGTGACAACCTAGTTTACGTAACATGCATTAATGGTGGATTTTTCACTTTAAAGTACACAAAAGTCATTTGATTGCTCATTGCATTCAAATTCAGAGTGATAGAGAGCAAAAGGAGCCTTGGAAGTTGTTGTGAAGTGTTGGAGATTGAATCTATCAAAGATTTGTTGCAGTTATCAGTGCATTTGATCGGTTGCAGTAACCCTAGCTCATTGTGCCGATTCAAAAGCTGTCAGATCATCTCTAAGTTCAGTTGGAAAGCGATTAACAAGTAAGTCATGGCCACTCCCATAGTTTTTGATGTTGCTGAAAAGAAGAGATACATTTTCAAGAGGCACTTGTTTAAATCAACCCTAGATGATTTAGAGGGAGCATTCTCCCACACACCGATGGGTTTCATGCATGTAGAAGACATAAGGGCTTACATCTATTGTAAGAAGGAACCTGTTGGACTAGATAGGTTAAGGGCACACATGGACACAATGTTGAAACCAGAAAAAATGTTCATGGATGAATACACCAAATGGAATGATCACCCCATTGTTGAATATGCCATGGCATATGAATTCTATGAGACTAAATAGATAAAGATCTTATTAAGTAGAATCCATGATGATCTATTTTGGATTGGAGATGTTCCAGTTAGAATCACAAATGACCTAATTCATGAGATGACAGGCCTTTCTAGAACAGGCATCATCCTTCCAGTGGGTAAGGATGTCAGGAAAATAGTGGAGAAAACATGAAAATCTAGAAGTGATAGGCGCGGTATGACCATTGAACCTATAGAGAAAGCAGACATCAAATTGATGTCAATGATACTGGGTTATAGATTTCATCACACTAGCAGGGTGAATAGTGTTTCTGCGGGCACTATTCTAGCAGCCATCCGACTTGTGCAAGAAGATGGAGAGTTCAACTTGTGTGAGATCTTGCATGCACAGTTGATAGACAACATCAAAGCTATCAAACATGACAAAACTAAGATATTCAAGTTTCGGTCCCTAATCATCTATATGTACCTTCATATAGTTGGTAAAGTGTCAGACTTGTATCTAGACAAGTCCATTCCAACCATGCCTCAGATATCAAACAAGGATGCACTGAAAGCACCTTAGGAGACTATATCACATTGGAATTGAAGACCTTCATAGCAAGGATGCAGATGAGGTACAGGATTCTTGAGAATATTGTGGAGAAGTATAAAGACACAATATGCTTTATGATGGAGACTGATACTACATGTATGGAAGTTGTTGAGCCTAGAACTAAGTGGATTCATCCACTTGGGTATGAAGTAGAGGAACAAGTTCTTGAAGCTTATGCACAGGTACTTCTAACAGCCCCTAAAGATCCTAATGAACCTAGGTGGGGAACCTATGAAGAAAAGACTAGAGAAGTTGATGCTGAGCTTAACAGTGCTGCAAGAAAAAGAAAGGTTGCAAAGGTCACTTCTGAGATCTTGAGAATACATGGTGTATCTCAAGATGACCTTGATAAAGCAAGGGATGAAAAGATTTCCCTAGAATTAAAAGGCATAGCAGTAGAGGAAGAACAAGAAGATCCCAAGTTGAAAAAGATGAAAATTGAATCAGATGATAGTCAGAAGGGTAAACAAGATAATACTCCTTCTGCACCCATAGACACAGTTGATATTACCGCTCCTCTGGTGTATAAACCTTTATTCAAGAGGAAGAAAGAAGCTAACACTAGTCATCCATCCTCACGAGCATTAAGGAGCAAGAAAAACAATCAAGCACCTCCTCAGGCAGGATTCATACCTAGCCTTAAAGTACTAAATGCAAGAATTGTTGATGAGGGCAGGATTGATCAAGTAGAGAAGTTCTATGACACCTACAGTGAGATTGACAAATCAAAAATTCATAGTATGATTTTCAAACATATGATCAAGTTCAAGAAGATAGTCCTTGAGTTGAAAACCTCCATTCCAGATAAAGTATGGGATATTTTGGAAAACCTAAAGAGGCAAGCAAATTAAGAAGATCTAAGGATCAGAGAAAAAGTATTAGAAGACACTCTTCTAGTGTGTTCTATTGAAGAAAGGTCATTGTTGCTAAATTTGGTGAAGCCACACCTAAGGACTAAGATGAGGACTCTTCATATTATGAACAAAGACTATGAGCTAATAGCGAAGGAAATAGAGAAGGCCTTTGAGAAGGTGTTATTAGAACAACAAATAAAACCACCTACTGCGCCCATCTCTCATGTACCCATTAAGGAAGATAAAGTGGCGGAACCCACTAATGTACCAATGATAGGTCCTCAGGACTTGGTGCCCATAACAAAAACTCAAACAGAGGCAGACAAGTCTGCGCCCATGACAGAATCACACAAAGATAGCACTATTATCATAGATAATGTGGAAATAGCTGGGGTGGCTACTGATAAGGATTTGGACAAGTTTGAGGAAGCATTTATCAGCACTGAGGAAGCTGAAATCCTATGCAGTAGTACACCTCCCATTCAGCAAGAAGAAGTACTCATAGAAGATGTTTCTGATGAGAAAGAAGAAGAGAAGAAAGAAGGAGAAAAGGAAAAAGAAAGAAAACATGAAACTGTTGTTGAACTAGTCACAATAAAACAAGAATTGGTGATGGATAGCACTCCCATCACTCCTTCCTCTGCATTGTTGTCAAGTTTGACACCAGACACAAGCAGTTTGGATTCTTGGAAAGAAGAAGACCTGACTAAGTTCAGTGTCCTGGCTATGGAGAAAGCAAAGGAGAAGAAAGTCATGAGTAATCCTCTCCTTATGGAATCAGTGAATATTTTGAACAGTTTGTTGCTTGAAGATAAGAAAGTGCAAAATATGCATTCGGTTGATGATGTGAGTAAAATTCTCTCACAGTTCAAAAGCAATTTTTATAGCCTAGAAGAATCTGCGTCCAAAGTGGCAGAAGAGAAGTACTTGAAGAAGAGACTCAATGAACTAATGAGAAACTTTGCACTTGACTTAAATTCAATTAAGTCTGGTCAGGCATCCTTGAAGGAATTTGCAGATCAAGGAAGGAAAGTCATTACAGAATCCATGGATCAGGATAAGCTCACTGATGCCCATCTTAAGAAGATTAAAGATGCAGAGGCAATGATTGAGAAGGTGAAGAATTCAATGCTAGACACATCCACTGATGTGATCATGTGTAACAATGTCTATCAAGGTCAGTTGGACATAATTGAGAAGGTAGAGAAAGAAATGGAGAAGATAAGGTCTAGACAAACTCAATTGAGGAATGCTCTTGCGCCCTCACTAGACATTCTCAGTCAGAACATAAAGGAGATTGATGCGACCATGATAACCTATGATCAAGTTCCAAGCATAGAATTGGAGAAGATGGAGAAGCTTCAATATACATTATGCGCCCATCTACAGATAGTCAACTCACTGATAACCTTTTGGAAGAAGGAGATCCAGAACCTCAAGATTGCATATCTGGATGTTTTCCCTCAGTGAGTAAGTGTACATACAATTTTTTGATGCACCTTTGTCATTAATGTCAAAGGGGCAGTTGTGTATAGAATATGAGGTATATACATGTATAGAAGATATAAGGTTATGTATAGAAGATGTATAGAAGACAAGCTTTTGTGTAAAGGTACAGTTAGCAACTTGGCCATATTCCTTTGTTTCCATCAATGACAAAGGGGGAGATTGTTGGAAAGTTGTTTATACTAAAGTATATGACTAGATATAGTGTTGTCATTATGGCAACAAAGTCATATAGCAGTTTGGAGTCAGCGCACTTAGTGTAAAGATCAGTATTCAGTAAAGTGTTGAAGACTGGACAGCATACAGAGTTCATGCAACTCAGAGCATCAGCGCACGTGTGTACGGATGAATTATGGTATGTGCCCTGGAAGTTAAGGTTGTTAGACTATACTTATGCTTATTCTATGGGTGCATAAGTAGATATGCAAAGATGTGAAAGTTACAATCAGTTGAAGTTGCACAGCTAGTGTGTGCCAGCAGCAAACAGTGCATGGAGCTGATAGTTAGCCTTTTGGTTTGCGATTATAAATTAATGTTGTAAAGGTCATGTGCCCATTGTATTTAGGTTGCCAACATGTTTATATGTATAATTGTAAGCACACTTAAGCCAATTCAATTGGAAGCATTGTTTTTAATTAGTTATAGGGCTAACCTAATTGTTCTATTTGTATAAGCGCATAAATATAAGGTGTGCCCATTGTATTTGGTATGGAAGTCATAAGAGAGTTGTGATAAGTAGAATAGAGGTATGCAAACATAGCATAAGATGTATTAAAGCTTTTCTAGAGGTCAAAGCATCAGTGCACCAAAGGAATTGATATGACAAGCAGTGTCACAGTGACAGTTCACCAACAGATATAGTGTGTATCTAAAATCAGAAGGTTGTAGTCTTCACCATTTGAGCAGTGAGCTCTAGGATAGTGAGTCCACTCCCTTAACAAAGATCATTGTAAAAGACTCCTAATAGGGTCCGACCCTTAACAAGGTCTACTATACTTAAAGCATTGTAAAGCTACTCCTAACAGGGTAAAGGATCTTCTAACAAGGATCACAAAACACTAGTGCAGATTATTAGTGGGTATCAAGTCCCACCGGGGTTTTTACCTATTTGGGTTTCCCCGTAACCATATTGGTGTCATGTGTTGATTTCATGTTTCATGTTTATGTGAATGTTTAATTCAATTCTTAAGCATTTAGTTTCTGCATAAAGATTAAAGTAAAAAGTTAATTATAGTGAACACTGATTCCTCCATGCAAACATTGTCATCTAAGACCAAAGCATTATTAAACATCAAATGAAAATTCTTCCCATGTAGGATCATCACACTCAAAACAAAAATGGTAAAGGGCTAATTACTTTGTTCATAAAAAATGTGCTCACCATATTGCTCTGGTTTGTTGCCCCTGTGAATAAATTATTCTCCAACTCATAAGTACTTAAGTCATATGCATCATCATTGGAATAAGATATAAAATCATCATCATTAGTTAATTGAAGAACATAATCATAGATGTTCTCAACATGCTCATCATCCAAAGCTGATTTTGAATCATCATCAAATTTGTTCTCTTGATCTCCTCCTTCTGAAAATTTATTTTCATCGTGCTCTTCATCAACAAGGATATTAGTGAGCTTATTACAAGATACATCAAGGAAATCATTAGTCTCAATAGCATCACGAAATAAATCTAAAATAGGATCAATTAGTGTTGTTATGAAACTTTCATTGCACACTTCCTCTTGCTTATAGCAGCACACATAACCAAATAATCATCTAGAAGGTCTTCATGCTCCATCATACTCTCCCCATCAATTTTTCTTCCATTAACCTCCTCAATATCCAAAAAAGTTTTCAAATTTCCCTCACATTGTTTGAGCACCTTGTTGACCAACTCATAAGAAAAATTGGAAACATCTGGTTGTAGACATCAAAAATTGGGCAAGTGCTTTAAAATCATCAAAAAGGCAAAATCTTAACAAAATGCTTTAATTCTCATCAAAATGGATCAAATCAATTTTAAATGGATATTTATTAATCAAATTGGACAAAATCATTTAAATCAAATGGAAAAATCAAATCATGACATTAAATAATTAAATACAAGCTTAAAGGGACCAAAAACACTATATAATTGATTTTAATCAATTAATTGTATAGTTTTAAATCAAAAATCAAAATGAACCTATTCCCCTTACATGGCTAATTTAATTAATTGATGGAATTTAATTAATCCTAATATCTTTCAACAAAAATTGAGCAACCAATGAAAATTGAGAACAAAAGCACATAGATCACTCCAAAATAGTTGAATCTTAATCACACATTTCAACTTTGCATCTCAACCACTCAATTTTGTCTTTTTATACAAACCTTTGAGACAAACATTTAAATTGTCCCCCCATTTAAAAACATTGCAAAGCTTTTGACTCAACCAAAGCTAAATCATGATTAATTCACTCTACCCCCTACCCTTGGGAATTTACTATAAATAAGAGGCATTTTGAGAGCAATAATATACTAGAGAATTCATTTGCAAAGCATCATTACTATAGGCATTTTATGAGAAGTTGAGAGAATTTGAGAGCATTTAAATTGATTTTAGTATCACATTGGAGAGTTTGAGAGCTAGACTAAGCATTGTAGTATCATATTTCTCGTTCTAGATTTGTCGCTAGTAGAGATTAAGCTGAGAGCTCTACTTACCAAATTAGTTAGAGAACCATGAGATGTCATGGATGATTAATTTCAAATCTTAGCTTAAATTTGTATTGTATTTTCATAGAATTGTAGTTGATTATCCTAATTTCATGAAGGTGTTTAACATACACACACAAATGGCGCCCACTGTAGGGCCTTGAGCCTCATTTCTAATATTTTTATCAAATTTTGTGTGTTTTTATCCTCACTTTTTCATGAATTTTTATAGAAAATAGGAGAAATGACGCCTATGAAGAATCTAGTGACGCCTATGGCTATTCTAACGACGCTTACCAGTAGTTAACTGACACCTGCGAGATAAAGTGTGATGCCTGTGAGATAGTAAAGCGATGCCTGAGACTTGAGAATTAACGCCTATTTGTTGTCTTTTGCCGCATGTGATCACCTTTACGATGCAATTTATAGATATTTGTGATGCCTACTAGCATTTAAATGATGCGTACCAACATTTAAATGATGCGTACCAGTATTTAAATGATGCGTACCAAAATTTAAATGATGCGTAATAGCATTTAAATGATGTGTACCAGCATTTAAATGATGTGTACTAGCATTTAAATGATGTGTACCAGCATTTAAATGACACGTACTAGAATTTAAATGATGCGTACCAGCATTTAAATGATGCCTACTAACTTTTAAATGATGCTTATTAGCTGATAAATGACACCTAACATTTTTTGCTTAAATTTGTTGTCAGATTATTAAATTCGGTTTTCTAACTCTCTATCTATGTTTTTTTCCTGCAGATGAGCAAACACAGGAAAGTTCAAAAATCAGAGAGTAGAATCACTCAAGAAAGTAAAGAGGTAAGAATCCCAAATAAAACGTCAAAAAGAGATTCATTATGCTTCAATTGTAGAAAGTTTGGGATTAGAAGAAAAGTTGTATGCTCATTACATTAAAGTGTTAGATGCTTACAAGAAGAAATTCCTTACTTTGAATTAAATTTGCTTGCATTAAGTTGTTGAAACTTTCATTGAAAAAATCTTGTGAGAACACTTAATTGTACTTTGAATTAAGTTCCTTTTGGTTTCCCTCACTTTTCTTGGCTTTGTTGACTAATTTGTTGGAGGAGGGAGCGGGAACAATCGCCACTAGGTGAGTGAAAAAAAAAATTAAAAAGCCAAAAATCTCATAAAAGCGCCTAGCCTTGGCTAGCTACAAAAGAGAGGTATTCATCAAATCAAGCTTGCATTTTCTTAAATTGTGGCTTTCATTGGACCTAGCTTAATAGAAATAAGGAATTAACCAAACACTTCAATTATAAGAATCTCTTTGTCAAGAGATTGAAAAAGAACAATTGTTGCTTAAAGTGTTTGGAACAAAGAACAACAATAGGGATACGCTCTTCACTTTTTAAGTGAACCAAATTCCCAAACTTGTTGGACTAAGTTCAATTTTTTGCTTTTCTATACATGCTAGTTAATTTAGATCAGGCCTACCTCCCAAGAAATTGCCTTAACGAGGCCGGTGAGACAGAACGACCCAAGTGGGAGACAATCGCTTTAGCCGCGATACTATCCGACCCACTATAATCAAATGCATTTTTCCTTAAAGGAGAATGACTAAGTTGTGTGCAAATTTTCTTCACTTCCTCTAGTAGTCCTTTTGGATTGCGCCAAATCGTATTTCTATGCATGTGGGAAGCCCGCAAGGGGGTATAAGAATTTGACATGACTTAGAACAGAAATATTCATTAAATCCTGATAAGTAGTAAGCTACCTTATAGAGCCAAAAATGTTAAAAGCCAAATTTGACTATAGGTAGATTGCTTGGAAGACTTTCTTGTTCAATACTTGTGAAAAACAACCGAGAACATACACTTTTAGTGTGGTTTTAGGGACATGATGTAAATTTGATATGTGTGTTGCGTTTGTACTTAATTTTCAAGCAAGAATATCCCACAGACCTGATCTTAAATTTTTTTTAAAAATTGGAAATTACAACCTGGTCTACAAAGTGCCGCCTGTGCACAGTGAAATTACACCTATGACTTGTAAAGAGACACCTGAAAACAATGAAGTCACACCTGTGACATTTTAAGTGACTCTTGGAAAAATTTAAATCATGCCTATCAACAAAGAAAAGTCATCTGCTGTCATGCAGAGCGCCGCCTAGGCAATTTCCAGTCACCACGTATCAAGTTTTAATTCATGCCTACACACTGGCAAGTGACGCCCAAAAACAAAGAAGGGGCAAACAGTAGACATTTCTTGAATGTTTGGAAAAATTTTGAAGTCCTTTTTGGATACCCTTTTCGGAGATACTCTTCATCAGTGCAACAAATAGATCATATTCTTGAAAAATATTTATAATGATGAGTCTATTTGAGAAATGAATCGATCCTATTATGGAGCATAATTATCAAAATCAAGACCAAGATCTCCATAGTAATCAAAATGATGAAGTGTTTGAAGATCAAATTTTGGGAGCAACCCAAGATCCCATGTTTATGGAAATAATGGAATTAATTTTGAATAGGGATAAAGACACATATTTCTTAAATTTAGCTCAATCACGAGTTAAGTTTCCTCATAATTATGACACATCAACCTTGAGGAAGAATGAGGAACAACAAAGAGATACATCATCTAAAAAGCCATCAATAATATCAATTTGTCCTCTTCAAAGTGATGAAGTATCTGAAGATGAAATTTTGGAAGCAACCCAAAATCCCACATTTATGGAAATAATGGACTTAATTGTGGAGAGGGATAAAGACGCATATTTCTTAAATTTAGTTCAATTAGGAGCTAAGCTTCCTCATAATTATGACACATCAACCTTGAGGAAAAATGAGGAAAAACAAAAAGATACATCATCTCAAATTTGTCCTTTTCTTTATGATGATGAGCCATCCGTATCTTCATCTTGCTCACAAAAAAAACATTTAAGAGAAACAAACCTATCTTGGATCAAGGGAAATTTCATGATGATCCTATTTGTGATCAAGATAATAAAGAGTATGAAGAGAAAGGTACCACTCTCAAGCAAGATCTAATGCACAAACCTCCATCTAGCAAAGTTTCTCCCATAGCTTGTACTCCTTTCATCCTTCGTCCATCTCACAAAGCTTCACAACTATCCAAAATTCCTCCATCAAAGAGTGAGCCTAGTGATGACACTTTTCACGTTGACTATGTCTACCCTCAAGGGCTACCTCTAAAAGAAACCCAAGCTAATTTACATTTTGCTGTAGATTGTTTCCATGCTTCAAAGATCCTTGACCCCAAAGCTTCATGTGCTTCAATGCCTATTATACCTATTCAAAAGGATCCTACATCATTCTTCCAAACATCCCCCGCACATATCCAAGAACGACCTTGTCCTTAGAAGTGGCTCCATGTCAAGAGGATAATTCGAAGAGAAAAGAAACAAATATTGATAAAGATCAATATCAAGATTATATACAATCTCCTCCCATATTTGATGAAGGTCCCATATCCATAGAACCCTATGATGATCCCCTTGCATTCTTTCATGTCTTCCAAGATGATATCCTTCCATTCCAAGAACAAAGTACCCTTCCAAGTTCCATATTTTCTCCACTTCCCAAGCAAGATCAAGATATCCCTTCCACAATTTCAATGAGCATATTGAAAATCAAGAGCAAAATACCCTCTCTACACCATTTGAAGATCCTTGTCAAGATCAAAGTATCCCATCATTTCCTTGTCATATTCCTCCATGTTCACCTCAAGAAACCATCATTCTTCCAAATCCCTTGCATGATAATAAATCCCTTCAAGCTTCAGTTGATCCTATCAAATGTGTTCCTATTGAAGCTACTCATGAGCCTATTGGTATAAAGATAAATCTTAAAGATGAGAACCTTGGCAATGCAGCTCCTTCCAAAGATGTTGATATCCCTTTCACACCTTATATCCCTCCATACAAACGCAACCATATGCCTTCACTATCCTCCAAATCCATTTTGGGTTCCTATGTCCCAAAACAAAAGTCTTCATCCCTTCCATCCATATTAGGTCCATATATTCCTCCATCCTCTATTCCTATCATCCCTAGCTCTCCATTTGCTTACCCTACCATGTATCAAGATCAATGAAGGCACACATACTTGAAGAATGTCTAAACACCAATCCATATGAACCCTCCATATTATTCCTATTCATCCACAATTCCTAAGTCTTTTGGAACCAATTTTGATGTGCAACATAAAAACCATAAATCCAAGAATCCATATGTGTATAAAAATCACAATGTCCCATCTAATCGACATGTGAATGAAAAGAAAAATGAAATATCCAAAAGGCAGCAAAGGTCCACCAAGAAAAAATAAAATGTGGGTTCCTAAATCCCTCATTGAAGAAATGCATTCAAAAGCATCACGAAAGAAAGAAAAATCAAAGACTATGTGGATTCCCAAGTCACTTTTGAAAGACTTGCACACAAAAGAAAAATCAAAATTGATATTCAAGCTTCCAAAGGCTTCCATTCCATCTCCTTCCAAACATCTTCCATCCTCCAAGTCTAATTCGGGTTCCTATATCCCAAAATCCAATACCTCAAAAAGAGCCTTACCTCCTTCATCTATTGTTCCTCTATCATTCCACCACTCTTCAAAGTGTGTCAAAGTTGATCTTGCCAACGTTTCCATCTACAACATACCTTCTTATCCTCACATTCATTTTCCAATACCTACTTTCCATATTTCCATCCCTCTTATCAATATCTTTGAGCATCCTAGTCATACCCTTGGTTTATTATAGCATATCTTTCAGAAGAGCATTGTCCAAAGATCCCGATGTTGGGAAAATATTGAAAAATACAAGAAAATAAAAAATAAAAAAATAAAAAAAAGAGAAAAACAAAAAAACAAAAAAAAGTACCATGATGAAAACCTGGCAAATAGACGTCATGCGTAATTCCTCCTTCTTGCACTCTACACTTGGGGACAAGTTTCATCCATGCTATCCTCCATCTTCCTATCATTTATCTCACTTACATCCATATTCCCTCTCTCACCTTTAATATTGACAAGGTTTAACACATCCATGAGCATTAAGTATCTTGACATCCGTTATCCTTTCCCTCAGCTTATTTTACTTATTGCATCCATGTTACCCTATCATGATCTTGCTTATCCAAAATTCACCTTCATTATTCCTTGACAATCTTTCCATAATCCCAAAACATCCCTTCATAGCCTCCATCACCCCTTTATCTTGATTGTGTTATCTTATCCACATCTTACCCAAATTGACCCCTTGGTCTTGATCAAAATGAAGAACTTAAAGTACAAAATTTGTTATCGAAAAAATTTGTTCTGTGAATATTTCTTCTAATGTGAATTCAAAAATTTGTTCTTCATTTTGAATTTTGATAATGGTATTTTTCTTATTTCTGAGTGACTGTCTTGAGGGAGATCCAACAATTTATGTGAATTCATCTAATGACATGGTCATCAAAGAACCATCGAGGACTTTCATATAAGGTGAAGAATTGACCTTTTCCTATTTACGCAAACAGATACCTTGGCTATTTAGATTTTCCATATCTTAATACCAACATCCACTTGCAACATTGAATCCGTTGAAACCGGTATTCATACTCCCATAGTTGGTCATTCAACTAGTGAGGGTTGTACGAGTTTCCTAAAAGGGTGTTACCAAAAGCGATAACAAGCGGTATTCATATCATCATGATGTGGTCAGTGATGGTTGTCCTTGCTTTCCAGTCCCACAATGCTCAATGATGAAAATATTTCTCTATGGCATTTCTTTGCTAAAAGCTAGTGACAAATTAGTTGCATTGCACTGCATTTTCATAATAGATTAAGTGCATTGTTTGTAGTTATTTTTCCAAGGGAAAGGGAGATCATTCAAACAATAAATCTTGATCAATCAAAAAGGGGGAATCATGGAAAAGTCCATATCATCATATAAATGTGCATAACATCAAAGATCCAACAATCTGTATATCAAGATGTAATATCATCAACACAGTGATACATCCAAGTCCTGATCAATAAAACATAACATGATACAAAGTCATCAACAAGGAAGATCCATAAATCTAATATCCAAGAGGCTAAGGTCTGTATGTATAACTTATGGAAATGTGCATGTTTCACAAATCAAGGGAATCATATCAGTATTCTATATCAGTGGATTATCTTAAGTCAATCAATCCTAGCAACAGTATTAAGCAATCAAACCTAGTACCATTTGTTCGTGTCTTTGTGTCTTGAGAACGAATTATCAGTTTTCACACTGATCAATATTCTACCTATCAGTTATCCCATATCAGTTTTACTATCCTATTAGATTGACAAATCAAACATTCATTGGTACCATTATCCTGATATCCTAATCACTTGTTTCGCTTAACTACAATAGACCTATCTATCTTGGACGTACAATCAATCAAACCAGGGCATTTGTTGAACCAGGACCATCATTAATGTTTTTTAGAAATGAAAACATATTGGATTAATTATAAATCAATATCATCAAAGTCAAACAAACAATCAATATGTTTCATTTATGAGGGGGCAACATCAAAGTATCAAATTGACATTATATCAAATCTAGGGCATAAAAACAATTATTTTTTTTTGGACTAGTATCAATGGGGCATATCGTATCATTATCAATCAAATCAATGTGGCATATCAGGTTTCATATCAATCAATATCGTATCAAGAGTTCATATTAGAGGTGTATCAATCAAATCAATCAAAGTATCAAATCAATGATCAGGACATAAAAGAATCTTTGAATCAATGCGCTACGCACATTAATCCAAAGAGGGGCATTTGTAGATATCAAAAATTGGGCAAGTGCTTTAAAATCATCAAAAAGGCAAAATCTTAACAAAATGTTTTAATTCTCATCAAAATGGATCAATTCAATTTTAAATGGATATTTATTAATCAAATTGGACAAAATCATTTAAATCAAAGGGAAAAATCAAATCATGACATTAAATAATTAAATACAAGCTTAAAGGGACCAAAAACACTATATAATTGATTTTAATCAATTAATTGTATAGTTTTAAATCAAAAATCAAAATGAACCTATTCCCTTACATGGCTAATTTAATTAATTGATGGAATTTAATTAATCCTAATATCTTTCAACAAAAATTGAGCAACCAATGAAAATTGAGAACAAAAGCACATAGATCACTTCAAAATAGTTGAATCTCAATCACACATTTCAACTTTGCATCTCAACCACTCAATTTTGTCTTTTTGTCCAAACCTTGAGACAAACATTTAAATTGTCCCCCCATTTAAAAACATTGCAAAGCTTTCGACTCAACCAAAGCTAAATCATGATTAATTCACTCTACCCCCTACCCTTGGGAATTTACTATAAATAAGAGGCATTTTGAGAGCAATAATATACTAGAGAATTCATTTGCAAAGCATCATTGCTATAGGCATTTTATGAGCATTTGAGAGCTAGACTAAGCATTGTAGTATCATATTTCTCATTCTAGATTTGTCACTAGTAGAGATTAAGTTGAGAGCTCTACTTGCCAAATCAGTTAGAGAACCATGAGATGTCGTGGATGATTAATTTCAATTCTTAGCTTAAATTTGTATTGTATTTTCATAGAATTGTAGTTGATTATCCTAATTTTATGAAGGTGTTTAACATACACACACACGGGTCTCAATGTTTTACATCATATGACAACTTGTCTCAATGTTTTGATCATAAACTTGCCATAAATTTATCCCAACATAAAGAGGCATTTCTATAAACAATGTGTACATTATGTTCATAGGGAATTATAATTTACAAGTGATGCTCAAATTTTGCAAATTTTAGACATGCAACTAAAATAAAATTACCAAGAAGATATCCTTTCAATAATCACAGAAATACAAGACTATGTCTTATTTGCAGATAACACCATACGCTGCAATTTAAATAGCTCGGGAAATACAGAGAAAAAAGAATTTTATTCCTAACTTTATCTTCAATCTCCATAGATACAATGGAAAGAAAATTAATTTTTAGAACTTGTAATAGAAGGTAAGAGATTTTCCAAAGAACAAATTTGGCTAATATTTCCAACACAATAATAGAAAATTAAGTCTTTGTCAAACTAGAAGTCAAATCCAAAGTGCTACTATAGCTAATGGCCCATAAGAAAATGAATAGCCTCCAAAATTCCCTTAAATGTCTATCAATATAAGCAGTCAATAAATGCTAAACTAAATGCTTATAGGTAGCACTTGATTAAAGCACAAAGTTAATGTTTATCACACAATAATACCTCATGTCAAAGGAGGAACATGTCCATAAGGAGGGCTCATGCTAGGATTTAAGGACCCTTTCCAATCTAATGCCTAAACAAAGACAACTCTTTCACCATAAACCCTAGCAGCTAACAATAACCATCTATGAATCTCACACTAAGGGTTTGAAGAAAGCACCCACCAAAGCCAAAGAAAAGGATTTCCAAAACCCTCAAAATCCAATGCTATAAGATCACTAACCCTCAAATTATTCAATGTCGGGAAAGATTGTTTGAAACCTGCACATCATTCACTATAAGAAATCACTGAAATATCTCTATTAAATGCACATCTGAAATAACTATATGATATTTCCAAAAAACAAACAAAGTAGTCTTACACTACCATAGCTAATCTTCTTTAAAAGGGATTTTGTCCTCCAAAAGGCTGAGTTGCACCAACCCGAAAAAACATGCAAAGTTTTTCCTTCTCATCAAAGAAAATATTAGAAATAATTATCTTCAGCATGAGCCAACGAGCTCCAAAATACCTTTTCTTCAAGCTCAAAACCCTAATTAGGGTTGTGTAATCTTTTAAATTAAACTTTATCAACTCCTTATGACTCCCTATTTTAGCACACTTCTAAAAAGAAATTAATTAAATCATGTAAAACCTTATAGCTCCCTAAGCACCAATATAAATTACTTTATTCAATTTATATAAGATTAAGTTAAAGAAACCATTTAACTTTAATACTTTAACATTATTTAAAGAAAACCTCAAAGACCACAAGTCGTCAAGATATCGCCATCAATATAATCACTCATTGTCCCAAAATATAACATTGCCTAAACCAATTGAAGTTGTCAAAAGATAATTGATGCCAACACAAGCTCATAATATAAATAAAAGTGTTCTCCAAGAACCATGAGTCATCAGGATCATTAATGCAATCACTATTCCAAAATAGTAACATCACTAGAACCAACTAAATATGTAAGGGGGCAATTGATGCAGACATGGCTCATACTATAAATGGTAATGCTCTCCAAGCACCAAACAGAACAAACCCATAAAACCCTAAAAAGATAAGTTCCATGTAAGAACTTACTATAAATAGTAGTGTTCTCCAAAGACCAAAGAGAATAAACATAGAAAAACCCAAAAATATTAGTGCCATGCAAGCACTTACTACAAATGGCAATATTCTCTAGTGACCAAAGACAACAAACCCATAAACATTAGCGTCATGCAAGCACTTACTATAAATAGCAGTGTTCTCCAAAGACCAAATAGAACCCATAAAAATTTGGAATGATTACTACCATGCAAGCTCTTACTATAAATAGAAATTTTCAACAAAACCCAATGAAATTGAGAACCGGTCTCACCCAAAAAAAATAAGAACACTCCTTGCAAAATTGGAAACTTCCAACTATAGTAGAATAGGAAGTTGTACAAATAAAGACATTGAAATCTTCACACTTATGGTAAGACGATAACACGTCCTATGAACACCTCTTAACTTCTATCATATTCACACTAAGGTAGGTTCGTCAAAATTTTATTTTTAGTATCATAAGAAACGTAGACCAAACTTCTTATAAAGAATTATCCATTGTTTTAGTTTAATGTGAGAAAAGAATCAAAATTAATTACCATATGCTATGATGAACATAACTTTCCATCAACTTTCTTATACATTTTTTTGTTTTGTTTTTGAAAAGATGATAATGCTCAAACAAAAAAATGCATGTAAAGAAAAGTGCATACTTTATAAACTTGCCCTTGTTTTACACCACTTTGTAGCACATTTTGGGCTACTTTTGGCACTCACTAACTGAGACCTATTAGACCACTCTATTATTCATCATTACTCAAAAAACTTCTAATATAATTTTTAGAACTCTCTCTTGAAGTCAAGTTTGCAATTGTCATTTTATCCCTTGCATAGAAACATGGTCATGACCTTGCTAACCTTTATTGAATTTGAAATTAATCAAATTTCATCCCCAACAATCTCAAACATGACCTACTACCTATCAATGTGCACACAAAAACAATTGAATTTGGCATGTAGGGCATATTTAAAGGATTTATCACTAGCCATTTTGAACATGATGCAATCATTGGACTTGGGAAAACAAAATCACAAATTTGTCGAACAATTTTGCACATCCAATGAACAACCTCATTGTCTACATCAACATTAGTGTCCAACTATTTCCAGTCTCTTTTACTTTCATTGTTAAGTTAATTTCAAGGCTTGAATAAGGTGCAAGGAAATCCTCAACTTCAATCCTTCCATGAAAAGTCTCAGTAACCTCCTTTGCACATCCAGTGTTTCCTTATATCAATATCTTAAATAAAATAGTTGTTATACGTACCTGTGATGTCCCTCAAGCTAAACTCATACAAACTATGTGTTATAAAAAATAATTACAATTAAGTAAAATTTGTATTAATCAAAAGATCGATAATATGGTTAACTTCACTGGAAATTAATATCCTTACTAAAATAGAAATATTATTCATTAATAATAATTAAATAATGTTTCCATTATTAAATTAAACACTATTGATGACATTGTTATTTAATTATTAAAAATAATTATTTAATAATAATATATATAATATTATTATTAATAATAACCATGAATAAAATATATAATATTAAACATATTATATAATATATATTATAATATATATACATTATAATAGATATAATAAAATTGAAAAAGAAATTATACAAACTGTGACTTAACAAAAGATCGCACCTTAAAGGGTGTGACTGGGTCACAACCTTTGGCTGCAACCAGTCGCACCCCCTAAGGGGTAGCGATCAAGTGTGAGGAGGGGATGTGACTCCCCCTCCCACACTCCTATATTGAAAGGTCGTTCAGCCATAAAACGGGGGAGAGGAAAATGAAAACGGAAAAATAAAAAAAAGACAGGCAATACGACGAAATAGAAAGAAGGAAAGTAAACGGAGAAAAAGATATAAAGAACAACCAACGGGAAATTCACCATGTCAGTAAGCAATACGGCAAAATAGAAAGAAGGAAAGTAAATGGAGAAAAAGATATAAAGAACTGGCAGCGGGAAATTCACCCTACAGGTAAGCCATTCAATTCATAAATATGTCATATGTGCACATGCGTGTGTGTGTGTGTGAATCTTTTTATTTTATTTATGTATATTATTAAGGTGTGTGTGTGTGTGTGTGTGTGTGTCTTAATAATATAAAATAGATAAGTATAACATTATGATTTTATAATATATATGCAAATTCTTAAGTAATATATTTTTGGGAAATTATGGATTTCTTTTATAGATAAGTCTAACACTATGATTTTATAATCAACAGTTGTACATTTATATGTCCACCATAGATGATGTTATGGATTCCACATAAAATGAATCTTATATTCATTAGAGATGGATCCTCATATCTGGAGGGCGCTAGAGGGAATTGTTATAGTTTCCCTCGTCTCGAGATTGTTATAATCTCACGTAGGCAATATATATATTGATGTCAGTCATATGCATATGCGTAGGCTTGGATAGCATTTATTGCTTCCAAGAGATTCTTATGGGCAGTGCTCTATGGGATGACATGTCGATAGCCCGGTTGCTTAGAGTGGATCTTATATCCCTCAAGCTGAGAATCGGGTATTCTATGAAGCCCGACCTAGAGGTAGCCTTAAGAATCAAATTCCCCCCTTATTAACTTAGAGTAGAGTATGAGTCTTGTAAATATTGTATAATATTTTGTACTAACATCAATTTTGCAGAAAAGTACACAAGGATAATAAGAAGGAACATTACAGTGGTATCAGAGCATAATCTTGCCATCATGTGGAAGATAGTTCATGCAAACATATAAACGAAAGAAAGGGACAAAAGCTATGGCTGAACAATTAGTCCATGAATTAAAAAGTTTCATGGCGCAAACTAATGAGAAATTTGAGTGAACCAATTAGTTAATCCTTCAAGCCATCCAAAACATGAGCAATAACAATAACCACAATGGCCGACCCACTTCTCCAATAGGAAGAGATATACGCTCTATTCATTCTGAGAATGAGCCCTCAACCCAAGATTCCACCATGAGGTCGACTATACCATCATTTCTTCCAAGAGAAGAACCTATCACAAGAGGAGAAGAACCATCCACCCACTCAGTAGAAGAGATCACTCAAATGTGCGC
Source organism: Chamaecyparis obtusa (assembly GCA_027943335.1). NCBI lineage: Eukaryota > Viridiplantae > Streptophyta > Pinopsida > Cupressales > Cupressaceae > Chamaecyparis > Chamaecyparis obtusa. The sequence continues at coordinate 192,696 of BSBK01002145.1, read as the reverse complement.
TAGTTTAGAACCAGAAATACAGACTCGTTCCCTTTAAAAAATACTATGAAACCAAAACCCTGGCAAGTAATGATCGGAAAAGAAATCATGGGGAAAAAGACATTAAAGCCAAAATAGGCAAAATGTCCCTACCACACTTTGATGGGACGGGAAAAGAAATAGCTCAAGATTGGGTCCAAAAACTAGACACCTACTTCTCCCTCCGCCCTATGACCGAAGAAAACACCATTAAATTTTTCATAATCCACCTAATAGGGGAACCCACAATTGGTGGCACCATGGAATCATCACCCTAGGTCATAAAAGTATTAACACCTATAGTGAATTCACTCAAAAACTCATTAGTCAATTTGACCAAAAGGAACTAGAATGGTACTTCCAAGAGTTAACTCACTTCAAACAAACATGAACTATTGAAGAATTTGCCAACAAGTTTTAGACTATATCAATCATGGTTCCCAATATATCTCAAAAGAGGAGGGTTTATATGTTCATTGAAGGACTCAAAACACATCAAGAGAAGGGTGAGACCTTTCGAACCCCGAACCCCAGAAGATGCCATTAGAAAGGAAAAAATCACAGAGTATGATACAACTAAGGAAAAGCCAAGAGGCCTTTTATCAAGAACGTCAAATCAAGGTGGAGAACGCAAGAGAGATCAACCAAAATGTTTTTTATGTCAACCATGGAGTAAGGACCACCAGTGCAAGGAAAGAGGTGAACTCATCGAGAAGGAGTTGTGTTTCAAATGTAAAACACCATGGACTAAAGGTCACCAATGCAAGAGAGGACAAATGAACAACATGGAGGGAGTATCAAATGAAGGCCCTGTAAAAAGGGTCAGACTGGAAGACTCCGAACATGAAACACTAGTCACCCCTCGTAGCAAAGAGGAGGATACTCAAACAAGATTTCAAAGGTTTTGAAGTAATCATGGGCAATAGAACCATGGATCATTGTATTAGTGTTACACCCTAGCTAGATTTTTATATGGAAGAACGTGTAATCCAAAAGGAATGTTTGTGGAAAATTTGCAAAAAGTCATCATTCTAGGAATACCATGAATAAATTCATTAGGACAAAACGCGATGGGCTACCCAAGGGAAGATCTTAGATAGATCCTCCACCCAAGAACAGACAACTCATGTAGACATTCAACCCATCCTTAGGAAATATAAAAAGGGTTTTGAATTTTTCTCCAGTTTACCCCCAAAAGGAAAATTCAAACACTCAATTGAACTAAAGGAAGGAGTTAAACCCTGTCATCACAACACCACGAAATGAACTACCTTTAAATAATGAAGGGAAATTCATATTGTGTCCCAGGATCATTCTCACACTCAGGAAATTAAGGAATCAAACAATCACCGAATTCCGGGCAAAATGGAAAGGGTGGAGAACTTCAAATTGCTTGACAAGCAAATTGAAGATGGGGGAACAATGATGTCCCTCAAATTAAACTCATACAAACTACATGTTATAAAAAATTATTACAATTAGGTAAAATTTGTATTAATCAAAAGATCGATAATATGGTTACTTTCGCTGAAAATTAATATCCTTACTAAAATTGAAATATTATTCATTAATAATAATTAAATAATGCTACCATTAGTAAATTAAACATTAATATTATTAATAATAATCATTTAATAATAATATATATAATATTACTAATAATATTATTATTAATAATAACCATGAATAAAAATATATAATATTATACCTATATAATATATATTAAAATATATAATATTATATATATTATAATTTAAATTATAATATATTTTATAAAATAAAAAATATATAATAAAAATAAAAAATAAAAAATTTACAAACTACGACTTAACAAAAGATCACCCCTTAAAAGGGTGGTTGCGACTAGTCGCACCCCCTAAGGGGTTGCGACCAAGTGTGAGGAGGGGACGTGACTCGCCCTCCCTCACTCCTATATTGAAAGGTCATTCAGCCATAAAATGGGGGAGAAGAAAGCAAAAACAGAAATAAAATAAAAAAGAGAGGCAATACGGCAAAACAGAAAGAAGGAAAGTAAACGGAGAAAAAGATATAAAAAACAGGCAGTTGGAAATTCACCTTGTCGGTAAGTCATTCAATTCATAACTATGTCATGTGTGTGTCTTTCTATTTTATTCATGTATATTATTAAGATAGATATATATATATGAGAATTCTTAAGTAACATATTTTTGGGAAATTCTGGATTTCTTTATAGATAAGTCTAACATTATGATTTTATAATCAACATTTGTACATTTATATGTCCACCATAGATGATGATATGGATTCCACATAAAATGAATTTTATATTCATTAGAGATGGATCCCCATATCTAGATGGGGCTAAAGGGAATTGTTATAGTTTCCCTAGTCTTGAGATTGTTATAATCTCACGCAGGCAATATATATGTTGATGCCAGACATATGCATGTGCGTAGGCTTGGATAACATTTATTGCTTCCAAGTGATTCTTATGTGCAGTGCTTTATGGGATGACGTGTCGATAGCTCTATTGCTTAGAGTGAATCTTATATCCCTCAAGCCGAGAATCGGGAATTCTGTGAAGCCCGGCCTAGAGACAGCCTTAAGAATCAAATTCCCTCCTTACTAACTTAGAGTAGAGTACGAGTCTTGTAAATATTGTGTAATATTTTGTACTAACGTCGGTTTTGCAGGAAAGTACATAAGGAGAATAAGAAGGGACATTATAGTAACAAAGGCCTAAATTGTACACCAGACACGACTATAGAACTTTGGGTGGGATTGCATTATTGAAAAGGATGACTAATACAATTTCATCCCACTCTCAAATTTTCAAACATTAGACACCCTTGCCATCAAAATCTGATTCCCAATCCCAAACTCAGTTTGTCAAGTTTTCTGTCACATCATATTAAGCGAAGTTCAGATTGCAGGGTATGCCAACCTTAATCGTCTATAGTGTCACTTACATTTAATTAGTTTTATTTCTCAAAGGTATCTCCTTCATAGCAATACAAGACTCCTATATTTTAATATCAAGGATTGATTTTAATTTCTTAGATCTTGATCTCTTAGATCAATACAAATCAAAGGAGACAAGGGAATGCTACTCTGGTATTTTTTTCAACTAATCTTTTTCAATATTGTTCAAAATTTTGAGGAAATTAAATAAGTTTATGATTGGTGCTCATCAGCTCTATATCAGTGAGAAAAACAATTTATTTAGTGTGTTTATCATCTCTATACTACTTTAGACAGATGATGCTCCTAGATGCTATGACAACTATTTGAACATTCCATTTTCTTTGCAGTTTATTAACTCAATTCAATGCTGCAACAGAAAAGAGAAAATCAGGCATTATATTAGACTAAAAGAAATCAGGAAGATACCCCAACAATCCTTGTAACATGACCTAATGAAAAGCCAATAACAGAAAGTATTGCCTGCTTGTTGCCCAGTATGCATGCATTTTATCTACTTTTTACAGGAGAACAAATAACATAAAATAAATCATAAATAGGACACAAAAACAAAGATACAAATACAATGCTTGAAAATATTAGTGCCAAATACAAATCATATTCCAAACAATTACATTCCTCTTACTTTTACATATTTGCATTGCAGCACTATGCAAACATGATCTGGAATTGCAGTTCACAACAGGTTATACCTGCAAGTACTTAAGTATCTTCCTTGAGAATGGAAAAATGGAAATGGAAAGTTGAAATGCAACTATGAATGCATCTTAGCAACAATGTTGCCCCTGAACAACACCATATGAAGAAATCAGTAGGTTCACAACAGGTAAACGGGATTTGTTCTCCGGATGATGGCTTGATATTATTTTCAACAAACAAAAGAACAAACTTGGAATATGGAACATAAAAATCATTGCTAGATGCAAGTTAAACGAATAATTATTCTCAAGCTGCATCATCCTCCAGATAGAAAATTCTCAATGCTAAAGGCCTTGAGCTTCCCACTCATGATTAATATTCTCAATCAGGATCACTAGTACTCTTCATTAAATGAAAATGCGGTTCCATCACCAAGCATTAGTAATTCAACCTAGAATATAAATTTTCAACCTTCATCAACCATTTAAGTGACTAGGGGAGTGATCAAACATCACATGCCACATGAATGCTCGTGAAAGTACCATTTCTAATTCTTGATGTGTCCAGTTTTGTGTAGGTAAATGTTGCAAAAGGAGAACCATCTCTTGAAAATCACGCTGCTGCAACTGGTCAGACCACTGTAAACACAGAAGTGATAGTATAAACATCCTTTTTTGGTAAATCCAGTTTTCTGTCCAAATAATACACATTAAAGACTGGGCAACTTTACATATTTTACAAGATACATAAATGGGTGAAATGATGTCCTCTTTCCTTTACTTTCTGAAGGCCATAGATAAACTTACAAATAAGTAATCATATTTTGATGTATCACGCACCTTAATTGGTTATGAATTATCCAGAAAAAGGTATTTGAGTCTCGAATTCCTCATTTATGATATGTGATAATGAAATAATCCCTAACATGGTTTTGTATATCCAAGCTACATGTTTTCCCCATGCCATTAATTTAGTGCACAACTGTCTTAGACAAGAAACCCTGATAATTAATAAAACTGGAAGTGCACAGACAAGTTCCAATTCTATGGCAATTTTCATGAGATTTGAAAAGAATTTAACTAGGGCAGTTTGGAAGACTTCTTGAACAGAAAATGATTTTAGCTCATTCTTAAAATCTACAGAAAGCTCAACAGAACATAGCCAATAGTAAATGTCATCCATCAGTAACAACCACATTGGCGTAGTTATTCCATATTCACGAATCTATGTAAAAATCAGCAAAAGAATTGAAAATCTCTGCCTTTACTCTACATCAATTATGACCTAAGTTCCTGACTATATGATATCAAAATGAATCCTTAATGCTTGCCTGCACCTCTCATATGGTTTGCATCATACTTCCTAAGCTGCACCTCTCTTTCAGTTTACATCATAATTATCCTTGGCTGTGCCTCTCATTTAGTTTCATCATATTTATTATATAATATGTCTTATATATCATCTCATTATTCAAAAAAATTATCCCTCACTATTAAGGTTTTTGAGAGTTTAATAAATACATGCATGGAGTATATATTGGAAGATCTCTGCCTTTTTCCTGCCTTATGATCAATTATAATATATTACAAGCAATGGTCTTGTTGAGATAATATTGATTATCAGTCTTTTATCCTTCACTGCACCTCTCAAATGGGTTACATCATATGTATTGTTCACTGCAACACTCATTTTGTTTACATATTATGTATAAATTATTATACACTCATTCTTCAAACAAATTACCCCTTCCCATTCTACGTTTTTGAGGGTTCCATAAATGTATGCATGGACTTCTTCATAGCGTATAAATTTCCTTTTCATTTAATTATTTCTATCTTTTGGGTCCATTAGAGTTTCATTTTTTAAACCTTTTCAGTATCCAGATAAACCTTTACTATTTTGAATCCTTTGTTTCAGTTGTATTGCCATCTCACTAAATCACACAGAATGTATCTAGTCACTGCTTACATCAGAAGCATTGTGTGTTTTTGTTAGGGTAGAACTAGAAATTCTCCACATAATTTAAAAGCGGCAAGAAAATGAGATTAAATTTGGGTTTTATCATTTTTCTGTACTTAATAGACTACACATTTTGCTGAAATTTCTCTTAAATAATTCACAGAGTTCTTTTATAAATGAGTCAACCAATAATTAGGGTGATATCAGTAATGTCAAAAGTTGTATAACCCTACAATTTCACTCATGTTTTGTGCTCATTTTGGTGTTCATCCCCTTAGTATGTTTCTAGCCTCATTTCAGCCCTTGCACTAGCCTTTTTCCATCCCATGGTGCAAAGCCCTTCTAATGCATTTTTCTCTGAGACGGAGAAATTTGAGGTGAAAGCCCTTGTAATGCATTTTTCTCTGAGAAGGAGAAACTTGAGGTGAAAGCCCTTGTTGCTCTTTCCACTCATGGGAGTAGCCATAGTGGATCTCATGTTGAGAGACTCCATGACGATATCACGTTGAGCAACTCCATGATGAGAGCTTGTATTTATTCCACTCATGGGAGTAGCCACAGTGGATGTCATGTTGATAGACTCCATGACAACATCACGTTGAGTGACTGTGATATGAGCTTGTATTTATTTCACACATGGGAGTAGCCATGGCGAACATCATGTTGAGTGAATCCATGATGCTATCACGTTGAGAGAATCGGTGATAAAGTTTTGTTATTAACACATAGGTGTAGCCATTGTGTTTGTCATGTTGAGAGATTCCAAGACATGAAAATCTGTAAATGATATCTCCTTTGCTAAGAGGGAGTGTTAATGTTTTTGTAGCGGCAGGAGATATCATGTGTACCTGCGATGATTGCTTTTGTATTATGTTTAAGCTATCTAAGTACCTATGATCGCATCAGTATTATGTCTCAGACATTTTCTATGTATACTTTTCTATCGAGAGAATTAAGACTGTGAGAGTCTTCTATGTCAGCGTATGAAAGGTTACTCTCTTTATATCTTGCATACCTGTAACTATTATTTGGTTCATCTCTCATCGTGCCATATTCAAATCTAATTGAAGGCAGTTGCTCTCTTAGCGCGTCGTCTTTATTCTTCTAGCATTTGTTTCCTATTCTCTATCGTTGGTCTGATTCTCGTATCGCCTGAGTGGTTCACTTTCTCTATCATCTGACGGTTCTCTTTCTCATTCTATGACAGCTCGGTCGGTCAATAGAATTGAAAGGTCACCGTTTATTGTAACAACAGTGTCTTCTTTCTTTACGCAGGTCTTATGCATATGTGGTAGATGGGTATCGAAGAATTCATTCCTGCGTGGATGTTTGGTAATCAAAGGGCCTCTCCTTTATGTGACTGCTGGTCATCTAAGAGTCACCGACTAGCATCTTCATGGTTTTCATAACTCCTGTATCCGTAACGGCAAATTGGAGTAATTGTCGACAGTTCTTAGACAAGCAATAGGCTTTGTCTCTTGGTTTTCTCATGGGTAGTAGAATATCTTTCCAGTCTAGCGAATGCAGAGATGATTTTTACGGTGATTATTCAAGGGTAATACTGGTTCGACTACAGTGTGTTGTTTAGTTGATGTCTTGGTGCAGATGTTCCCAGTGAACATTCTGGGTTTAATTATTATCTGTGTCGATTGATTGTGTATGGTATCAAGGAGACAACTGTTTAGAGACATCATGCCTGTAGGAGTGTATTACATCGATTAGCATGTATTTTGCTGAAGCCAGTGTGAAGGATGCGGATTGATGCATGATCTTATGTGTAAACGAAGTATATTGTATTGATGTAGAGATTCTTTTTTCACAGCAAGTAATAGTTAGTTGTCTACAGTGCAGGAGATATTGTGAATTTTTCTAGAGGAGATCATTGGAGTTGTCTATAGTGATTATTCTGTGTTAGTCTATTGTTATCATTCTATGTATTCGGTGTTGAGTGAATACATTTATTGATCTGTGCGAAAGCTGTGAGCTCTGTACGAGACTCTCTCATTATTATTAAATAAAGGAATACTTTTTGGTGTGGCTGGGTTTTTCCCTCAAGTAGGAGGGTTTTCCCAAGATATCTCTGGTGTCCTTGTGTTTTGTTTTATCTGTTAATTGTTGAATTCTATTCTCATTCATAAAATTTAACAGTGGGAATGATTAGTGACTTGAACTAGCAACTATTGTAAGTCAAAACGCATTGGTGGAAAGCTTGTTCATTGTCAATGTGTATGGTCTCATGAAAAACAGTGGAGAAGTGAGGTCTTTTGGTCAAGCTAACTCAGATCTTACATAACCTTGATGGAAGGTTATATTACCGGGGAACTTTGGCTCAAGAAGAGAAGCATGGGGGTATGACTGGTTTGACACTTGTTGAGACAAACTTCGAATACTTTGTTAATAGTTGTTGTCTACAAGACATAGTACCTAAGAATGTTTTGTTCACTTGGACAAATAGGAGACGAGGTTTCATTGGTATTGTAGAAAGATTGGAATGACTCTTGAAGGCAGGGGAAGTGCCACTCATTACACCTAGGCAATGGTCACAAGGTTGAAGCATGACTTCAACTCGAATACTACCCTTGCTGAAGCGTGCTTAACTATGGAGTTTCCTTGTTAACTAAGCCTAGCTAACCCCTTTGCAAAACGTATAAAAGAGTGTTGCATATTATGTACTATGAACTATGAATGATGAGATTGATTAGATGAAAATGGTTGTAGAAGATGCAATGAGCATTATTGAACATATTTATAATCACCCTTAGATTCTCAACTTGATGAGAGATCAAAACAAGGGGGAAAAGCTTATATAATTGAATGTCCTGTAATGTCCCCATTTTTTGCAAGTCTTTGATCTGATGGTGCCAAGTCATTATTGTGATCCTCGTGGTCTAGCGAGGTGTTTAGAGGGTCTTTGGTGTGAACTTACTATTTATAGTAAGTCAATAGATAGTTCCGATGAGCTCAGAAGAGTTAGAGGAGTTGAATGATGCTCTCGGTTTTCATTTCTGGCTTCCGGTTTGGGCTCCAAAAATCTTGGAGAAAGCGTCTATTTTTAGTAAGTCACCCCATCAAGTTCATTCATCATCTTTCATTATCTGGATCAATCCTGCGCAGACAGATTTCGATTCAGACACTTCTTCAGTTGTTTTCGCAAGACGGGTGGTTTATTATTATTATTTAATTAAATTTGCTAAGGTTGCCATTTTTGTTGGTATTATATGCTGGATACCTTAGTGTTATAGCTCGTTGGAACCAGGATGAAAAGTTTTAAATCTTGGGCACAAGAAACAAGGACCTTGCATGTCATAATTTCATGATATTGGTGAAAAGGCCTTTTTTGGAGCCAAATGAATTAATAAATTATATTATTCAATACGTGCATAAGTATAAAAAGTGTTTTAAGTGAAAAGTGTGTGAAAGAAGACACTTTTGAATTATAAAAGCAATGCTTTGTGAAAGGAAAATCATTCATTGTTGATTTGATAAAATTTATGAAGCTTCTTGGCTATGAGAAATGGCTAGGGTTTTGAGGACTAATTCCTCTTTCTGCAATTTGAATCATCACTGATTGATGATGAATTTTGCTTCTGAATCTTGAGAACTACAATCTGATTTTTACTGGAGAAAATACAAATTCAGTGCTGATGTATAATGGGGTTGTGATATTATCAATTTATTTTGCTGAAGAGTTACAGGAAGAAATCGTATTTGGTGAAGAAAGGGTTTGAAACATCTTGGCTGGAAACGTAGATTTCACAGGGCTGTACACTTTGAGTTGGTGGGCAATGCCAATGAACTGTGGACTGATTGCAGCATAGGTACAGGTTTGAGCAATGTTCATTCAATATCGTACGGAATTCATTCATATCCATATGTCTTTACAAGGGGGTTGTACACAGCCAAGTGTGGTTGATTGGAATTTCAAGCTGTTATTGGGGGCATTCAAACATCAAGAGCTGAGCCCTATGATTTGCAGCTAACGCAGCAGCATGAACAAGAGTCTTGGGTTCATAGGGAATGAAGCTGGATGTTGGCATTTCTTTCCCAAGCCGTAATTCATCTACAACTGCCGTTTTTTCTTAAAAAGGTGCTAGTTTATTTTATAAATGTTTGAAGTAAGAATTGGTTGAGGTTAATTGCTCAAATTCAGATTTTCTTTCATTAATTTGATAGTTAGTTTAATTGTTTATATATGTGGTGGAAAATACAAAATATATATTTGAGATTTCAAAGTATTGTTCATGAGAAATTGGTAATTTTGGAAGAATCCTATAAGTTAAGATATTGAGCAAGTTGGGCTCTTTACATGTCCAAAGATTTGTAATAATGTTGCAAAACATTTTTGGTTAGCTGACATCCTTGAAGCAGTCCTTGTGACTTAAATGAGAAACAACTAAAAGGACATTTTTTTATGATACATTTGTGAAGGGAATTGCAACAACCGTCAAGGTTACTTCAAATTTCAGTTTAATTTCAAAAGTATTTAATTTAATTGTAACTTGTAAGTTTGCAACTTAAATTTATTTGTACTTTCTAAGCATCAAAGCCTTTGGTGAGGGTTTTCTACTTGGTGGATAGAGAGAAAACCCCAATAATAGGCATTTATGAGGCCATGGATAGGGCCAAAAAGGCTATCCAAAACTACTAAAAGAGAGATAAGAGTCAGATTTTATCTCATTTTAGTGATCAATGATTGGAAGTAGAACAATTCAACAATCAACTCCCCCAACCTATTCATTTAGTGAGGTAGTACCTCAACCCCAAATTTTTCTTCTTTGACAGTTTCACAGGTGCTAATGGGGAGGTTATGGAGGACCTCCTAACATGTATTGAGAGGGTGACATGGAAACTCAAAGTAATAGACCTCATTTCTCATTTTAAGAATCAATGATTGGAAGTAGAACAATCAACTCCCCCAACCTATTCATTTAGTGAGGTAATACCTCAACCCCAAGTTTTTCTTCTTTGATAGTTTCACAGGTGCTAATGGGGAGGTTATGGAGGATCTCCTAACATGTATTGAGAGGGTGACACAGAAACTCGAAATAATAGGCCTCATTTCTTTAGAGTTGCAAGATTACAGGCATGCTAGAGGGGGGCCTTTTTCTTTGCCACTAGCTAGCTAAGAGATCCACTTCAACAAAAAGAAACAAACATTAGAATCTTTAGTTATATCTTTCAAATTACAAATTATAATTTTATTAATAGAATGTTGCTTAACGATAGTTTTATATATTACTTGTAAATTCTTGGTAGAAAGATTGGGCTGGAACCACCACAAATCTTCAAAAGCTAATCCTTCAAAATCACAATAAATTGACTCCACGACACCTCAATGACCTAGTTTTTATGCAATACAACCTTCAACTTTGCAGATGAAAGGTGGAGGACAAACCATAGGAGCTTATTGATTTGGATGAGATGTACCCTATTGTGAGCTTTTCACACCATCGCCCCATTGCAAATCGGGACCCCCTCTTTTTGCTTTGGCAATAGCAATAGTGATCTTAGGTGGTCTTGGTGGCAATTTTCAAGTCTCTAAATCTAAGGGATGAGTTTGAGCAACTTTGCCCATATAGGAGTCAAGAGTCTAGCCTAGAATCCAAGGTTCTCACTAAGACATGAAGTGAGGAGTCGCAATGAAGACAATTTGAAGGAACATTAACCTAGGGAGTGAGGAACAAAATTGAAATCAAAGTTGGAATAATGAAAATGGAGAATTCAACATGCGGATCTGAGGCAAAATTGGGGAGAATGATAGAGGGGAAACTATTCATGAAGTAAACAAAGAGAACTTGGATTTCAAAGGGAAGAAAGCACACTTAAACAAGTTTTTTCACCCTTTGGAACAATCTTGACAGCGTGGTGGAATCCACTCCCCTCTCAGGATTCCCAATCTTGACAACATTGTGGAATCCACTCCCCTCTCTGTATTTCCAATCTCGATAGCATGGTGGAATCCACTCCCTTCTCAGTATTCCCAATCTCGACGACGTGGTGGAATCCACTCCCCTCTCAGTATTCCTGATCTCAACAGCGTGGTGAAATCCACTCCCCTCTCAATATTCCCAATCTCAGTATGGTAGAATCCACTCGCCTCTCAATATTCCTAATCTCGACAACGTGGTGGAATCCACTCCCCTCTCAGTATTCCCAATACCAACAACGTGGTGGAATCCACTCTCCTCTCTTAGGATTTTTGATCTCAACAGCATGGTGGAATCCACTCCTCTCTTGAGATTTTCAATCTCGACAACCCTTGGATTTCCACCCAAGATAAAATGGTATCCAATCAAGTACAATGTTAGATCCAAGCTTTGATTGATGAAAGAAACCAAGATAAAGGGGTGGAAGGATGAATCAAGCAAAGTTCTAAGTCTTGTTGGAATTTGAAGAGCAGATCCAATGAAAATCAGATTAATGATGAGGGAAAAAATCATGGAAAATGGCATCTAAGATACAGAAGGCAAACAAGGGGCAATGAATTTATGATTTTGGGAGTTAATATGCAAAGTGATTAATCCCGAGAATATGGTACAATGCACTCCTCTCTCAAAATTTCTAATCCTGACAGCATGGTGGAATCCACTCCCCTCATAGGATTCCCACTCCCAACAGACCTCAAGTTTCCACTCCAAGTTTTAAACAAAGCTTTGATTCCTAGCTAATCCTTACAATGAATTGAGATGTTTTTAAGCTGCAAATCGAACTTTTATGGTAAAATTCAATCTCCTCCATATAAAGAACCATAAAATCAAGCTTCAAACTTGGAGGAATTCGTGAAGAATGATCAGATCCTGAGACTAGGATTTTGGACAAGTATTCAATCGATGAATGATGAAAATCAGAATGAAAAAATGTGAGGATGGACCTTAAAAATGAGCTTGAGGTCATGAAATATGAATTGAGGGTGGCTGAGAGAACAAATTGTAAGCCAAATCCAAATTTGGGGTAATCCCGACAGTGAGGTGGAATCTGCACCTCTCAGAGGATTCCCAATCCCGACAATGAGGTGGAATCCGCACCTCTCTCAGGATTCCTAGTCTCGACAGCACCCAAAATTCCACCCTCAAATTTCAGTCCTATGTTGTTTCTTGCATCAAAATATAAGCATTTCAAGGCATAAATCAGAACTCATCATCAAAACAAGCCTGATTCAGGTAGGTTGTATGACCAAAATTTTCATGAAAAATATGAAAATCTGATTTCATGTACAGCTGGGCGACTTGGATTAAATTATAAAATTTAAATTATTATTTTTTTTGCCAATGGAGAAAGTCGTCCTTTGAGAGGAATTTTAATTGTTTAAACAAATGATTTCATTGGCCAAGTACAGGGGCAGATCGGCCTAGACCAAAAGGCATGGCTCTTCAACCCAAAATGCCTATATAAAAGAGGGAGTTGATTTCATTTGACATCATACCATTTCTCTTCTCCATGAGCGGGTCGAATTCACCATGAGAGGACGGTGATTTTATCATAAGGGAGCAGCGATTTCCTGATTGGAAAGTCAATCTTGAAGAGGATTTCAAAAGGGTAAATCTCTGATTTTATTAAAAAAATCAGAATATGGAGATTGCCAAGACAAAAATCTGGGCTAAAAACAAGAAAATTGGAACTAAAAGGGAAATCTGGAAAGAAATAAAAAATCCAATCTTAGAAAATTGAGGATTATTGATCAAGTAGAGGAAAAGGTTGATTTAAGGTTGATCTAGGTGTAATTTTATATCGTGTAGGCTTTCAGATTTTCTTTATATTGTTTATACTTATCAATTTTGTGAGCTTAATGCAATTCCTGTTTTGTTTTGCAAGGTAACCATGAAGGAGGGAAGGCTGAATCGAGATTCACTCATTAGAGCAATTTGGAAGATTGGAACATGGATGGTATGCAAATCCTCAATCATCATGCCAACAAAAATGGATGCTACAAGGTCAAGTTCAAAACTTCAAACAAGAAGATAGCGAGGAAAAGAAAGATGATGCTCAAAGTTGAAAATGCAAATTCAAGATCAAGATCAAGATGGAATTCGAAAACAATGAACAAGGAGAAAGAACAAATTTGCAAGACTACAAGGAGAGAAAATTTATCACCAGCTTGAATTTTCTTTGGAAATCCAAGTTCAATTTGAAAGATCCAACTGCATGAAGACTTTGTCACCTCAAGAAGATCAAGGTTAAGGCATCAAAAGAGGCATTAAGTTTGCAAGTACAAGAAAGTTCCAAATCATGGTAATGAGAAAAATTTCAAAGAACAAGATGGAAAAAAATTGAGACGATGAAGCAATTTGGGAATATGCCATCATATTCCCAAGGCATTGATCAAGTCTATGAGATAAGGATGCTAAGGTGGCACCCACTTGTCTTCAGCCAATCATAAGGCTCTAGTTACACGTGTCCAAACACATTCAATCATCTTATGCCAAGTGTACCTCTACCTTATCTATTTTCCCATTGGCTCTCAAAGCATTGTAATTTTCTTATTGGCCCACAAGGTGGTGCCTTGATGTAATTGGATGATAGTGTGGCAACCCCAATTAGGACTTGTAATGGATTAATCTTTGTAAGAACCCCAACAGTTCTAACCAATGCAATTGATGATGTTTCCTTGAATTTTAAAAGTTTTTGCAATGGGAAAGTTATACAAATGAAGCAAATTGCAAGTATGATGAAATATAACTAATTAATGACAATTATGTCACTGCTGTTACAAATGTAATTTATTTAATTTTTACCCAGAAGTTCAAAATATACAACCAGATGGCAAGTACAACAATACTTTGCAAGATTAATACCTGGAATGAAGAATACACCATTTATTTGTAAATTTGAACACGAATGGTGACTGTTGTAGCTTTTTTTCAGCTTATTGAATGTTTATTCAGATCAGAAAATGTATAATTTCTGCCCAGAATTAGTAAACAGTGATAAAAGATGTCAAATACCTTTGAAACAGGCACCAAACAGCCTTCTAAAGAGATCGATTCTTCCCACAATGAGCACGTGGGTTCATAGATGGCTGGGAAGTGGCTATGAAAGTCTAGTATAGTCTTTCAACTTGCAGCAAACAACAATAATCTGATCGTCCTATGCATTCAATGGATAACTTCCACAATAAACCCCCAAACACCACTAATATATATTATCAAGTGATGATCATTCTTGCATATTATAGGCACGTACTAGCTAAAGGAAGAAGAGTATAAAATCTGGAGATGACTGCTCACAAAACTCTTTCAATCTACAAATAAATGTCTTCAAATTGATCTCCGAATGATCAGATAAGACCTTCGTAAATGCACAAACCTCTGAAAGGCTGATGTAGAACAATGGCTAGCACAACCAGCAATCTCAATGCAATCTTTCAGCACCTCAAAGCTGAGTAATGATGGCTTCCAAACTTGCATTGGCTCCTTGGAACCCTTGCTAGAGAAACTCGTAAATTTCACCAAGTATCAAAGCACAAAAAATGATTAGTTCCATATATGAGAATGAGCTCTTGAGACCCTCTTTATTCTTTCTTGTGAGAGCTCAAACACATTCCTTACCAATGTGGGATAAAAGATATACTTTTTTCCTTTTAATAATCCATTTACTCGAATGCTTTGATTAATATCTTGGCTTAAGCTTCCATGAATTAATTAAATAAATGGCCCCTTCCAATGATGACTCAACCCTCAACTTAAGTGAAATTACAAAGTTAAATTATAACTTTATAATAAGTCATTTAAGGATTTAATAATATTTGGCCACTAAAATAATAACAACTCCCAAAATACTTATCCTTTAAATATGTTGTCTGAAACAAGAGTCACGCCTATTATTTCCCCACATGACCAAATGCACTTTCCAAAAATAGAAAGGGTCCTTCTCGAACAACATCAGGCTTACTATAAATAGTAAACGTGGCAAAAGTATAGCAAATGAAGTCCAAATGACACCAAACCAAAGTATTTTGAATCCTAAAGTAGATGCCCACTGAAAGAGACCCTCTATCCATCCTCATTAGCCTACGAGGGTCACATGATAGGCTAATCCATCCATAATCATGGTCACACTAAAAAAGGGACATTACAGTCCTCCCTCCCCAAGATTGTTTCTCCTCAAGCAATCACAGGAATCAAAGAAACACAATGATCCACTCGGATCCCAAGGATAAATATATATAATGTCCTTGGCGTCACCTGCAAACTCCTGTGATGATAACACTATCCACAAAGCTACCCTGAACATACTGTCACCATACCGACAATGGTGACTCACCCAATCCGCAGTGCCAATCCTATCTCCACCTAGATCCCAGTAGAGAAGAAACTCACATCCATCCATAACAAGGAAAAATGGATATCCAATATCATTTGCTAGATCAAAACTCCCTGCACACCCTACCCATCTGCCATGAGTATGAAGTCTATCCGTGCAATAGGAACTAGTACTCTCATATCCCAGATACCCACCCTCTACAAAATCATCATAGATATGTTGCCCCTACAAGTCACCTCCTGCTAACTTGCAGTAACTAACTCCATCAGTTGTAGATGGAGAAAACCCATCCCATAAAGGATGATACAACCTTGGAACCAACCCACACCAACGTGCAACTAAATCCTCAACCGGTGGGTCAAAAGAGAAATGATGAGCACTCCTCACTATGTAATCATGGTGAAATGCTCCAATCTCTATCAGAGGCTCATCAAAATCTAACCTCGAATCAAGAGATGGCTCCAATCTTTAACTCTGAACAACTTTTTGGGTAGGATCCTGGGAAACCCTCTCAGCAAACCCAGCCACAAAATCTCTATGGGGAAGCATTGTAGTCAAGGTATCTAAAATCATTCCCACTAACAGCTGAATACCGCGAGAACCCCGGATGGAAGTACCCTCAGAAGTTCCGAAGGGCCCTTCCCGCAAAACCAGACTCTCAAGCAAGTACTCCATGAAAGACTCTGTGCAGTAGAAATTATAAGAAACAGCATCAACCTGCTCCCCTGCAATCCACAACTGATCCCTCAAAAACTGTGGCACTACCAACTGCCTACTGCTATCAGTTGTAAGAGATGAAGAAATAGATTTACTTCCAACAAAAAGAAACAAATCACCCTGAAAGCTTGTCCCCAAACCAAATGATACCATGTCCATGTCATGTGAATCAAAGGGAGTAGTCTCAGAAACTGGCACATAGCTCTCCGACGAATCCACCATTGCTACCTCAAGTGTAGTATCCCCGATGGATATTTTCCCAATATTTCTCATGTGAATCAAAGGGAGTAGTCTCAGAAACTGGCACATAGCTCTCCGACGAATCCACCATTGCTACCTCAAGTGTAGTATCCCCGATGGATATTTTCCCAATATTTCTCAAGTACATCTCAGAAAATTAAACAAATAATTGCATGCAATAAACTATCGATTCAACAGAAATTAACCAGCAATATGCTCCAATAAATTCCTCAAAAAATGTTATTGAATTATACAACAGCAATACAACACTGGAATTACAAACAATCCAACATGAAATATAGTTTGCAACAATGAGATCAAATAACATGAACCTAGAAGTGCAATGGTGAACTCCATTGCGAATCCACCTCAAAGATGAAATGGGTTTCTGTCCAATCCACTGAAAAAGCTTGAAGGTTTCTGTCCTCAAGTTTCAAAATCGAAAGTTGGAAGCTTCTTGGATTCTCCAAGAGAATAGAGATAAATTCATAAAAACAAAAAACGTCCCAAATGAGTCTCCTTTTCCTCCTTAAAAGCAACAAGTGACTCTTCAGTTTCCCTTTCTCTGTCCTTTCATATTTCCACTGTAAGTTAATATGTCCATATAATAATAAAGTGGCATAGTAATAAACCATGAAATCTTCTGGCATTAAAATGGATGACCAAACGAACTCGAAAGTCGATGAGTGAATAGCTTGCCGGAAAGCTCTCGACGATAAGCTCCCAACCCAACATTGAAATGCCAAAAAAATTGAGCTCTGCTAACTTACCATAAATAGTAAGTATCTAGAAACCCCGCGGAAACTACTCTGATTGGCCTGAAACTGGCATTGCCTAGGCCAAATATAGCACTCATCCATATAAAGTCCAAGTTAGCCCATCAAACCAGGGTAAAACGGCTTACGCTGCAACAAGGAATAATGTGCTCGAAAAAGGGGACATTACAGTCCTCCCTTCCCAGAGAGTGCTTGCCCTCAAGTAATCGGTATCGGAATGTTGTGACCGAAATGCCTGGATCCCATACCAACCTCAAGGGAGTTGCCCCACTCTGCTGCTGAACTATCCTGATAAAAACATGAGCTATAAGATGAAGCCACTCATTAACCCTCCAAAACAGCAATACATCAGTCGTACTAATACCAGGATCCCAAACGATTAGGCTGACACGATCACCAAATAGGAATGAATAGAAATGTCTCAAGATGTAATTAACACAAGTCAGCCCTTCCACAATGAGAGGTAACTCGAGGAAAAGCATATTACCCATCCTACAATAAGACATGGTCGCCCATCCTGAATTGCTGAAGTAGGAACCAAACTACTCAATAGCTGAAATCACTCTGTCACTCTAGTCTTGTGACCAAGACTCATCTCTAGTAACTGGACCTGGGTCCCAAACTCTGTAATCAATCTCATCCTCGTCATGGGGAGTGAAAATGTCTTCCTCATCTAGCTCAAAAAGGGGATTATCAAATGTCAAATCAACATCCATCTCAAACAAGAAATTGTCAACCAACTGGAAGTTATCCAACTCATAAAGAAGTTATGGATGATCCAAAGATTTGTTATTTGATTTCTTGGGACAGCTATCCAAGTCATAAGTCTGTTGTATGCTATCGAGTTCCTGAATCACTTCTTGAAAGAACTCAGACCTTCCTTTGTCGTCCTATTCCCTGTAATGATTAGTGGCAACAATCTGATTTCTCACTTCCTAAAGAGCAATTTGGGTGTGCTCCAATGTTTCTAGAGCAATAATAAGCTTCCTATTGAACTTATTAACCTCATCCTCTCTTTCCCTCAATTGTTCAATATATTTTTCAGCAACCTATAACAGGAAATCACGATTTGAAAGTAAAAATAGATATTCTAATTTCCAAATCTCAAAAGTTGTTTTGACCCCCTGTAAATCAGCAAAATAAGATCCACTCCTTAAACCACTTTGCCATTTTTCCATCCGAGCCTTCCTGTAAAGATCTTCAATAATCTTGTGAGTGCTATCATGATGTACAAGAGCTGCAACAACGGCATCATCATTAACTTTCAGCAGATTCTTCAAAGCATGTTGCTCATCATTGTCATTTTGGAATGCATTCTCTGATTGGTCATCTAAATCATCATTATGCATAAGTGAGGTGCTGCTATAGAAATCACATGATTCCTCATAACATGAATCGCTGAAGGCATCCAACTAGTTGTCACAATCTTTAACCATAATTTTGTCAATCTTAGCTTCTAAGTCACCAAAGTAGAGCTTTGAACACTCTTCACTTGCAGTCATTGATTCTTCCTCCACATTAACCATCTTGGCTGATTGAAAACTATTTTCCTTTGGATCTTCATCATGTCCTATAAGAGATGTACTCAAAACTACATCTTCATCCCCACTTGGCTGCAATATATCTTCTCCCTGGATAATACCGCAAACATGTTCATGAGATCAGACCTCTTGGCATATAAAACAAATCTGCCCTTTTCTCATTTGGTTCTTGCTCATTTTCGGAGATCCTACAACCTATATGCCTATTGATATTCACTCATTTTCAGTCAATAAATCCTTGAATCTTTCAACCTTATGCTCAATCAATTCAGCTGAGAGTTCATATGCCACGGGTGAGATATTTTGTTCTCCTCTCTAGATTGTCAACAAATCTGATTGCAACTGCTTACAAGTGTGATTATCCCCATCTAAGATCAAGGACATGATAGTTTTTATGCAAGCCTTCACATTGTTTGGATGATGCTTTCCAAAATTACACAGGAGGCATTGAAATAGCTGTTGAATCATAATGACACAACCGAGATTCAACATGGGAATGAAAATTCTAGTTTTTGCCATTAGTTCCAAGATTTTTGTCTGCTTACCAAAGGTAGGACCTTTGTCATTATTTAGTCCACCTAAACTATCCACAATCAGTTGTAATACCTGCTTCCAAATGTTATCAGTATAAGGGGTAATAGGAGCTGTAATCCGTGTGATCTCACTGAGACATGAAGCAACTACAAGCCTAACATCTTTATGAGGATGTTTCATAAACCTTTGATGGACTAAAGCAACCATAGAAGGCTGCAAGGCCCAATTGAGGAGTCTACAATTAGTCGGTTCTATCCTAGATAGATATGAATCTATCTCTTCCAATTTGACAAACACACCGCCTATAGATTTCCTATTCTCCAATTGCCATCCAAGGCAATATAATTCATTCCCTATTTCAATTTCTTTCTATCGGTCCCTTAAATGTTCACCCTTAAAGGTGTCAATGAATTCTTTTGAGAGCACCTTCCATTTCATATTTTCCATTGTTTAAACTTTGTTTTCTGAATTTCTCTGAACAATTTGGCAAAAACTTGGCACATATAAAATGAGGATTTCAAACAACCATTGGTTTTGAACATAAATATTTGTGTTTAATGACACTAATGCAGACTTCAAACACTATATCGTGATGATACCAAGTTCTTAGCATCGATGTTCATCCAAAATACTAGTTGCAGATTACACAATACCATAACAAATATAAAAATGTCAAGCACATGGAAGTTGGGTTTCCTTGCCTTGATTATGCAATGTCGAAGCTGATTTCTCAGAAAATATTCACCAGTCTTCTTCAGATGTTCAATGCCCAAGGTTCTTGACAGCAACAATAGGAGACAATTTCTTGAAATAACACACAGTTGCAACCAAGAGTAATTAATTGTTCATGTATCCTTTTTATCTGCCGTAACATAACAAAGAGTTGTTCAACGCAATTTCCATCAATTCCAGTACCATTATGTTCATTCAAGGTTGTGATAGTGTCCACTTTTTTGAAGCATAGGACTGCAGCTCCTATTTACTGATAGATAGTGCACCTAACATTGATGGTTGCATCCCTATCTTTGAATCTGGAGGTTTGTTGTCCGTCTGTGAGCTAGAGCTAAATAGCCCAGGAAATCTATATCGACTTCAATAGAGGCTTCAAGCATCCCTTATAATCTACTATAGAAATGATGGTTCCATATCCAGCTAGCAGAAGACTTTAATGCCAAGTCTTGAATTTTCACAGGAAACATATATTAAATATGGAGCACCAACTCTGACCTCGATGGTTGAGGTAATTTGGTTGCACTGCTGTCTCAGATACACATTCTGAAGTCACAAATCGAGACTCATAAATCGTGTCCTCCAAAAATCACAATGTTCTTCCCAGCTAACACATACTGTGCCTACAAAAGTTCATGTGCAACTAATAATTGTCGTTTCAGTGTGAAGTAGTCGGCAAAGCCTAGGAACCTGCACAACGAATTTTGCCACATGCTATCCCCTGGGCTATGAATAAACTCCACAGTACTTAGGAAATATTATTCACAGATATATTAGAGTTTGGAAAGAATGAAGTTGGCCTTCAATATTGCTGACAGCTCTTTGAGATGAAAAACCCAATAAATTAACTCGATATATTTCTTGAAATCAACAACCCTACAAAATATTTCCCATTTTCTTTGATGCCACCAGAACTATAATTCCCAGCCTTAAGCTATTTGCATACTTTAGATATACCAAGGTCTTTGTGTATCAATATTTCTCACAGCATTGACCACAATTGATAATGCTTTATCAAACATTAGGAGCCAGTAAAACTTTATTATCTCCTAATACTCTTACGAGGAATACGAACCATTACATCTTGCTCTGTAACTGCCGACATTATCTTAACGAACAATTTCCATAGTTCTGACGACACTTCTAACCTTCGTTGCTCCCAGAAACTCTGCGACTACAGGCTGACGACACTTCTAACCAAAATTGTCATTACTGCCTTCTTCCCCACACAGTTTCTATGTCTTTCGACATATTCCTTGCGAGTTTCTTGAAGACATGTATGTGAAGGAAAACAAAACGCCTCCCTATCTTTCGCAACATGCGAATTACATGTGTTACAATCTCAGCAGCAACTTTCCTTTCTTGTTCAAACCAACCGTAGAGGAAACAGAATGATAAGAGCGTTGTTGATTTGCATGGAAGCCGAGTGTAGAAAAGGATCTCCGGATTTTAATCAAAGTCAGACTTAATATGAAATGAAATATATCTGTGACTTCCAAGACTAAATAAATATTTTGTTCAGTTCTAACATATGTTTTTTTTTTAACAAACATCTATGTCTCACGCCCAAGTGCTGGTAGCAACAAAATATAGTGACCTCTGATATTATAATGTTTAGAAGCCTCAAAATAGTCTGCTCCCAGGAAAAAGATATCGCTCAACCTCAAAAAGACTGCTCGAAATATTGATCAATATTCCACACGGGAATTTTAAAAAATTTAGCCGCACGATCAATATGAAATCACCAGCCTAGAATATAACTCGGCAACTTAATAAATATCGCTCCAATATAGGATCAATGTATTTCATCGAGCGGAAACAATAATGTTTCAATTATTGCCCAGGAATGGGCTAAAACTTCCCAAACATTCACAGCAAAACATTATATTAAAAGCATCCGCTAATATTTAATTTGAAGTTTCTACAAATATCCATTTCTTCAAAGTCCTGACTATAATATATATCTCCTTTCAAATAAACCCGTTTAAATATTTTAATCTTTCTCAACGATATTTATAAATACCATTCTTTCAAAACATTAAACTCTGCATTTATCAAGCTTGTCGCATGACATTCGTGTTAAGGATCCTGAATAAATATTATAAATCCTTGATATAGCTCCAGAATAGATCAAAACGATGCCAGTAATAATAAATTTGTGCAACTTTAGCATACCCAGCCAATATTTGCCTCTATAAAACTTTTATGTAAATGATAAGACTTCACAAGCTGGCAAGAAAACTCACTCTGATACCACTGTAGTATCCCCAATGGATATTTTCCCAATATTTCTCAAGTACATCTCAGATATTTTAACCAATAATTGCATGCAATAAACTATCGATTCAACAGAAATTAACCAGCAATATGCGCCAATAAATTCCTTAGAAAATGTTATTGCATTATACGACAGCAATACAACAACAATGGAATTACAAACAATTCAATCTGAAATACAGTTTGCAACAATGAGATCGGATAACATTAACCTAGAAGTGCAATGGTGAACTCTGTCGCGAATCTACCTCAGAGATGAACTAGGTTTCCGTCCAATCCACAAAGAAAGCCTGAAGGTTTTCGTCCTCAGGTTTCAAAATCGTAAGTTGGAAGCTTCCTGGATTCTCCAAGAGAAGAGAGATAAATTCATAATATCAAAAAATGTCCCAAATGAGTCTCCTTTTCCTCCTTAAAAGCAACAAGTTGTGACTTCAGTTTCCCTTTCTCTGTCCTTACGTATTTCCACTATAAGTTAATATGTCCATATAGTAATAAAGTGGCATAGTAATAAACCATGAAATCTTCTGGCATTAAAATGGATGACCAAACGAACTCCGAAGTCGATGAGTGATAGCTTGTCGGGAAGCTCTCGGCGATTAGCTCCCAACCCAACACTGAAATGCCAGAAAAAACTGAGCTCTGCTGACTTACTATAAATAGTAAGTATCTGGAAACCCCGCGGAAACTACTCTGATTGGCCTGAAACTGGCATTGCCTAGGCCAAATATAGCACTGATCCATATAAAGTCTGGGTTAGCCCATCAAACCAGGGTAAAACGGCTTACGCTACAAGGAATAATGTGCTCGAAAAAGGGGACATTACATCAGGCCTCTCGGCAACCTGGTCCATGTCATTTGTCATTGTGCTAACAACTGGAGAACTTGATACCACAAAACTCTCTCTGCAATCCTCCACTGAAGCACTCACCTCCTCTGTCACTACTTTTGTCTCAACGATGGATGTAACTGTCTCCAACACATCCATCACTACCAAATGTGGAAGCTAACTCACCACCAACCACCACTATATGCAACTGAACTGAATCTATGGTTGGCAGAGACTGCATCCGCTCCAACTCCACAGTCACCTCTCCCAACTACAATTGCGACTCTTGAAGAGACCAGTGAGTTCCCTCTAAAGCCTCAGAAGTCGTTGTGAGCTCCTACGTAAGTTCACACAACTCCTCTTCTCTAAGCAACAAAGCCTCATATGTCATACTTCCCCACTCAACTAGGTGATCTTAGTCGGCTACCAATTGTAAATAGTTATGTCTCAAAATCCTGACAGCCTCCCGCAAGGAATGAATCTCTGATAGGGAAAGGTAACAACCGCCATGCTCAACTGCCATAGGAGCACCCCATATGTTTACTTCCAACAGCTAACGAGCAGCATCGAAATGCTTGAGAGTAGAAGTAATGTCTCTCTTGCCGACTTTCAATTGGCTAGTCACATGATGACTCTGCACAATGGGCCTCCTATGTACAATCTCAACTACATTGTCCACACTATGGAAGGAAGTTGTATCCAACAAACTCCCCTCAAGATCACTGTATCTCTGTGTACTATCATCTGAACACACATCTACCAACTGAGTACGGACATCAGACTCATCCTCATCTACCCCTGAGGAAGCTACTGCTGAGTCTGACTCATCACAATCCTCAGCTACCTCATCCTCGGTAACCACATGACAATCCAGATCCTTGGACCCATCCTCACTAACAACTCAGAGTCCTCCCCCAGGGTCTGATAAATCAAGCATGACTCGGTGCAGGTAGAGTCATCCTCATGAGTCATCGAAGAAGTAACCTCATCTAAAGAAGTGGAAGCCCCGATTGTAACAAACTCTTGCCACTCATATGCTTCCCCATCCTAATTTGTAAGTCTCTGTAAAAAAGGATCCTGAGACCCACCACCATCAGATGATAATACTGAGTCAACTCTCAATGTCTGATATAAAAGACCAGACTCACATCATCCTCACACTCAACATCAGAGGTATCCACAATGCTAGTGTCCACATCATCTAACTGAGACCCCTCTGCTAACTCTTGCTGCATACATGACTCAATGTCATCACATGAATCATCTACATTGTGGCATGAATCTGTCACCTAACTCATCTGTAACAGTCACATCATGAGTGTCATCACTTGATAGCTCCATGCCCACATCCAAAATACAGGAAAAGACTGTTGTCTCCTGTATTGACTCAACACTACGACTGCTGTCATAAACATCAGAGATGTACGAGCTCATATACTCCTTGCAGTCCTCAAAAATAACACCATCATCTAAGGTGTCAGAATCCATAGTGGTATCTACAACATCCTCCACTCTCACACTATCCACGGCATCAAGAACAGGCTCACATAATGGAGTGTTGTCCTAAAAATCAGACCATGTATCACTAACTCTAATAGGCTTGGAATGTTGAAACTCAGTACCACTATCTGCCAACAACACAGGCACATCCACATGTCCCTGTAAAAAGTCTCCACCTGTCAGTGTGCAAATAGGACTAGTGGTTGTTCCACTAAGTACAGGAACATCTCCACCATGATCAGTAGCAGCTGAAAATTCATCATGAAGATTTCTGGATGTCTCACCTGTGAAAACCTCTCGTTTTTCTTCCTGCATTCTTCATGAGGAAGACTTTTTGAAGGAAACGATAAACCTAGCTGCCCTGTCAATAGTCGTTGGATCTGAAAGTTGGGCCTTTAGCCTTTCCTGTGTTTGCCTCAATTTCTCCATTTCGTTTTCCAAGGCACTTGTTTGTTTCCTAAAACATGCTTGACTGGTTTCCATATTTACTTGGTTTTCTGTATTTATCCATCACTGAAATAACCTGAAAGAGTGCTGACCACTCACAAAACAAGCATGGGAACTTAAAATTTCCAGCCTCGCGGGATGGCAAGAAACTGCTCTAATACCACTGTAAGAACCCACAGTTCTAACCAATGCAATCGATGATGTTTCCTTGAATTTTGAAATTTTTTGCAATGTGAAAGTTATACAAATGAAGCAAATTGAACGTATGATGAAATATAACTAATTAATGACAATTATGTCACTATTGTTACAAATGTAATTTATTTATTTTTTACCCAGCAGTTCAAAATATACAACCAGATGGCAAGTACAACAATACTTTGCAAAGATTAATACCCAGAATGAAGAATACACCATTTATTTGTAAATTTGGACACAAATGGTGATTGTTGTAGCTTTTTTTCAAATTATTGAATGTTTATTCAGATCAGAAAATGTATAATTTCTACCCAAAATTAGTGAACAGTGATAAAAGATGTCAAATACCTATGAAACAGGCACCAAACAGCCTTCTAAAGAGATCGATTCTTCCCACAATGAGCACGTGGGTCATAGACGGTTGGGACGTGGCTATGAAAGTCTAGTATAGTCTTTCAACTTGCAGCAAACAACAATAATATGATCGTCCTATGTATTCAATGGATAACTTGCACAATAAACCCCCAAACACCACTAATATTTGTTCTCAAAATGATGATCAATCTTGCATATTATAGGCACGTACTAGCTTAAGGAAGAACAGTATAAAATATGTAGATGACTGCTTACAAAACTCTTTCAATCTGCAATTAAATGTCTTCAAACTGATCCCCGAATGATCAGATAAGACCCTCGTAAATGCACAAACCTTTGAAAGGCTGATGTAGAACAAAGGCTAGCACAACCAGAGTTTGCATGGTGGTCATGGATTTCAGAGACATCATTTGATTGGGCAGCTAAAGGTGAATGATAGTCAGATTGCCACAACCATTGAGCATTTTGATGTTGCTCGTCAGGTGTTGGCTACCTATGGTTGGGGTACTCCTGTGACAGATGAGCACGGTGATAGTGCCCTTTCCCTTGTAAAGTTCCATTCACTACGTGAAGCTATCGGGATAATGAAACATAATTATTTGCAGTTATTGGCTGACAGAGACTATCTTCTTGAGTGGGGTTGCACTTTCTATGATGCGCTGAAGGGAAGGAAGAGGAGGTAGATGAGCTCACTCGTGAGCTTGAGGCGACTACAAATTTATTGGAGAGCGCCTAGCTGGCTCTTTAGGAGTCGCAATCACGGTTAGATGTGGTTACCATGGAGTTGAGCCAAGCATAGTCTTCACCAACTACAGATATAGCTCATCTTCCTACAGTGGCAGTTGGTGATGATTTGATATTCATGGCTTGTAGTGAGGACGTGACTACATCCATCGTTGATATTGGTGCAGTAGTTTCAGATGGGATGAGTACCTTGGTTGAGAGTTGTAGAGCGCCACTTATTACTTCAGATTCTCCTCAGGTTAGCACGATGACAAATGATTCAGGTCAGATCATTGGTAGCTATTGTGTGGCAATTCTAGATTCCTCAGAGAATTGTGCGTCAATAGACTACACTACTTCATCACCATTACAGGGGGCTCACACAGCATCATCTGGTTGGGAGTATGGCTCTCATGTTGATTTGTTTCCTTCTCCTAAAACAAACATGTTACTTCATTTCATGCAATTGATGGTGATGGACAACTTGTTGTGTTACAGGGTTAGAGTGATCAGTTGCAGGTTTCAGTGGGTAAGGTTGATTATGCTTCATATCATTTCTACTACACATACATTTATTGAGTACCTACTTGAGAGTCCGGAGTTTCAAGAGGGAAACTTTGGAGTCTCTAAGGCTACTCTAATCCGAGGTTCTTGCGGCATTCAACATTTAGTGAGAGCAATTGTAGAAACTTTGACTACAATGCTTCCTCACAGAGATTTTGTGGTTGGGTTTGCCGAGAGGGTTACCAGAGACCCTATCTAATCAACTCTTTGGGGTCAAAGATTGGAGCCACCTCCTGATTCTTGAGTTGTTAGTATCGAGCCATTGATCGAGATCGGAGCCTTTTACCGTAACTACACAGTGAGGAGTGCTCGTCGTTTTTCTTTTGATCCGCATGTAGAGGTCTTGGTTATGCGTCAATGTGGATTGGCTCCAAGATTATACCATCCTTTATGGGATGGGTATACACCATCTTCAGTTGATCGAGTTAGTAGCTGCAAGATGGTCGGAGACCACTTGCAAAGTCAGTACATCCATGGCAGTTAAGCGAAGGATGGATATCGTGGTTGTGACAGGCACCCTTGGGAGTCCTTATCTTCGTAGTACAGTTGGATTTCACACCCATGGCGAATCGGTAGAGTGTAGAGGGAGATTTGGTGTAACATATGCTTTCAGATATCCTTACCTCCTTATGATGGAAGGATGTGAGTTTTGTTTATACAGGGATCTAGGTGGTGACAGGGTTAGCACTGCAAGTTGGATGGATCCCGTTGGATGGCTTCACCATTGTCAGCATGATGACAACGTGATCAGATTAGCGCAGCAGAGGTCTGAGATTATTCTTCTTAGCAGGCTTCTATTCAGGATTTGGGATCCAGGCATATTTTGTTGGACACTCTTTAGTGTGTTATGGGATCCTTCATGTGCATCGGGGTTCCAAGTTGAGTTCATTGGGGAGTATTGCAATGGGTACATGATTTGGATTACTTGCAAGTTCACTTTCGATCCTCATGTACATGTCTTGTTTCAGATGCACAGTTTCAATGCGCACAGATTGGACAAATGGATTGTTGTTCATTTCTATGCAGTTGTGATCATTCTGTTGGTTCAGAAGTGTTGTTGCAGTGTGGGACATTTCATAGTTTTCATTTAGATCTCCAGTGTAGTGGAGTTTCTTTGCAGTCATGATTACTTGGGGACAAGCAATCTTAGGGAGGGCGGACTGTAATGTCCACATTTTCATGAGCATTAGAGATTGAGGAATCAGCCTATTATTGTGTCCCTTGTAGGCTAATTATTGTGGATAGAGGGTCTTTTGAGGTAGAGGCTTGCTTAATGGAAGTTCTTGTCTTCTCTAGAATTCAGTATGTTCCAGTTTGGTCTTCGTTTGGCTCAAATTGGACTTCGTTTGGGCTCAGTTTCATATACTTACTATTTATAGTAAGTCTGAAGTTGATAGAGATGAGCCCTTTCTATTATTAATAAGGCAGTCATGTGGACAGAGGATGCAATGGTTGACTCCCTAGTTTAGATGGCTTGTCAAAATAATGAGTATTTAATGAGATATTAATATTTTAGTGGCCTTTAATGATGCTTAATTATTTAAGTTATATTTTAAAATTATAAATTGACTTTACAACAAAGTGGGGGCCATGTTGAGGGCAATGCGTAATTAATACTCATTGATTAAAAGTGTGCATTTTTAATGATATATTATAAAGTCAACTCATTATTATAAAAGCAAATATCAAAATCACTAAAGAGCTTTGCTAATGTAGATTCATGGGGAAATATTATAAAAGAGCCTTGGAGAGAAATCATTGAGCTTGAAGAATTGTGAATTCAAAATTATGAATTCTTCTAAGTGTTTTTGCACTTTGAACTGGTGAAACTATCCAGTGAATTGTCCCTGTAAGTCATATTCAAAGACCACAATTGTGCCACAAATTGGGACAGATTTGAGAGAGGGTTTTCAGCATTTTTATTGAGGGAAATAATTATAAGTCTTCAGTTGGCGACTGTGTTGAGTGTTTTAGGAAGCCACCATTACTCTACAGGCAGTGGCAATTACTTGGAGGGTCTGTGTTGGAGATATGTGTAGCCAACAGTATTCTACAGGCAGCGACCATTGATAAGAGGCTGTGCTCTGATTGTATGAGCAGCGTATGACAGATTTGAGGCACGTTTGGATGTGCAGGCCCTTCATTTATAAATTCTTAACTTTTGCATCAATTTGGAATGTTTCCAGGGGCAGCAATTTCAATGTGGATTAAAATATGAAGCATGCAATAAGGAAGTGTTAAACCAAAATCAAGAAGAAGAAAATCAAGAGGATGAATTGGGAGAGTTTACTGCACCTTCATGGTTGTAGAAAGGATAAAGAAAAGACAAGCAGTAGTTGCACAACCAGTTGAGAGTATAGAAGAAATTGTGAAGAGAAATGACAAAGAGAAGGACAAGATACCAGCCCAAAGGTTCTACTAGGTCATAAAAAATAACATAGGCACACGCACTGTGCAACTTGCAGTCCCAAAAGTGGACAAGGCTAGAGGAGAAATGCTTCCACAAGATTTTGACATCAAGGAACATGAGTTAGGACATGCTACTAAGAGACAGGAGGTAGAAGAAGCACATGGATCTATTCAAGCCTTGGAGGAAAGGATAAATAGGGAAGTTGGAAAGAAAAGGAGCTACAGAGAGGAGAACAACCAATAGAAGATTATATTAGATAGTTGATGAATCCACTTCAACAGGGTGATCAGACATTTGTTCCTCGAATTACATATTCTAGTGGATCAATGGATGGATTGGAATAGATAGGATTGACAAGACAAGAGGCAAGGAGATTGGTGACAACAGTATTTAAGGAAGCAAACAAGTTCATTGTAAAGTTTGTCAAAACATATGACACCGTGCTCTCTCTTCAAGAACAAGTACAAGCTATATTGAAGGTATGTGAAGATTTTTGCCAGGTCATGATAAAGACTCTTTCAAGGTTACATGCAATCATGGAGATACGCAAGTAAAGAATCAAGTGTTAAAGAAAGGGCAAGATGTCAATTTCCCCGCATGGTATCGGGCATTAGCTCACAGGGGTGATGTACTCAAGTAGGTGGATTCCGATTGTTTGTCTACAATTGATGTTGTTTTGGAGGTCAAGAATAATATACTCAATTATGTGAGAACTATATTTCACTTGGAGGTGGAGGATGATCAAAAGTTAAGTGTTGAACAATTATAGGACAAGGTGAAAGACACTTACTTCTTGGAAGCCACCCCACTTATGTTCAAGCATTTGGAAACAGCTTCAAAATTTTCAAACTTTGTGGCTATTTGTAATGCAGCTGAGTGGGAAAGGACAAGTACCACTTGTACAAGCGATATGGAATATCATGAGTATAGACTCAGATTGGCACCAAGTGTCCCCATGGAGGAGTTCAATGAGATAATGTCTAGATTCAGTGAATATGCAAAGAAAGAAAAGCATAAAGGGAATGAATTCCTAGATGATGATTTGTTGTAGGCCCATGTGGCTTTGAATTTTCCCATTGGATAATAAATATGTGCTTCATTCTGATTGGCCCATTTGGTGTCAAGTTGTAAAGGGTTTATACCTAACCCTCTTTCTATTGGCTTTTGGAAGCAATATAATTTTCTATTGGTCCATTAGTTAGTGGCTTCTTCTACAAGCTTCTACCTAAGCTCTCTCCTCATTGGCTCATTTATTGGTGCCCTTTATCTAGTGGTTATACCTAACCTACTATCTTATTGAAATGTTCCAAACTAAGATTCTGACAATTAACTTTCTGAAATTCCAATATACTGTAATGATCTAAC
The DNA here is from genome assembly GCA_027943335.1 of Chamaecyparis obtusa. Classification (NCBI taxonomy): domain Eukaryota; kingdom Viridiplantae; phylum Streptophyta; class Pinopsida; order Cupressales; family Cupressaceae; genus Chamaecyparis; species Chamaecyparis obtusa. The sequence goes on along the minus strand of BSBK01002145.1, from coordinate 161,634 downwards.
CTGCTGAGTTGTATTTTATTCAAGTCATGAACTGATGGTGTTTTCACAACTGTACTGTTCTGAGACCATTGTTGTCTGAATATTTATTATTCTGAGTATTTATCATTCTCATACCAATCTCATTTTATAATGTCTCTGTTTACTGAATACAGTATGTATATTTTCAAACATAAAGTTCCAGATTTTACGCAATGACTAAGAGTATCCAAAATACACCAGAATAATTTTCGAATAAACTAGCATGCAATAATGAGCAGGGATATATAGTAATTATTCATTCCCGTATTTGCAATAACATATAGCGAACTGAAGTTTATGAGTTACCAAACGTAAACACCAGGATGGATGGAATGAGGTATTGCTGCAGACCCGGTCACGTTTTCATCTAACACTTGCAGGGAATGCCGAAGGTCTAAGCTCCAACAGTCCACCAACTGAAACGGTTCAGGTCACTGCCGTAACTCACTGCAGCTGCTCCTGTAGCTCAATCCCGACGCCACTGCCCAAAGCGTGAGCCTTCCTCTCGTGCAGGAAGATAACCGTAATGAAGTGCGTGACTGATAGAGTCACGTAGTACCTGCGACTGCAATACTGGCACCGCGTGTTATAACTGTGTCTAGTGTTACAACTGTTACACCTGCGTGTTACAACTGTGCGTGACTGATAGTCTTGTACTCCCGCGAGTAATGAATGATGCGTGTCTACTGCCAATGACTGTTGTGCGGGCTCTTACGAGACTGCCGGTCCCTTCTCTAACTGCCATGAGAGTCTCTGGCTGCTTATCGCAAGCTGCTGGGCTGGGGTGACCTCAGATAACTGTAGCTTGTGAGTCCAAAGAATGAGGCTGGGTGTGAATGCTAAAAGCAGGGTGGCACATTTGATGTCTATTCCCTTCTCTGCTTATTGTACTTGTAGGTAACTGTGTATGAATATCACTTCACAAATCCTGTCCCTGTTAATTAACCTGATAAATAACACAGCATATGGAGAGTTCCTTCTTACCACTACTTTGAATTCCAATGGTGAAACCTGGGTGATTTCACTCTCGAAGGCTAGGTTTGCGTCCAACCTCCAAATTTCCAATGGGTTTGCGTCCTTGGAAATGAACCAGTCACATAAGTAACCAGATTTAATATTCTTCTTTTCGTTTCAATATCTCATGGTGCCTTTACCAAGGTGTACTTTTCTTATTTATAACCTCGAAGTGAGTGCAAATACAAAAAGCTGGGCCATGTGGGATAAAAGCTCACTTAAGTCACTTTTATAACTTAAAGTGACTTTATAATAAGTCATAAAGGGACTTTATAACACACTTTAATAAATAGAGTGATTCTGACTATAAAAACTGAGCCCGGAATATTAATATTTGCCCGCACAACGACGTGACTGGCTGACATCCTTCCAAAAGCGGCCATTAGTCCATCCAAATGGCTAGATAGACCAATCCGGCATTTAAATAGTCTAGAGCCGAGAAGGGGACATTACACTTATTGGCACATAAAAGCATTGTAATTTTCTGATTGGCCCACATGATGGTCTCTTTTGCAATTGGGTGGGCATTTAATATTTGTTAGCAATGGATAAATAAACCCTAATAAGGGCTTTGGTGGATTAATCTGGGTCATTGATTCTAATTTAATCTTGGTCATTCATTGTAATAGAGCTCCCTATGTAAAAGCTTGCTCTCATCATTTGTAAAGGAGTTATGTTGGAGAATTGTTGTCAAGATATTACTAAAATTGCTCTCTATTCATTGTTGTGTTTGCATGGTGGATATTTGTGATCATTTTGGAGTATTGCATGGTTCTTTGCATTCCTCACTTAGAATAGAATTTGCTTTCAAGCACTTAGTTTTAGAGTTTGCTTCAATTAGTTTAGACTGGATGAAAGCTATTGTGGAATCATCTTTGGTGAACTTGCTTAGACCAAATCACTAGCTGCTTGTTGCTTGTAAGTATGCCTTGCATGATCGAATGAAATAATCATAAGCTTAACTTCAATTAGTATTTGCTCGTTGATTTGCATCTATCAATGGAGTTGATGAAATAGTAGTGATTTGAATATCTTTCGAGCATAACTTAGAAGATTGCACTAGGTGGGTAGAGTTAATGACAAGATTGTATCTAGTAGCGTCTTAAGATATTCACAAGTCTTTGCATCCTCGTATAGAAGTAGGAGTAATTTAGATTCGTAAGTTTAAGTTCATAGCAAGTTGGAACTAGCATAAGCCCCCTCGTGATACCAGCATATCAAATCATTACAACTGAGTTAAGTCCACCATTTGAAGGAACCTTGGAGTCATCTCGCCGATCTTTTCTCCCAATCTTTAGCATATGTGGTGTCTTTATTCAAGACAGAGTTGGAAATTTGATATTCCACCTTGGGATATTGGGCCTTCGATTCTTCATGTTGTAGTGGCATAAAACTCACATCAACAGGAGCCCTCCTTATTTATAGAGAACTACATTGTTGATTTTAGAGGCAACCTACAGAGGTTATAGATGCAGAAAAAACATGAGAGATTCAATAAAATGTTATCATTGTAAATGATATCAAACATAAGATAAAGGAGTCACTGCCATCTAATAGCAAGGTAAAGCCATAAGTGCAACCTTCTAGGCCAAGAGAGGAGCCATAATAGTGTGTGAAGGCTAGAACCTCTTCCCAATTTTTCACTAATACAAAATAAGAGGACTAAAAATTCTTGTAACTTGTAACTTTATAAATATGCAATTTACAATGATGATTTTCAATGAAAATTACCATGAACTCATTGATTATTAGTTGACTATTGTATTCACATGATGATGTGATTTTCTCATCTATTTGTATTCAAATCTAATACAATAGACTTTCTCAACATTGTATGGTCTCATTTGATACATTTTGTAACTATATTTTGCATAAAATTTATGTTTTTAAAAAAAAATTAAAAAAATTAACTAGCCAATTTTTTGTACATTTTCAAAACTCCACTACATGTTTTCAAGTCAATCTATATTGAATTGTATTGTTAAAAAATTTTAAAATTAACAAGAACTCATCCCTCGTGAGCATGAACAGTCCACTTGACAATGGCACCCAAAAAGTACACTTTCTTTAAAAATTCAGCTGCAGAGTTAGGGCATTGTTATAAAAATATTCTATCAGCCAATGCTTTAAACTTAATAAAACATATTGTTAGAAAACAAGAACTTATAAATACACACAATTGCAAATTAAAAAATGATGTCCCATAAAGAACACATCAAAATTTCCAATTGTATATCTTCAATGAGTTTAGCAACGACTTTATTTTTATGATCCAGAAGTAGTTATTCTCATCTACTTCATTTTATTTTCTTCCACAATTTTTGCTACAAATTATAAATATCAGAGGTAGTTCAACTTATAGAACTCACCGTTAGCACAAAGCTAGCACATAAATATACAAGGAATTCTGCAAAAGCATCCCCCTCTGCCAGGTACGTATCCCACAACCTTGTGACAAGGTGAAATGGAATCTGCTACAAAAAACAATATAATTGCACAAGGAAATAGTTATTTCATAAATTACATTTAAAACGTCTCTTTTGTAAAGCTGACGAAAAAACTCTACATTTCAGTTTCATACCTCGCGGATTAAAAGGCAGTTGAACCAACGGAAAGCAAACTGCAAAAACTCAAGCCCTTCCTCCTCCATATGTCGTGAAACAGGTTCTAATATCAAAAATTATAATAAGATTAAAATACATGTGGCCCTTATAATTGTACTGATCTATGGTTTCCAAAAATAGAAAAGAAAAGAAATATTTCACTGCAATCAATGGGAAGTATATAATCATTAAAAGGATAAATATGCTCTTTTGTCACTTACTGGTGAAAAATATTTTACTAAAATGATGAAAATGACCAGAAAGATACGAATATGACAATTTAATAATTGACTACTTAGATTGTTGATTTGGTTACCTAAATGCTGAGACCTTTTAAAATTTGAAAATGTTAATCAAATGTGTTTTTCATCCATATAGAAAAATGTCTATTAAAATCTAAAAGATCCTTCCAAAAGATGATGCAATTCAATATTGCTTAACTTATTTAATCCTGGTTTTAAAGGATTGCCATCATTGCATTCTACAGACAACACTACCTCTTAAGACTTTTTTATTTAAAATCTACTGGTACTTAAGTTTTATAATTACTATTACTATTGCTTTCATGTCTAGTTGTACTTTTGGGTCTTAAACTCTCACCAATCTCCTTTCACATTTTGTAGAAGTAACATAATTCAGTTATTTTCTTGTATTAGTTATTGGAGTTCCTTTATGCACTCTTTGCTATCAGTTATAGCCACCTGTACTTTTGACTCTCATTGACCTACTCTTGTCATTTGTGGGTATTCATGTAACATCTTTCTTTCATTCTAAGAGTAATGATGAAAATTGCATAGATGTGACCCCCCACACACACAAACACATTTCCCTTATGTTTTGGACCCACTTTGGAGAAGAAATTATCTTAGGAATCCCTAATGCCTGTTCTTGATCAGTTCTAAAATCATCTTGTCCTTGATCATTGTTAAAAATATGTTCAATCAGTTCTCCTAGGGGTCTAGCTGAGGAGAACATAATCCTCATAATTCAACAAATCCCCTAAAGATGTTTTCTAGGCACTCTCAACTCCTAACTGGGATTTAGCATCAAAAGATCAAGGCGAACAGATTACAATAGCCAGATTTCAACCAGGTCATTGCTGTAGGTACTTATCAAGTTTTGCACACCAGTTAAATTTCATACATAAGCATAGTAGAGCACAGTCAAGAAATTCCAAGGCAGCCATCTGATCAAGCCCTAAAGTTCCAGCATATTGGCAAATTGGTTCCCATCATCTTTAGCATCATTTCCCCATCTCTAAAATATAGCCAAGTATTGTATTTAATACATTTAAAGTCCACATTTAATGATTACCTAGAATATTAAAGTGTGATTTATTCCTTTACATTTATTGAGCCCAACATTCCTACACAACCTAAGCTTTGGACTAATGGTTTATCCTTCTAGTAGGGATTCAGATCTAGTTTTTTTATTGCATATTCTATTTCCAAATCTCATTAGAGTTTGAGTCCCTTTTGCTCGTGTGCTTTATTTCATATCTACTTTAGGGTTTTGCTTTTCATTGTGTTATCTTGCTTTTAACCACCCTACACATCCTTTTTTTACCTCATAGAATTTACAATGCTGGTTTATTTGAAAATGTGATTTTTTGTTGATAATTTCTAATTTTATATCAACTCCTGCATCCCTTTCATAATCATTTGGCCTTTGGGGTTTTCAAAGTTGTTTGCATGTGTATTGTCCCTTTTTTGACTGAGTTAGGAAAGCCAGGACAATTACTTCAATCTCCCTTTTCACTATGTCAAATGAATACTTATTTAAGCAAATAATGGAAGATAAATAAAAATCAATTGCAATTCCTGATATAATCAATCTAAATGTGTAATTATAAGTATCAATGTACCAACAGCAATGTCTAGTATAACTTTTATGAAGTATGCCTTGTAAATATTTTATTATCACTTATAGTGATATGCAATATCTGATATACACTTCGATTATGAAATCAATATTGATTGCTTTCAGCAATAAAACAATTGATGGGAGGATGTCACCAAGGGTGATACGGATTGCTATGCCTGATCTTTTATGATATATGCAAGGAGTCTTATATGTTTATTATAGCAACAAGACTGCTGTTTCTGATATGTAAATGAAATATTTGCAAGTATTCAGTATGGATCACTCTGGAAGAGATATAGTTGCTGTTTTGAATTGAGATTTATATACTTGCAATGAGTGTTCATGTTGTGCCTGACATTCTTATGGTTATAGCTTGCTATCAATGATGGATATTGTGTTTGATATGAGTTCTTTAATATCTGCAATCCTGAGATGCCGTCTCTGATATGCCAATATACACTTACAAAAAAAATTATACATTTTGCATCAAATTAATTTGAAGGCACGTCTATTCTATTCTTGATCAGTCTCTAAATGTGTTTTTTTAATTTGCAAGTAGAAAACAAACACATTGTGGCGTCAATAACTACTTCTGTAAGATTGAATTGGAATGATTTTATTGTCATATGTAAGCCACAATTATGATGGTTGGAGTGTTATTGAATGCTGTTACATCATTTCCTAGTGACCTTATTATTTTATAACTATAATAACTAATTCCTGTGAAATGTGACTACAGCAGTTAAATTCAGTTATATGAATTTTCTAATTAGAATGGAAATGTAAATTCTGTTAGTTTTAGTTATGTGTATTCTAATGTATAGATTGTTATAGAAGGAATTGAATCTTCTTATCTGAAAAATAGGAAAATGAATTGTTGATGCAAATTAATGATTAGTTTGGAAACTTAGATGATTACAACGGCATGGATATCTAATCCACCCTTGGTAGCGGATGCAGGAGGAGAATCATCCCATGAGTTGTAATGTCCCATTTTCTAGCACACATTGTATGATGTTGTCGTTAGCCTATTTCTCCATGGTCCCGTAGGCTAACCAAGACTTTTAAGGAATCTTGATGATATTTGGCCTAGGCAGTTTTAGTTGCAGACCATTCTAAAGGGTTTTGAGACAGTTTTGGGCATACTCACTATTTATAGTAAGTCATTCTGAGCATGACTGGACATCCATTGGCAGTGGCATATTGATGGTGTTTGTTTAAAAATGACAAGAAGATTTATTTATAATTGATATGATTTGTTATGCATTAATAAAGTTATTTTCTAAAGTTAAATTTAATTATTTAACTTTATTAATGCATAGTCTATAGTTTGTGGGAAATATTTAAATTAAATGGTTCCCTTTATTTTATAACACATTGGAAACATAAAAGGTAAATGAGGAATGTTTAAGGAAAAAGCACTCGCGGAAAAATAGCAGGGAAAAAGAAAATCCCGACAAAATAGAAAAAGACAAGTATTATGTTATTTATACATTTTGCATCAAATTAATTTGAAGGCACGTCTATTCTATTCTTGATCAGTCTCTAAATGTGTTTTTTTACTTTGCAAGTAGAAAACAAACATACTGTGGCACCAATAACTACTTCTGTAAGATTGAATTGGAATGATTTTATTGCCATATGTAAAGTGACTAATTTATTATGTCGAATATAGCTATTCAGGTCAGCAAGAATGAATGCAATTGGTGGCAAACATTCTTGATCATCTGGATGGATACATTCAAAATGCATATCACTAAATGTATACATCAAGACATGATTTTGAATAATAAGGAACATAGTAGTTCGATTTATATCCCTGCACTTCATAAGCTTGAATGTGGAAAGACTGATGGGATCTGCACTCTCATTTATAGATAATAGAATAAACCATACACTTCTGCATGTATTGGAGACATTTTGTTCTCTGATCTGTTTGCACTTCATGAAAAAAAAAATTGTCTCATCATAGTTATTATTGTAATGCATTAGGACTGTACGAATAGGAGGACTAGGAAAAGTTGCATGTGACAGATTTAACTCCTTTCTTTGTTTTAATGGTAAGGAAGTTTGTCAAATCTGTTTTGCTGATAATAAGACATTAGTTCATTGCAATACTTATAGGTTTGGCTTCAAAACAGAAATTTCTCTTACGGAAAATTAATACCTAGTCTCTGGGGTATGTATTAAGGTTCTACACTAGCTCTAGATTCCTGCCCTAGGTGAATCCAACCTAAAAGGGGATGAGTATTTAACAAGAATGTCAGAAGCTTATATGAGAGCCCAAGGATGAGTAGAACCTTTGTAGAACTTGTGTAACCTGCGAAGGTTAATGCTATTAGGATAGGATTATCCAAACCCTCAGGCCAGGAGGTCCATGGAATAAGATTGGTGGTGACACTGACTGTACAAGGTATGTGCTTGTATTTTCTTTAAAATCCTTGGCCAAGGTGGTATTATTCTACGGGTAGTACACGTCAGTCACTAGAACCAGTAGTGCAACGCCTAACTAGGAAGGTCACCTATTAGGCAAGGATGTCTTTAGGCTAACTGGCTACAACAATTATGGGTTCTACACCAAGTCTCGGATTGAAAGAAAATGGATACCGTGCTCGTGTGCCCCTAGGAAGGGTTGGGCTACTTCTTTCAGAAGTTGTGCAGGTGACAGATAGTTGTTGTGAGGTTTTTACAACATCGCCCCAATTATTGGGGACCCCCTATTTCTATTTCGAAAATTAGGTGGCTTGACTTCCCTCTCGGTTTGAACTGAGGCCTTAGGCAAATCCTTGGATCCCGATGGGTTGATGAATTAATAATTTGTAGTTCGGGGTTTGTTTTGACTTGGATTTTCGTTGATCAGAGGAGGATGTTTGTGGTTTTCAATGATTTTCAATGTAATGAATTTTAATTGCAAAATGAAGATACAATTTTAAAATATTATGATTTGCAAGTGGAATTCAATCTTTAGATTTCATTTTGCCTCAAGTTTGAAATTGAAAATGTAAAATGGATATCGTGGCTTGTAATTTCAAAATTGGAAAACATATGCAATAATGATTTTATCTTTCGAAAATAAAAATCTGGAGCAAGCAAATTGAATTTTATTAGCAGCCCCATTGCTATTTTCAATTCGGATATATTTATTGTGATTTTGCCTTTTTTTTTTTTTTGAATTCCTTATCAAATTTTTGATTTAGGCAAATGACAAATGATTTTTGGGACAATTTGCATGGATAATTGGATGTATATTTTCGAAATTCTAAGTGCCGTTATGAAGAAATTAATAAAAAATCTGAGCCTTTCTTTGTGATTTTCGAAAATCTCTATGCATTTAAATTTCGATTTTCAAGCATGGGACATTTAACTATTATTTTGGGGCTTGGAAAATTAAGATCGTGCCTTGTTAAAGCAAATCAGGGCCTAGCCCTATTAATTTTCGGATTTTTTAGGGCCTTCTATTTTAAATTTTCGGAAATTCTAATCTCATGGCCAAGGTTGGCCCTAAAATGTATGGCATTTGATTAATTTTTTTATTTTATTGGGCAGGTCAGCCCTAGGTTGAGGGGAGCTCTTGGGCAGGTATATAGGAGGAGTCTCCCACTCCACTCCTCATCCCGTTCCACACCAAGCAGCAACGAAACATAGAGCAGAGGCAACGATAATTAATGAGAGCAGGAGCGAATTCACATTGGAAGAAGACATCTGAATTTGCCAAAGGTGCAGGCCCGAGTTTGGGGATAGGGTGCGACATTCCATCAAAGGGGCAGTCCGAATTCAACCCCAGGTCATAGCAGCGATTTTCTTCAGGCATCTAGGGCATCATAATCTCAGTCTAAGGCAGCGAACTTCCCATATAGGAGCAAATCCGAAAATAAAAGGAGGAGGCTTCGATTTTGATCTAAGATAGGCTCAGAATTTCGAAAAATAGGGGGCAATATTCAGATTTTGGAGCATCAATACTCTGAATTTTTTATTTTCAACCATCCATTCTCAGAAATTTTGGATATCAAGACATCATTTTCAGAATACTTTCAAGCATGAAGAGGGCAGAATTTTGATCCCAAGGTTCTGATTTTAAGGATCCATTCTCAGAATTTTCGAATTTGAAGGTAGAAAGAAGAGGCAAGATCTCAGTCATCAAGCACCTATTTCCAGAATTTCTACAAGTTAGAATTCTGATTTTGGCAAGAATTTCGATTTTGGAAGGGCAAAATCTCTGTTTTGGATGATTAATTCCAGATTTTGTCAAAGTTAAAGTTCTGATTTTGTAAGGAAGGTTTCAATTTGCAAGCATATAGAAGCTGTAATTTTTGAAATTGGGTAAGTAAAGTTCAGATTTGAAGGCATCAAAGCTCAAATTTATCAATTTGCAAGACAACACACTCAGAATTTTCATTTGGCAAGGTGATAAAGTTCAGATTTTTGTGATAAGATTCAGATTTTCATCAAGATAGAGGCATCAAGTTTGAAAATTGGAGACAAATTCATCAAGATAAAGTTCAGATTTTCCCATTAATTGTGCAAAATCCGGAAGATTGAAAATAAGATCCATCAAGCAAAAGGCATCCACATTCAGATTTCTTTGCAAGAATGGAGTGCTTGCATAACTGGTGAGTGGCCTATCTTATCCTCTCTTCTTAGTTGTTTTCACTTCATTGGTATTATTGTTAAGTGTTGAAGACTAGTTTCAAGAGTAGAGTTAGGTGTTTGGTTAGTAGGTTGATTACTCGATTGTCTTGATTAGCTTTTTTCCCTCAAGTTCTTGCTTGCATTCCATCAGTTCATTTCATCATCATAGGAGGAAGATTGGATTGATAAGTGTAGTCCATCTCATAAGAAACAGCGGGGAGTGATAAGTGGTAGTCCCACCCGGGGGAGAAGATTGGAGTGATAAGTGTAGTTTTCTTCACCATTTCATCATTAGGAAGAAGATTGGAGTGATAAGTGTAGCTCATCTCTTAAGGTAACGGTGGGGAGTGATAAGTGTAGTATTCCATCCCATTAAGAGGAAGTTTGGAGTGATAAGTGTAGTTTCACCATCATTGTAGAAAAGGCAGGGAGTGATAAGTGTTTAGGATGGCTGATGCCAATGCAAGCAAGCGACCCAAAGGAATTAATGTTGAAATAGGAGACAAGGAAGTCATGATACCCAATTCTAACTTCCGCTCAAAATTGAAATACGTTGGAGACACCAACATTGGTACCCTTGATATGATTCAATTAAGAGAGAGGTTGAGAGACAGCTAGTCCCCTGTGGCAAAGAAGATCAATAAGTATGGATTTGTGCAAGGAAGTGTTCAGTCTACCCCAGCAGCAAACAGAATATAGCATATCAGAGTTCAACGCCTTCATCGTGCTTCTCAGTCAAATTCCTGGCTCTACTAAAGGTACACAGTTTGATCCTTGGATGTTTTATTTTATTGAAGGCATTGGAAATGGTAAAGAAAAGATTGATTGGATTAGGATCATTAGCATGAATTTAGAGTTGCAACTTAGATAGTACAAAACTAGAAGCAAGTCTACATGGGGTCCTACTTCTTCAATTCGAATGCAAGACTACTAGTGATGCTTTGCCAGTCGAACCAAATCCAATTGGGGAGATGCACTGCACCACTATGGTTGAGGCAAGAGCTTATGCCAAAGGGCAAGGTTGTGGCAGTTCGAACAGTTGAAAGTATTCAAGGGTTAACCAAGGAGGAAAGTACTAACTAAGAGGTAATTGATGAACTTAACGATTATTTCAATTCAAGTAATGGGAAGATTGTGGAACAATCAAGGAGATATGGCCGAGGCAGGTGCCCCCAAAACCCAAGAGTATTCAAGCAGAAGGGGGTGCAAGCAAATCAAATTCAAGAGGACAAGTTTGAAAGACCATGAAAGTTAAAGAAGGCAGGGATAATGAAAGAGGAAAGCGAGGTGAAAGGTTTTGGGAGGTCAAGTTTGATTTCAATGCGGTGGCCAAGAGCAAGGCTCTCAAATTGCAAGAAGTTCACATTTAGGCAAGCCACCAAGGTCAAGGCAAGATTACCCCAAGTGCATGGAGACCTCACCCTTTCGAAGTCAGGACATCAAGTAAAAGCAAGTTCAAGTGGTGATGAGAAAGTTTCTAAGGATAAGCTCAAGCATCCAAAGCTTCACCTCATCTCAAGGATTAAATGAATTTATAAGATAAAGGTTGATGAGGTGGCAATTTCATGTGCATGCAATCAAATCATGCCAAGTGTCCTATGTTCTCATTGGTTGACAAATTATTGTAATTTTTTCATTGGCCCACAAAGTTGGTGCCCTCATGTAATTGGTTGAAAGATGGTAACCCTAATTAGGGTTTGTAAGGTTTAATCTTGGCCCTTGATTTTGCCTCTTAATCTTGGCCACTCATTGTAATTTTGAGCCTCTATATAAGGTCATTTGCTCTCATTTGTAAAGGGTTGAAGAAAATTGTTGCTAATATAATACCAAAATTGCTTCTCTTGTCATTGTTGTGTCTTGCATGGTGATTAAGAACACTTGGTGTTATTGCATGGTTTCTACTTCCAATTGTTAGAGATAGATTTCATTGAGTTGAGTTGTTAAAGTAATTTCATTTTCAAGCAAGTGTTAAAGTAAGAGTAGAGATAGATGGCTAGTTGTATGGTGATATTGGTAGATGTTTGATAGGGATCTATATACTACGCCACTAGCATCTTAGCGGCTTGTTAAGGAGCCTTGTGTGGTAATCTAGTCTCATTCCCCTTGAATCATTGCACCAATGGAGGTAGCGCCACAGGCAAGCTTTCATTAGGTTGATCCCCGTCCATTTGCCAATCTTTCCATTCATAGGAGTAGTAGTAAAGAAGTAAGAAGTAGTTTAGTAGTTGAAGTTTGAAGAACAAAGTCCGAAGTGATATGAATTGGAAAATCATTGAGTATACATTGCAAAGCTAAGTCCCATCATCATCATCAAGAATTTGACATCTTCGAAAGAACAACGTAAGCCCACCGACATGATTACCAGCAAATCACATTTTATAACTGAGTTAGTATCCACAGGTGTAAGGAACCTTGGAGTATTCTTATATACTTTTCAAGAGAGGGTTGAGTGTTTGGTATGCCGTATCAAGTATTTCAATTGCTATATGTTATATAGTGGTACAAAACTGACATCAACAATAGTCACGATCGAAAGATCCGTGGTTGGGTGACAAAAAACCTGATGATACTCTTTCACTCATAGAGGACGAAACACCAGAGAAGAACAACCAAAAAGGAAACAACATTTATCAGGTTCCATTATGTTATTAACTTGATGAAAATTTTAGTTCCATTTATCCTTGAGTGAATGATAGAAAGTTATTAAATTGTTCAGTTGTATGGAAAGGTGGTCAATTATCTTTCCATTTCATGTGAAAGCAGTTAGTAACTACAATTGAGTGTTAACTGTCATTCTTTTCATACTCATAGGAAGTAGAAAGTTTAGTTGAAATTCAGTATTTATGTTCAATAATAAAAATTTATTTTTATTTTATTATGTTATTAGATTTTTGGATGTTACATGTGGTATCAGAGCTATCGAGTTCCACACTGGAACTAGGGGATCGGTTTCTTCATACGTAGAAAACAAAACCCGTTGTCAGTGATTCGCAGGATGTGGATCTGACACACCCCTCCTAAGAGAGTATGAGATCCCACTATCGTGCAACTATGGATGGTTCGTGCCAAATATGACCTCTCTGGAGTGGCACCTTTGGGAGACCATGAGATTCTAGCTCATTACATTCATCATTTTTGTAAGGAAAGGCGTAGATGGGTGACTTTGGATAAGGAAGATTCAGAGAAACAAATAGAAAACACTAAGTCAAGCCTGAGGAACTGCCAGTTGAGAGTGTGGGCTCAAATAAACTCTCAGATTGTAGAGTGCATACCCCTGGATATCATCTAATCCCTTAAGAGTTTGAGGATCAAGAGGAACCTATCACTGATTATAGTGAGTCATGAAACAAGCGCCCTTGAAACAATTTTTGTAACTATGAACATAAAACTGATGTAATAAATCTATGTTTGAATTAATGAGAAATTATTTCTTCTTGTTGTCTCTACATATGTGTTTCCCGATCTATTATTTTGTTTCAACTAATCATAAATGGAATAATGAGCTAATTAACAAAAAATTAGTCATAAGAAACTAATCATGAGCAATTAATAAATCATTCTCCTTGTTACAGTAGGTAATATTAGGAAACTGAAAAAAAATGAAAAACTCTCTAAACCCTCTTGAGGATAATGAAACAATCTTGTAGAAAACTAGATCAGCTTTATAAGAGGATGGTTGATACTCAGGACTGCATTCTTAGCCTAGAAAGGAAGGTGGATAGAGCACCTAGGTCCGCAGAAGACAAGCAAGAATCTCAGTCGAGACTCAAAACTCACTCACAACTTTGAACATACTCGACAAAATGAGCCCCATAAGGATTCTTTCGAAGATTTAGATGAAGTTGAAGAACACTGCCAGCTAGCTAAGGAATTGTCCTCCGACATGAGAAAAGTGAAACCCCCTAAGTTTTCACGATCCATGTCTGGGGATGCCGCAGAGGAATGGCTTACCAAGATGGAGAAATATTTCAAAATCCACCATGACTCAAAAAAATTTAAGGCCACCTAGGGGGCATTTCAACTAGCTGGAAAGGCAGCCACGTGGTAGAGAATAAGAGAATGGAACTTAAGCTAAAAATAACCAAGGTCATGTGGGAAACAGTTTGTCAAGATTTTTAGGCAAAGGTAGCTATACCAACTGGTCTACGACCAGAAATTTAAAGAGCTTTGGGACTTAAGGAAGGGGAACATGTTAGATCATGAGTACTAGGAGAAATTCACTAGACTCCTGAAGTATGTCCTGGTGGTACCATAAATTTTGAGAGTCCAAATCCATTATCAATAAGCAAGTTTATCCATACTAGAAAAATCAAAGGAAAGAAGCTTTCTAACACAAATAAATAGAACTAACTAATCGAAGCCTTCAGAAAATGCTGGAATTTCAACATGCTGCAAAGATGATGCCAACAGAGCCTAAAGATGGTCAAATTTTAAAAATCTAAAAACGACCCAATTCGGAAAATCAAATTTCCTATCTCCATTAAAAATCTTAGCTTTCCACGAGGTGTTTTGGTTTTTTGACCACACCCAAATCCAAAAGTTAGGTAGTTATTTTTTAGTTAGTTTGTTGTTTTTTCAAAATAATTTGTAATAAGGGTTGTGCCTTTTCACCCTAAAGAGGTGTGAAAGCCACTCAAACACATATATATACATAATGTAAAATGTAGAGAGGAAGACACATGAGGAAGAAGCATTATAATTAGAAGAATAATATTTGTAAGGAGGAATAAGGAGCTTAAAGCATGACTTTGTAATATATATTCTAATATTATATTTTAATAATAAATAAAAAGAGCCTTTTGTTTATTTTCAAGGCAAAGAGATTACAACTGGCATGCAAATTTGTCCTTTATGATCAATAAAGAGATTATTGGATCATTCTGATAGAGTTTTATTTTTGCATTGGATATTTTCCTGCAATCTTTGTTCGATAATCAGAATAGTGCGAAATATATATGTGTTTCCTTATCTCTGTCTAATCGGACTTCTAGCCGGAGAAGTTAAATTCCTTTTGGACTAATGGAGAATTGCATATAAGATTTGTCTTTTGCAGAGCTTAGGAGTAATTGATGATACTTTTATAAATATTGTCTCATGAAGTTGTACATAATAATCTTTGTTATAGTTGACTCTATCGCTTGGATAAACAAAGGCACTGGTCATTTAAAATCATTGGAATATAATTATTGGAGTTATTGATTGAAGTCATAAATCTATATACTTGCTTCTTGCAAGCATCTAATCGATTATTGATAAAACTTACACAATCAATTCAAACATTCAGCATTCAACTTTATTTTGATTGAGTTTAGGGATTTTGCCGACCAAGGAACTCACCAGCTTAAATTTGCTATAGAAGAGCTTCGAACCAGATGATCAAGTTTGAAGTAAAGGTTCACCCGCCTAGGTGTAGCAAAGCCTAAAGTGTAAGGGAATTGGATTATTCTCGTTCGTTGGCCAAGACTGATTGAAGCAATCCTATAGAAGAATTGGAAAAACTCTTGGATTTCCAATCTGCGGTTTTGGGAACCAACAGATTGGCGACTCTGCTGGGTAAAGTTTCTCACAATATATATTATGAAGCTACCTAGAATTTTAGATTTCGCAGATCAAAATCAGAAAGTAGTTATATTAGTTTGTTTGGAAGCACACTCTACTGGAAGAAAGACCCCAGAAGCAAGACATTCCTCGAATGAGGTGGCGACTTTATTCAATAAAGCATTTCAATCAGTGACTCTACTGAGGAAGAAGACCCAGAAGGAGATAAGTAATGTTTTCCTCTTTGAAAGAGGTGGCGACTCTATTGGTTCCCAAAACCACAGATTGGAAATCCAAGAGCCTGCCAATTCTCCAATAGGATTCCAAATCAATTCTGGCCAACAAACGGGAATAATCCAAATTCCCCTGCACTTTAGGCTTCGCTACACCTAGGCGGGTCAACCTTCACCTCGAACCTGATCACTTTCTTCAAGGTTTTTCTATAGCGAATTTAAGCTTGTGAGTTTTCCAACTGGCAAATTCCTCGAACTCGATTAATATGAAATTGAATGCTGAATGTTTGAATTAAATGTTTTGTGTAATGATTCTTAATAATGGATTTGAGGTTTGTAAGAAGAAATTGATAAATTTTCTGACTTCACATATAAACCCAATACTTCAAAAATAAAAAGACCAGTGCCTCTGCTCATTCGTGCAATAGAGTCAACTTCAGTGAAGATTACGTACAACTTTATAATGTTCTATGCACTTATACTGCCAATCAATTAAATAATCAAGATAGGACAGATCAAATATTTATGCAATCTTAAATTAGTCCAGATTGAACTTTAACTCCTCAAAGACAAACTAGACACAAATTCGAAAACAATTAAATATTTCACGATATCTGTGATGATCAAGTCTAAGATGCTAAATGACCATGTCCACTTATCTAACATTTAAATTGATACAGAATTCAAAAAATAATTATAAAGGACGGTTCATCTGCAGTTCAATTATCCACACCTTTAATAATAAACAAAGGACATTTTATTTTATTATTAAAATAAAATAATTGGATAATAATAAAATAATTGAATTTATATTACAAAGTCATATTTTTTGCTCCTTATCCCTCCATACAATTAAATATATATGCTTCTCCGAATATGTCTCTCCTTTTTTCTTTCTTAAAATTTAAATATATATATCTTTCATTTTAAGACATCGTGCCTTTAAAAAATTAAAAGACATATCTTCTAATATGTCGCTTCTTAACTAATTTCCTTATTAATGAATCGATCAATTATCTAATGTTAAGTAAAACACCACTGATATCGTGAATTCCTCTATCACGGGTTGATCATCGAATATCGCTAAAGACATTACTATCTCCCGGGCGTGCTTTCCTTTCCGGATATACCTCCCATCAACTGAATCGAAAAAGTTCATTTATGAAGCTCCCCTGATATGGCCATGAGGATTTGGTTATTCTTTGCTCGCGTTGCTCCCCCTTGTTCGCTCGCTAATCAATTCAGGGTCCCCCCCTATTTTCGATCACAATTCTTATGATATCTTATTGTTTGTTTCATCATCGTATGCAAACCAATATGCAAACTTTTTTGCCATGAATTCACGGGATGATTGACTAGACCAGGTCTTCAATAATTGCGATGAAGCTTCCTTAGCGTAACTCCGGAAATTTATTATTATGGCGTTCATTGAATAATTTAACACTACATTCGACTTATGCTTCATATTAGCCTTGATATCAATTAACAATATGATGAATGTAAGACCAAGACGTGATTGTTGTTCCTTGTCTACTGTATTTGATTCTTCATAGACCACCTTAAATGATAATTAGACTTTGGTTGGCGGTTTTTCAAATGCATGATGATAAAGACTCGCTCTTTTGTAAAAATTCTTCCAAAGTCCATGATGACTTGTGTCTGCCACTCGAACAGCTCCAATACCATCAATTGAAAATCTGCAAACTTATTTTCTCATTAAGACACCAGAAAATACGTTGGTCACTTCCAGATTTCACATGCTCCATCAAGGCTCACTCCAATTTTAAAAAACTATCCTGTCTTTGAGTCGGGTAGAGGGATGTTGATACCTCTGTTTAGATACATCAAATTAATAATATACAGGATGTTTATAAAAGCCAACACAAGTTTCACAACCATTGCAACTTATAACCTGCACCAGGAGGATTATATTAAAAAGCATTCTGTAAGAGGCATTATTGCTGCTCTGAATATTTTCATTGCTTCTTTTACGTATTTTCTCTTTTGTCCCTGAATAGTCTCAGTTATAGTCAATTTGTGGCCTGAATATACTTCAAGGTTCAACACACTTTCTGAGTAATACTTGAATCTGAATAACTATACGTATGGCAGGAGCATCCTTGATAAATTGTACACACTCCTCATTCATTCCTCATAAATCTGGCATATATAGTGATCAAATAGTTATCAATAAACTTCCATATATCACCCTGCTGTAATTGCCTGTATGTTTCTGATTGAATCATCTATCGTTCATTATGCATAGTTGTGATACAAGAACTACATTTTTTCTAGTCCTCCTTTTGACTATGATGTTGACATTTGTGATCTGACCCATTAATAGCATTATACAATCACGAGTCCTCAACATTCTTTTGATTAGTCTATTGTTTTAACATAAGTAGTGGGTAAGATCTGAAAATTCTCCCTTTGGTATGATATTTGGGACTCTAAAATTTTGCCAAATTTTAGAGTTCCATCAGACTCTATTGACAAGAATCTAATGTACAAAAAAACAAGTTACTACCGATTTAGATATTTAGAATGTATCAGAATAAACAACCATTTCAAAAAAAACCATTTATTCCAGATGGTATCAGGCCATTGGATCTGAGGCGATTCCATTGTATTCCTTTTAAGTTGCTCCCTAAGTTTTCATAGCTTGTACCAAAGTTCCATGGAGAATGGGATGAATCAACAGTTGAACATTTGGATGCATTTTATGAATTTATAGAGAACTATGAGATTTGTGCAGAAGATCGGGCAATGAAACTATTTGTCAGGACACTAAAAAATAATGCGAGAGAGGCATATGAATCATTACCTACACAAAGTATTTCATCTTGGAAAGAATTTGAACAATGTTTTCTATATGAATTCCGTGATGCAAGTGATGAAGATAACATGTGTTATGAACAGTGTGAAGACCAAAGTTGCAACATGGAGGAGGATCATAGTATGTCTCTACTTGATGCATTTTTCTGTTTGGAGAGATTTGAAGGGGAGTCTTCTGCACACTTATTCTTGAGGATGGTGAATATATATTAGAGGATAAATGTAACAATTATGCCTTCACGAGAAGAATTAATGAGAAAGGTCAAAAACTTGGGAATCTCGTTAGATGACCCTGATCTGAAGCTTCTTTTTAAGATATTAGAAGAAGGTAGTGAAGACAGAGAAGAAGAGGCTTATGATCAAATTGAACAAGGCCTTGTGTTTGATGTCAATCTCAGTGATGATGAAGAAGATCCAAGTTACATATCCCCTTTGGACTCATTTTTGAACTTAGAGAAACAAGAAGAAGAATCTGCAGTACAATTTTTCATGAGGATGTTTAATATCTATCAAGAAATACCTTCAAAATGCAGACCTCCATCCGCTGATCTTTTCAACAGAATGCGAGAACTAGGTCTCTTATATGATCATCAGTTTCTTACTTTTCTCAAACTTTTGAATAATGAATTGGTTGCAAAGGAGAATGAGTGCAGAACTAAAATAACATACGAGTCAAGTGAAGTTTCAGATTTGAATGGAGAACTTTTTTGGACAGTCTAAGGAAAGATTTTTCCATGATGATACTTGTACGGTATCAAATATCAGTGAATGTGAAAATGAAGAAGAGGATCTTCTCAACGTGGAAGAGATTTCAGCCTTATTAGACATAGAATACCAAAGACACGTTGAGAAGAATGGTCCAAATTTTTTCTCAATCCACAATGGTAAGGAGGTTGACGGATCAACACATATTCAAGAGATACTAGATGAAGGAGATGATAATTCCCAAGGATCAAATTGTGGAGATGAAATAGAACTACATGAATATGAGGAAGCTTCGGGAGATAATCTCAATGAAGATATTAGTCTTGTTGATGAAACACTTGATGATCCAAATGAAAGCTCTCAGGAAAGCATGCCTGAATTCTCTATGTTCCTAAATCCATTGTTTGAAGAGGAAGCAAATGAAGATATGTCTGAGCTCTCTATGTTCTCGAATCCATTGTTTGAAGCGGATCCTTTATGCAATGTAATCCATCAACATCATAATGAAGATATTAGTCCTAATTTCAAAGTTGATGAAACTCATGAAGTGCATTTAGAGGGTGAGATATCTTTCAGTTCATTCATTGAGCCAGAGGTACACCAAAAATGTGAAGATGAGATGAAATCAGCCAAACATGATGGGGGAAATAAATTAAAGGATAGTCTTGAAGATTTCTCAAATATCACACCTGACCATAGCTGTGGTATATGTGAAGAAGTGTCTCCTAGACATGAACCACCTTTAAAACCATTAAATGAACAAGTGTTGCACCATAGGCCTGGAGAAAAGATTGGATTAGACAAACATAATCTGCATTCTAAATATGGAGACATAGAAAATTGTATACAACAGGACAATCATGCGAAGAAGATTTATTCTAATTCTTATATGACTAATCACATGCATGACCATAGGGATATTCCGTTCAACAAGGACCAAACTGCATCTGATGATTTCTCAAAGGCAAAACAAAAAGAAAATACCAAAAACTGCATTGATAAAGCAACAAGTATTGTTCACAAAAATGATGGCATCATATTCAAGAGATCCGAAGTGTTACATGATCAAAATCAAGTGTTCGATAGAGGAAAGGATCAATGTTCAATTTTGGGGGGCCTGGGGCCACCCAATTTTACTTTGCATCAGATTAGTATGGATACTTGGTTTGCTTCTCAAGAGATAGTTGGAATCTCACTATGCTCACAGAGAGCATACGTCCCTAGAAAGAGCCACTGGTGGTACCCTAAATTTTGAGAGTCCAAATCCATTATCAATAAGCAAGTTTCTCCATACTAGAAAAATCAAAGGAAAGAAGCTTTATGACACAAATAAATAGAACTAACTAATCGAAGCCTTCAGAAAATGCTGGAATTTCAACCTACTGCAAAGATGATGCCGACAGAGCCTGAAGATGATCAAATTTTAAAAATCTAAAAACGACCTAGTTCGGGAAATCAAATTTCCTATCTCCAATAAAAATCTTAGCTTTCCACGAGGTGTTTTGGTTTTTTGACCACACCCAAATCCAAAAGTTAGGTAGTTATTTTTTAGTTAGTTTGTTGTTTTTCAAAATAATTTGTAATAAGGGTTGTGCCTTTTCACCCTAAAGAGGTGTGAAAGCCACTCAAACACATATACATAATGTAAAATGTAGAGAGGGAGACACATGAGGAAGAAGCATTATAATTAGAAGAATAATATTTGTAAGGAGGAATAAGGAGCTTAAAGCATGACTTTAATATAAATTCTAATATTATATTTTAATAATAAATAAAAAGAGCCTTTTGTTTATTTTCAAGGCAAAAAGATTACAACTGGCATGCGATTTGGTCCTTTATGATCAATAAAGAGATTATTGGATCATTCTGACAAGCTTTATTTTTGCACTGGATATTTTCCTACATTCTTTGTTAGATAATCAGAATAGTGCGAAATATATGTGTTTCCTTATCTCTATCTAATTGGACTTCTAGCCGGAGAAGTTAAATTCCTTTTGGACTAACGGAGAATTGCATATAAGATTTGTCTTTTGCAGAGCTTAGGAGTAATTGATGATATTTTTATAAATATTGTTTCATGAAGTTGTACGTAATAATCCTTGTTATAGTTGACTCTATCGCCTGGATAAACAAAGGCACTAGTCATTTAAAATCATTGGACTATAATTATTGGAGTTATTGATTGAAGTCATAAATCTATATACTTCCTTCTTGCAAGCATCTAATCGATTATTGATAAAACTTAAACAATCAATTCAAACATTCAGCATTCAATTTTATTTTGATCGAGTTCAAGGATTTTGCCGACCAAGGAACTCACCAGCTTAAATTCGCTATAGAAAAGCTTTGAACCAGGTGATCAGGTTTGAAGTAAAGATTCACCCGCCTAGGTGTAGCGAAGCCTAAAGTGTAGGGGAATTGGATTATTCCCGTTCGTTGGCCAAGACTGATTGAAGCAATCCTATAGAAGAATTGGAAAAACTCTTGGATTTCCAATCTACAGTTTTGGCAACCAACATGTCCCACAATACCAAGCAAATGAAAATTTTCAGGTGCAAACATTTATCATGGGGCTCAACCATCACATCGGAGGGCCTGTAGATGTACAAGTGCCCCGCACTTCAGACGAAGCTTATGAAAGAGTAGTGTGCCAGGAATAGAAAGTCAAAGATGATGATGATGATGATGCCAAAGAACGAGGGAGAAAGAAATTCCGTTGGAAACAAAAATTCTCAATCCTTTAAAAGAAAAGGATCCAAGACAAATGATTTGTAGTTCAAGAAGGACAAGAGAGGGCAAAATGAATATCACAAGGAAGGAAATGGGGTTTCACAAAATCATGAGAAGAAACGACCAGCAAACGATGTTTTACTTGTGGTGGGGAACACTATTCTAATCAATGCCCTATGAGAATGCCTGGAAACCAAACCTAGAGGAATCCTTTACCACCAAAATAGATAGCATTCCAACAGAGGATTCATGCAGTTGTAGATAACAAGCAAGCCGATTACCAAATCACCCCCAAAGAAACCACAGGGACTGTGATGCTCCTATCTAGAATAGTATTGAACAATAAGTCATAATACTAAAATTAAAAATACATAAATGAACACATAAAAATAGTCCATTATTAAACTAATAATATATTATAATATATAATAATATAATTATAATAATTAAATAATAAAATCTCATTAAATAAATAATGAAGGAAAATATAATAAATAATACGACAATTTTGTTATACGAATGATAACAATGAAAAAGAATTCTATAAATAAATAATAATATTATAATAATAAATAAAAAAGATAGATAAATAAATAATAAATTACAATCTAATTACATACGAATACGTATATGTATAATGTTAAACTATCGAAGATTGGAGTAACTCTAATGACAGAAGCTATATTGTGTCGATATAGCAACAAGGAGACCAATTTTGCTGATGAAAGTGTCGAGGGCTATGCCGCCACTGTTATTTCGTCTGAGGAAGAAAGTAATGCCTCTCTGTTGGTTTCAACCAGTGCCTCTGGTGATAATGAGAACAAGGAGGAGGACGTTGTTGAAGCCATGGACGTTGGGAATAGCCCTGTTGCCACTGATAAAGATAAGGATGATAATAAAGAGGAGGATGTGGGAGGTCAGCCGGTCCCTATTCTGGTTAATTATGACAGCTCTGAGGAACATGATGTTCCTATTTCCCCCAAGTTGGAAGTGGTTCTGGAAGTTTAGTCGAAGAAGTTGGAGGAAACCCCTGTTGTCGAGAAGGGAAATGTTCCCTCTTCTTCTTGAAACATCCCCTTTGTCAAAACTATGGATATGCAAGAATGGATTGTTCAACTTCTTAAAGATGACATGGATGATAAAATTGATCCCCCTTTCAGTGTCCTCCAAACTGCGAAGGCGATGTCCATGTACTCCTTTCACCTGATGAAATGGATCTTTCAAGAAATCAAAAGTCTAAATTTGAAATTCCGCTCTCTTTCAGCTAAGGTTGATTCCCTGCAGGAGAATTTGGCGACTGGTTCGGAGGGGTTGGAGGGCAATAAGGACAACGTTGGGGAGAAGAACATGCAGGATATGCAAGTTAAGATTGATAACCTGGAGAACGCGTTGAAGAAGCACATGTTGGATAACAACCAGTTCATGGGGTCAGCTATGGAGTGTTTCATGTCAATCAAAGCGGAGCTGGATGCTAGTTCCCCTACCAAGAAGCCTGATGATGACAATGAGGATGCGGGTGACGAGGGTCTTGGCAAACGCACTCGGTCAGCTAAAAGGAAAAAGATCCAGGACAGAATCCTCGAGCTTTCTGACTTCAATGTGGCCATCAAGAAGATTTCGAAGGCGAAGAAAGAAGTGGAGGAAACTCGTATGGAGTTTGCCTAGGTTCTCCTGCCCCCCTGTCTCGGTGCTTCTTTGTTTTTAGGTTTTCTAGGCTACTGGTGGGTTTTCCGGTTTTTGCTTTTTTGCTTTTTTTGCTGGTTCTAGGTTTGGCGGACTAGTTCCCAGTCCTGTTTCTTTTCAGAAAACTTAATGCTGTAATCTTTTGTGCTTGACTTGTAAGGGGTTTCGGGTCCCCCCAAAACCTGTTTTTTCCTGCAATCAAAAACAAGGAGAAATACTAGTTACTCGTACCAGCTGATATAAAAGTGGCGAATACAATATGTAAACATGAGATATCATGAATGGACTTGGCAGGGTGAAAGAATGGAGTCTTTGAGTCTCTCACAAGGACATCGACATTAAGTAATCAAGGACTATTGAACAACAATTTGAATATAGATTGTTCGCCACAGACGATGGAAGTACGCACGAGAAATAAAATATTATTAACAGGACTTATTATAATAAAAGACGATTATATTAGTTAGGAAAAACAATTCAATTAAAGGAAATCCGAATGTAAGCCAAATCATATACAGAGGAAATTATCCGATTCATCTTAAGTTGTAAGACCCATAATAAGCAATGAGGAGTGTAAACAAGTTCATCAATATTAACAAATTAAGGTAATGACAACAATAAACAAAGATGAGATTGAAGTGTTGGTTGATAGATAACTCATGTCATTTCCACATAGCCTTTCATTCCTAATCTAAGATATAAGAAGCCAACGAACATTTTTTCTTATCTCATATCCAAGTCAGAGTAAGGGGGTATCTAGAATTATTATATCTCATACAATCTATCAATAATAGATCCATAATTACATTAGCAAAGAAAAAGAATAAATCTCATCACCATTTTCATACCAAAGAAATCTGGAACCATATATAATTAACATAGATATAAAACCAAATCAGAGAATAGCATATAACTCGGAACAGTATATTTTATACCATACTCGCATCAAGCAATATATCAATGACAATGACATACTTACACTTTGGAACCAATGCAATCTTATAACTGGTCAAATTATAAGGATTCCATCATTTTGTCATATTGATCAATATTTAGATCGAGTCATTCGTCATACATCTGCTAATATTGTATAAGATATCCTGGCATAATCAAGATAGTACAAGACATTATTTCATTCATTTTCAGATAGATCTTATTGTCTAATGGAATGAGATAAAGGTTTCATCTTTTTTTATTGCATTAACAACAAAGTAGAAAGTGTTGCAATAAAGGAGATTGTTACTCCATAAGTTTCTTGTGGCAATCCAAAGAATAGAATGAGTTTTAAATCGAATGAAATCTCTTGCAATTGAAGTTTTGAGAACATTGTCCCAATATTCCAAGTTAGTCGGATAGGGGACGTTACGGTGTTATCAGAGCATAATCATGTCATCATGTGAATAGTGGTCTATGCAGACTTATCAAAAGAAAATGAAGAAGACCACCGTGAATGAAATGGCCAATGAATTGAGAACTTTTATGGAGCAAACTAATCAAACTCTTATGAGTCAAAATGAAAGGTTAGAAAAGTCCAATCAAGCACTCCTCCAAGCCCTACAAAGTATGGGAAATTCAATCAACAACCTCAAGAACAACTCTACCAGTGGGGGGGATATATGATCTAACCATTCAGAAAATAATGAGTCGTTCACCTCTAGAATTCCCAAACCACCCTTCTTACCTAGGGAAGAAATACCAAGGGAAGAAGAAGATTAGTCCACGAATAGTGTTGTAGATAATGCTAGAGCCTATGCAAGCCTTGAACCAAAGATAAGGGAGCTCATAACATTTGCAAGATTTTGTGAAGGCCAAAAACATGAAACACCTAAGAGAACAAAAAGATATAAAAATAAGGATCTCAAGCATAAGGTAAACAAGGTGATACTTCCCAATTTTGATGGGTCAAGGAAAAGCATGGCTCAAGCTTGGCTACAAAAATTAAGCACCTGCTTCACCCTTAGTCCAATGACTGAAGAAGATGCGCTCCAATTTCACATACTCCATTTGGAGCGGATAGCACATGAATGGTGGCACAATGGGCTTCTCTCCCTAGGCCATCAACATATAACCTCTTACCAAGAATTCTCTCAAAAACTCATTAATAGGTTTGATCAGCAAGAACCAAAATGGTATTTTAAGGAACTTACACAACTTAAGAAGCATGGCATAGTGGAGGAATTTGCTAATGAATTTCAAAAACTTTCTACCATGGTTATGGATTTATCTCAAAGAAGACACACCTATCTATTCATTGAAGGACCTAAGGACTCAATTAAAAGTATAGTGAACCCCCATGAACCACAAACCTTGGCGGAAGCAATACAAAAAGCTAAGAAAGATGAATCAAATTCTTCAAAAGAAAGACCTAAGAATTTCCCACCTAAGACAGAACATAGGTATGAAGATTCAAGAAAAGACAATAGAGAAAACGAATGTTATTTCTGCAAAGGATGATGGAATAAGGGGGACCAATGCCGAGGCAAGGAAGCCCTCAAACAAAAAGATGACATGTTGAAGAAAAGTGTGTGTTTCAGATGCGGAGGACCTTGGGAACCAAGACATAAGTGCGAAAAAAAGAGTCAAGTCCGTAGGATTGAAGCAACACTTGAAACAGAAATAGAAGGAACACCACATAAAAAAGTGAGATATGATCAAGGGAGTCTCAACAACATCCAATCAAAGAATGAAGGAATAAGAAGCCACTGGAGCTTCGAGGAGGTTCAACCACAGTTGGGACACCAATCTAGAGGCTTATTTTAAATTGAAAATATAGCAATAGTAGATAATATATTTATGTACTCAATAAATTTTGATTATCATTAATAGACATTTAAGATATAAATTAAATGAGGGGAAAGGGGCTGCAATTAAGGGAGAATCGCGAAGGGCGCCCTATTACAGTAACAGTGAGGGAGAACCACTATAAAGACACCCTACTGCGTTGTAATTCAAGGAGAACCACTAAGGGCACCCTCTTGCTAGCACCTTCCCCAGGTTGCAATTAAGAGAGAAATGCTAAGGCACCCTATTGCAGCAGTAGTAAAAGGAGAAAGGCTATGAGGGCGCCCTAGTACTCTACAATTAAGAGAGAACTGCTAGGGCACCTTATTGCACAAGTAACCAAGGCTGCAATTAAGGGAGAATCATGAAGGGCACCCCAATGCAGTGGCAAGTAAGGGAGAACTGCTAGAAGGGCACCCTATTGCACTGTGATTGAGGGAGAACCGCTAAGGGCACCCTATTGCAGAAGTAGTTGAAGGACAACCGCCGATGGCACCCTATTGCAGTGGTAGTTAAGGGAGAACCACTATCAGGGCACCCTACTACACTATGATTAAAGGAGAACTACTAGGGCACCCCACTACAAGGCAAAGATCACATCTCTGAAGGCCTAGGAGAGATAGATCTATCTTCTAGGTAGGATGGATATATCAAATTTTGGATATCCATAAGGCCTTAGGAAGAGAGGAGTCGTGAGGAGATGGTATCATAGCTACAAGACTACTCTAAGTTAATTACGAGATAAGTAGAGCCCTAGGAAGTCCTCTCACAGGGCTAAGAACCTAATCACGAACTCTCCCATAAGGATTCGGCAAAGATAAACTCTTTCCCCAAAGTTTATAAGGATGGATATACTAAGTAAAGGATATCCATAACGCCTTGGGAGGAAAAAGTTGTAACGAGATGATGACATAGCTTGAGGACCGTTCTAGAATTGCCATAAGGCAACTAGAGCCCCAGGAGGTCCTCACTAAAGAGCCTGGAACCTGATTACAAACCCTCCCTAAGCATTAGGATGATTCATCAAGGCTCATCATAGAACAAGGCAATACTTAAAAAGGGAAATGCTACAGCGAATCAAGATAAGTTCTATCTTTTGAATTGTTCTTAGGATTTCAATTTAATGTTATACCTTCAAATTTGATTTTTAAATCTATTAAGTTCTCACCTTAAGTTGAAAATTACCATTGTAGGGTCGCTGGATTCGATATCGGAATTACATAGCAGGACACCACCTACACCAAAAGTTCACATTGCTTCAGGACAAGCAATTTTGGGAAGGGCGGACTATGATGTCCCCTATCTAGAATAGAATTGAATAATAAATCATAATACTAAAATTAAAAATAAATAAATGAACACATAAAAGTAGTCCATTATTAAAATAATATTATTATAATAATTGAATAATAAAATCTCATTAAATAAATAATGAAGGAAAATATAATAAATAATAAGAGAATTTTATTATATAAATAATAACAATGAAAAAGAATTCTATAGATAAATAGTAATATTCAAATATTCAAATAATAAATAAATAATAAACTACAATCTAACTACATAAGAATACTTATATGTATAAAGTTAAACTATCGAAGATTGGAGTAACTCTAATGACAGAAGCTATATTGTGTCAGTATAGCAATAAGGAGAAATACCGATTACTCATACCGGATGATATAAAAGTGGCGAATACAATATGTAATCATGAGATATCATGAATGGACTTGGCACAGTGAAAGAACAGAGTCTTTGAGTCTCTCACAGGGACATCGACATTAAGTAATCAAGGACTATTAGACAACGATTTGAAGTTAGATTGTTCGCCGCAAACGATGAAGTACGCACAAGAAATAAAATATTATTAACTAGACAGATTATAATTGCCGACGATTATACTAGTTAGGAAAAACAATTCAATTAAAGGCAATTTGTATGTAAGCCAAATCATATACAGAGGAAATTATCCGATTCATCTATAGCTATAAGACCCGTAATAAGCAATGAGGAGTGTAAACAAGTTCATTGATATTAACAAATTAAGTTAATGACAACAATAAACAAAGATGAGATTGAATTAATAACAAACGATAATACCTATTAGTCAAACATATCAGACAACAATTAATAAGGAGGCGTTGGTTGATAGATAACTCATGCCGTTTCCACATAGCCTATCATTCCTAATCTAAGATATAAGAAGGCAACGAACATTTTTTCTTAACTCATATCCAGGTCAGAATAAAGGGGTATCTAGAATTATTATATCTCATACAATCTGTGAATAATAAATCCATAACTGCATTAGCAAAGAGAAAGAAAAAATCTCATCACCATTTTATAGGGAAGAAATTTGGAACCATATATAATTAACATAGATATAAGACTAAATCAGAGAATAGTATATAACTCAAAACAATATATTTTATACCATACTCACATCAAGCAATATATCAACGGCAGTGACATACTTATACTTTGGAACCAATATAATCTTATTGTTGATGTTTGGTAGACAACCTGATCAAGGAACTGGACTACAAAACCGTAGAAGACATGGAAAACATAATTGTATCATTGCAAGCAGCACAAAAAAATCTGGAATGTCACCAGTCAATGGAATCCTTTTCTTCAATCCGCGAAGAAAATTTACAAGGATATCTTCACAAAGTTACAGATATAAACCCTTTGTCCTATGGAAGCAAAAAGGGGAAGAAGATCAGAACTGGATGAAGATCATTACGACGGACTGGAAGAAGATCAGGCTGGAAGAAGATCAGGAAGGGAAGATCAGAAGACAGGATGGAAGGAGATCAGGATACTGGAAAGCAGATACAGAGGAAGAAAAGATCAGATGTAAGATAACAGAAAGCACAGGGGAAGTCTACACGGAAAGGAATGTAAGGTGATGTTTTGCCACCAATGCCAAAGGGGAAGATTGTTGACATATTTAAGTTGTC
Organism: Chamaecyparis obtusa; assembly: GCA_027943335.1. Lineage (NCBI taxonomy): Eukaryota > Viridiplantae > Streptophyta > Pinopsida > Cupressales > Cupressaceae > Chamaecyparis > Chamaecyparis obtusa. Next base: position 132,039 of record BSBK01002145.1, on the reverse strand, counting down.
GTTGGTTAAGTTAAAAGCAAACATCAATCCCACTTGAACAGGTAAACTAATTATACTCCTTCAATTCCTATTTAAGTATTGTTTTTCTCTCTGGGAGGGGCATGTGCTATTTTGGAGTTATTATGTTCTGTGCTTATCATTGGATTTTCGTTGTTCTGCAATCAACATGCTTTGGATAAGTTTTTCCATGCGATTTTCTTTCCTTTGTGATCTTCATGCATTGCTTAAGCTTTGTTCTGTAGCATACATACATTTGGAGTTCGTTCATCAACTCTGTGAAGGTTGAAGCCTTACATTTTGCATTGAATTAATTTGAGGGAACGTCTTTTCTATTCTTGATCAGTCTCTAAATATTATTTTTACTTTGCAAGTAGAAAACGAATGCATTGTGGGGTGGATAGTTGCTTTTGTAAGATTGAATTGGAATGATTTTAATGTCGTATGTAAAGTGACTAATTTATTATGTCGAATATAGCCATTCAGATCAGCAAGAATGAATGCAATTGGTGGCAGGCATTCTTGATCATCCAGATGGATACATTTGAAATACATATCACTAAATGTATACAACAAGACATGATTTTGAATAATAAGGAACATAGTAGATTGATTTATATCCCTGCACTTCATAAGCTTGAATGTGGAAAGACTGATGCAGATCTGCATTCTCATTTATAGATAATAGAATAAGCTATACACTTATGCATGTACTAGAGACATTTTGTTCTCTGATTTGTTTGCACATCATGAAAAGAATATTTGCATCATCATAGTTATTATTGTAATGCATTAGGAATGCATGAATAGGACTCGGAAAAGTTGCATGTGGCAGATTTAATTCCTTTCTCTGTTTTAATGGTAAGGAAGTTTGTTACATCTGTTTTGTTGATAATAAGATATTAGTTCATTGCAATACTTAAAGGTTTGGCTCAAAACTGAAATTTCTCTTACTGAAAATTAATACCAAGTCTCTGGGGTATGTAGTAAGGTTTTGTGCTAGCTCTAGATTCCTTCCTCAGGTGATTCCAACCTAAAAGGGGATGTGTATTTAACAAGAATGTCAGAAGCTTATATGAGTACCCAGGGACGGGTAGAACCTTCATAAAACTTGTGTAACCTATGAAAGTTAATGCCATCAGGATAGGATTATCCAAACCCTCGGGCCAGGAGGTCCATGGAATGAGATTGGTGGTGACATTGACTACACAGGGTATGTGCTTGTATTTTCTTTTAAAACCTTGGCCAAGGTGGTATTATTCTATGGGTAGTACGTGTCAGTCACTAGAACTAGAAGTGCAATGTCTAGCTAGGAAGGTCAACTATTAGGCAAGGATGTCTTTAGACTATCTACAATGATTGTGGGTTCTACACCAAGTCTCGGATTGCGAGAAAATGGATATCATGCTTGTGTACCCCTGGGAAGGGCTAGGCTACTTCCTTCGTAAGTTGTGCGGGTGACAGATAGTCACGATCAAAAGATCCATGGTTGGATGGAAAAAAACCCTGATGATACTCTTTCGCTCGTGGAGGACAAAACACCAGAGAAGAACAACCAAAAAGGAAACAACATGAATCAGGTTTCGTTATGTTATTAATTTGATGAAAATTCTAGATCCATTTATCCTTGAATGAATCATAGAAAGTTAATTAAATTGTTCAGTTGTATTGAAAGGTTTTGTTTCATGTGAAAGCAGACAGTAACTACAATTGAATGTTAACTTCCATTCTTTTCATACTCATAGGAAATTGAAAGTTTAGTTGAAATTCAGTTTTCATGTTCGGTAATTAAAGTTTATTTTTATTTTATTATGTTATTAGGTTTTTGGATGTTACAAATGCCTTCATATATGTTGTGATGGGAATGACAAGTCATGTCCATTCACAATCACCTCCTTTCCAAACACTAATCACAACTTTCCAAGAGGATGATGATTATCGATTAGACTCCCTAATCAGTGTCATTAAAGAGTTTATCCTTTATGTTAATCACATTGTTTCATATGCAGTTATAGTTTAGATTATAACTATTGTTAGTCATCAATTAGACTTGCACCTCTTCATATTCATGTCATCAATTAGACTTGCACCTATGTTAGTTATGATTGCATAACCTTAATCAAGAGGATGGATATTGGTTATTAACTTATTAGTGACTTATACAAACTGTTGATGACTAATGATGTCGCCCATGCTCTTTAGATCAATTAATAACGTTAGTCTTCATAATGATAAGATTCATTCCAGATTTCCATACTTGGTCAATGATCACATTCGACCTTCAACAATCATTGGCATGCTCGTCGATATCGATCATCCTTGATTAAGATCAATTGTCTTCTTGATGCTTGATGAATGCTTCCTCAGCATAATATGTCACTCAATAGTAATCCTTTTCTCATCAATTATGGATCAATGAGCCAAGTATTGCCATTGAGTGATATCCAAGACTAATCATAAATTAGTCGATACTAAAATTGTAATATCCCCAATGGATATTGGCTTTAATTTTAAGTTTTGTCCCAGAGGCATTTCGACAAACAGTTGGCACTCGGGGTCTTTTCTGAAGTCTCTAGGTTCTTGAGCCAAAACAAATACATTACAGAACACTAATCCTTTGCATTGGAATTCTGTCGAATACTTATATGATAATAGAGAACTCTTATCTTTACTGGTATTGTAAAGGCAAACCCAAATATATCCCGCTGACTTTTTGTCTCTGTTTTCAGTTTATACCCCCATACATTTTGTCAAATGGTTGTTATGCAAAGTCTGAACTAGAATTCTCTGAATATTTAATTTCACAAACATAGTATAAATTTGCCAATTTACGCATGAGAATATTAGCAAACACTTGAGTGACAATAGGAGCTAAACGGTATACTCCAAGAAAAGAACTAACATATATTTGCAACCAAACAGCCTTGCCAAATATCAGATTTTACCAGTCCGCATTATGTCAAACAATAGGCAGATATATTTATCAGCTTAATAATATAACTCTACTAACAATGTGCAGATTAATAACCAACTACTACCCGCAAACATATACCACAAAATAAGTGCAGATGGATCTTACTCGTCTCCAAGAAAAATATACAAACACCCATTGTTTCCTCAATTGGTACTATGATTCTTGGATTCGAAATCACCTGCAAACTGAGACGTCGAAGACAGAGTTGCCACCGGTAACTAATCCATGAAGATTTGTAAACTATGGTAATAGCTGATGAAGGCGTCCAGTCTGAAAGCTGACCCTTGGTGAGTCGGCTGCTAAGGAGTTACTGTTAAAAACGTCCAATGATGAATGCCCAGCCACACATATTCAGTCCAGATTTCTGCTCTAAAACTCATGTGACTCCATTCTGATGATATTTATCTTCTGCAAATGAATATTTCAGACCTGTTAAAGAGTTGCCCAGGCTTGACTCGCACCCAGATCTCTATCTCTGCCTGTTGTGTACAGGATGTATGCTTGAAAGTGTATGAAGAGTGACGTTACCTCCACTCTTGGTGTCAAAACGGCCCAGAACTAATCGACACCCCAAGGAAAATACAGAAAATCTGCAAATCGATTTTTTTTGCTGCTATTTTAGAACTCTTAAACAATCTTTTTTAATTCCACTGGTAGATTCTAAATAAATCTACTCGAATAGAGGGTCTGGGTTTGCATCCAGCCTCTAACCTTCCTGTGGGTTTTCGTCCAGGGGAACCAATCACCAGTTAATCAGCAACAATGGAGAAAATATCTCAAATGTTTAATCACATAACATAGCCTCAAATGGGAGAGCAACTTGTTTATATAACCTCTTGAGGCGGAGGCCTTACTTTTTAATTTCCTCCTTAAGAAGTGGCTTCTCGGACAAGTTGGAGACCTTTATTAAACAAAGTGACTTTATAATAAAGATACTTTATTAATTTAAACTCCCTCATTGCTCCAAAAATGACCTTTTCATTAAAATAACGATAATTTGACACACAAGGTCCCTATTTTATGTGTCCAAGATTTAAAACTTCTCATCCTGTTTCCAACGAACTATAACACTAAAGTTATCATTAGACAATTTTCAATAAATTAGCAACCTTAGTAAATTTAATTAAATTAAAGCTAATAGTATACCCATCTTGCGAAAATGACCGAAAAGCATCGGAATCGAAATCTGACAGCACAGGAGTGATCCCGATGATGAAAGATGATAAACGAGCCTGACTGGGTGACTTTCCAAAAATAGACGCTCCCTCCAAGAATCTTGGAGCCCAAACTAGAATTCAAAAAATAACATCTGAAAACGTCATTTAACTCCTCTAAACCATCTGAGCTCATTGGAAATATCAAAAAACCCCTAAAATCATGCTGACACAAACTCTGAATGCCAACAACAACTGCACTTCTAAAGGACCCAAAACAGGGACATTACAAAAAAGCTATTTTCCTATGGATGTATATTACTATGCTCATATGGCCATGCATCTTCGACGATTTTGTCCATTCTTTTATCATTAACAAATGATGTCGGTTGCCTCCTGAGTATGATTGTTGTCATTTTCTTGGGTTATTAATGTTTCAGGTTTAGTCTTTTGTTTGCCTTTATGATATGTTATTGCTCATGATGTATGCAAAGGAATATCCGTTCACCATAGCCACAGAAGCACTCTTCATATTAGTAGGTGATATCAAAGTTACTCTAAAATATATTTGATTCTATCAGCGATTCCTTGATACTATGTGTATTTCCTTTAATCATAATATCTCTAAGGTTTTGAATTAGGGACATTACAGCATGACAAGGTTGCATCCACATCCTCACATTTCTTTCAGGAATCCTCATTTGAGTCTCAAATGGCCCAAACTAGTGAGAATGGTATTCTTTATTATGTTCCTATGAGTGCTATTATTGTTAAACCCATAGATAAAAATATCACAAACTTCTCTGCGATAAGTTAACTTATCACGAGAAGATTTTGGCCGCGATAAATTCTGTAACTTTCATGCCAAACTTCTCGCACAGCGAAGTTGCCAAAATATCGCCAAAAATATTGGCGATAACTTAAAAAAATATTGCGATAAGACAGGAAAATATCGGCCGCAGTCCGCATATAGGGACTGACAGAGATCTGATTGTTTTACTGTTGGTGGATTAGTTCCACTCATGTCTGCAAGGAGTATAAAGTACTTTCTTCTCTGAATCCTTTGCAGTGTCACCAATGTCTCTTTAATATGCCTCAAAGGCGAATAGTTGGATCTCTTAATCGTACCACTTGAACTGTCTATGGCAATTGCACCTCTTGGAGAATTAATCTCTTGGTAATTGCACTATTTGTGCAACTAAGGTTTTTATTAATTATTTGTTAGATTCAGTATTTCTTCCACACAATGAATCACTTCCCTTCATAGACCTTCTGACTTGTTTAGTTTAAATTGCTGCTTGTACCATAATCGATGTTTAACACTGCTACCATCCATTTAATATATATGTTGTTGTTGCTCAACCTTAATAAATCGGATTATAACCATTATAGGATTCCCACTTGTTTGATCTTTCTACAGAATATATTCAGATATATGTGTGTGTGTGTGTGTATTAGTGTATGTCAAATATACTTCCATATAGCTTTGCAGTTAGATCTGTCTTCTATATTTCATTCTCTTTCTATTTCTGCTGTTAGACTGACTAGTGTCCTTTTTTCTGATTTCCTTTTTGATCCTTTTTTGGATGATTTTCCCCAGTGATTTTTCCTCCTATATATATCCTGCACCCCTTTGGATGGAGATCTCCTTTCCAGGAGACATGTCATTCTATCCAAACTCTAGGTGCTCTCTTTACAAAATGTAATCACTGCTCTTAACAATGTTTAATAACATAAGTTACTACTTCCAAATCACCACTCTTGTATTTATTAATCCTCTTTGAATATCGCCACTCCTAAGCCTTCCTAAAACTGATGTAGCTATATTTCATTTGTTGCAAGTTTAAGGGAAGCAAACCTGACACATTTCTAACATCCTCTATGGGTTGTCTGCTGAAGACATGATTTTATAATTGCATCCCCTTAAGGTGAAAGGAAATTGGTTCTCATAAGATATTTAAATGGTGGATAATTTGACAGGCTGGACGAGGGTCCCAATTCCTGTTTCAGGAAAAAAAAATGCTTAGTTTATTAACAAGTTATAAGGCCCTTTTGTTCTTAGTTTGACAGGGCATCACAGTCCGCCCTTCCCAAGACCGCTTGTCCTCAAGCAATGATTATGGATAGAGTGCTCAAAATAGGAAATGGCTAGGTGTATGCAAATCCTAACCGTTTATAAGTATTTATTTCAGAATTCAACTTCTGTTATGTAACTCTGATATTATCTCAAGATATAAATCTGTGTCTGTAGTTCAATTGTGAGTTATCTCAACCAATGATTGAAAATTTGCAAGGTTTGTAATATTAAGACGAGTTTTCTCTCATTTCCATAATGTCAAAGATACCTACTTGAATCGTAGCATGGGTGTTCTTTCCACACGTTAAGATGAGAATTAGAACCATGACACACATTTGTGTCCTCAAATGCAACTCATGTATGTTTACATGTTATTCTCGTATTAACATATTAGGTATGAACCAAACACGGAGCATACACGTCAAAACACAAAGTATACACAACAATATATGCAGACACAAAGCATACACATAAAAACACGAAGTATACACATGAATATACAGAGTATACAAGTGAATACACTTGTTAAATCCTTCCAACTGACTAGAATGTATTCATTGATTCATCTCTACCCTACAAGATGGCAGGATCAATGCTCTGATACCATTTGTAATGTCCCCTGTTGGGACTTTGCTTGAATTATCCAAAAATTTCCAACTAAGGTTGGGATTGTGCTTGGGAATGTGAATTTAACTCAGTCTCTTGATTTAGAACCTACAATCAGATTATTTATCAAAGATAAACATATAATCAAGTTACAAATCATAATAATCAGATTGCATATGTGGGATTCCTTTGAGGCTTTAATCAATGACTCATCCATGTTATGAAGCCCACGGGAGATCAGACAAGGCTTATTGAGCCTATCCACCACGTTCAGGGGCACGGAAGTACATCCATCATTCAACCTCCTAAAGAAGCACAGAAATACATCTGCCATATTGGACTCAACTGGGCATGTAAGTATGTCCACCATATCAGTCTCCTATTTAACTTGAATGGACCACCAAGATACTTACTTTCGTCATATGCCCATATCTCCCCTCCATAATGGGACGGTACATTGGATGAAGCTTTAAAGGAATCTTTATTATCAATTTTATATATGTATATGTATATATATAGAGCTAAGTCACAGGCTTGGGTACGAATATGAGAACTTAGTACATGGGTATGTGCAAAAAAAAAATTTGGGGGTTTGGGTACATTGAGGCACATGTGTGTGTGTGCAAAAAAATTAAAGAAATATACAAAATTGTAAAACTAAAGCATTTGATAGTATAGTACTTCATCATTCATCAATGCCAAATGCCAAAGATAAATATTAAATGCCAATTGATAGTTCAAAATATTTAAATAAAATCATTGCAATTACAAAATTGACAATCAAAAATGGTAATTTTCTTCTATCTTCAATGTAGTTCATCAATCAGCATAAGGATTATCAAAAAAATCATCATATATTGCATTTTCAGCTGCTGCAAGTTCAAAATCATTTGAACCCAAAGCAGTGCCACTCGCACTAGATGCACCGTGTGTAGGTTGTTGAAAAAAAAAGAAGAAAAAAATACTTCATTTTATGTTTTTTCAGTCACAAATTGTTGTGGATGCGTCCAGGTGTGCTCCAAATGCATCCAGGATGTGCATCGCAGCTTGTGGATGTGGTTGCGCATCTAGGCGCATCCACAATCTGAGATGCGCATCCTGGACGCATCCAAACCACATTCGAAGGGCACATCCAGACCCAATTCGCACCTCCAGGGTGCGAATCTTGTAACTAAGATATATAGCTAAGTAGTTGATCCTTGTTCTGTTTCAGATTCGGGTTTGGATTCGGATTCTGGGATTCAGCAAAAAAAAATTTGGGTGGGTTCCGGTACTGCTGGTATATATATACATTTTCAAATATATATATGTATGTATGAATGTATATGTATATGTATATGTATATGTATATGCATACGTATGTATGTATGTATGTATATTCATAGATTCATACATGTAACATGTCAATGATCATTCATCATTGGTTCAAAACTTCAAACATATAATAATAATAAGAAGTTACAAGCGTGATACTCATAAAATGATAAACAATAAATCCATAATTGCCAATCAAGTACTCCTTTCATAATCACTAATAAAAATAAGATTACAGGACTACGTTTCTAAACTCAACCAACAATTTAGCTCAAACAAATAGAAAGATTTTCTTTCAGCAATTACCAGCGATTATAGTGGAAATGTTTGTTGTTGTTATACTAGAGGTACATCAAGTACTCCTTAGATAATCACTAATAAAAATCAGATTACAGGACTAAGTTTCCAACCTTAACCAACAATTTAAAGCTTGAGCAAATAGAAAGATTTGCCTTTAGCAATTACCAGTGAGTATAGCGGAAATCTTTTCTGTCATTAATTCTGATACAAATGAAGTCACAACCTAATAGCTGGAAATAGAGTTGTACAACAACACTCTTATTAGTAAATAAACAATCCAATAGTAAAAATGTGGGGCCCATTTTTGGGCACCCACAGCCATGGATTCCCACAGATCCCTCCAAATTTTGCCTAGATTCTGGACAGGAATCCGAGCGGAATCTGAGCAGAATCAGAACCAAGATCCGACGCAAAACAGGGGGATCCGGTAACTTAGATATATAGTAACGATAGAAATATATAAATACATATATATTAACAATAATATATTAATTACATCCATTTCTATATGGATGACAAAATATATATTAACAATAATATATTAATTACATCCATTTCTATATGGATGACAAAATAGCAAATAGTATGGTCATCGTTCATGCATTATGCATCAGACCCAAACACTCATGTAAATGCATAGGGACTGTATGCCGAATATGATTCACTTATTCAGATTCCTACTTGATTGATCTCTCTACCGATTATATTCAGATCTCTGCAGTTAGATCTGTCTTTATATTTTATTCTCTTTCTATTTCTGCTGTTAGACTGACTAGTGTCACTTTTTCTGATTTCCTTTTTCATCCTTTTTTTCATGATTTTCCCCAGTGACTTTTCCTCCTATTTATATCCCGGTGAAGTGATGCACCCCTTTGGATGGAGATCTCCTTTCCAAGAGACATGTCATTCTACCCAAACTCTAGGCTCTTTCTTTACACGATATAATCACTGCTCCTAACAATGGTTAATAACATAAGTCACTACTTACAAATCATTGCTCTCGTATTTATTAATCCTCTTTGAATAACATAAGTCAGTACTTCCAAATCATCGCTCTCGTATTTATTAAGCCTTCCCGAAACTGATGTAGCCTTATTTTTTTGGTTGCAAGTTTATGGGAACCCAAACTTTACAAATTTCTGACATCCTCTCTTGGTTGTCTGCTGAAGACATGATTTTATAATCGCATCCCCTTAAGGAGAAAGGAAATTTGTTCTCATAAAATAAAAATATTTAATTGGTGGATAATTTCTGACAGGCTGAAGGAGGGTCCCAATTGCTGTTTCAGCAAAAAAATACTAAGTTTATTAACAAGTTATAAGGCCCTTACATTCTTAGTTTGACGGGGCATGACAAGATTTCAGCCAGTTCATTCCTGCAAGTATAGGTTCAGATCTACACACTAGTGTATTTTTGCACACATTGAATTCACACACATGCGTGCAAATCTAAACTACAACAGAGCACAATCAGGTTTCAATTCCAAGGCAGTCATCTAATCAAGCCCTAAAATTCCAGCTTAAAGACAAAATTGCTTCTCAACAACATAATTTACTCATCTCTGAAATCTAGCAAAGTATTTTACTTAATTCATTTAAATTCCACATTTAATTTCAGTATCAGTCCCAGTTCATTATCCTTGGTCAGATTCGTTTATCATTGTGATTTAATTAATTTATCTAGGTTTTTTATATAAGAGATGTAACTTATTCCCTTATGCTTACTTAATTTTACCACTTCCCAGTTTTAATTATAGATACTTTATTTGTACTTGTTCAAGTTTCTGCTCTCTTGACTAGCTCTCATAACACCTTTTAGTTTTATATCCAACTGACCTACTTTGGCCATTTGTGGGAATATATACAATTTCTTTGTGTATCATTTAGATGTGAAACATCATCCTATCAGTTCCCAGACCTGAGGATGATTTTGACTTGTTGAAGATAGCAAGATACCCTTTATCTGGACTAGGAGGAATTTAATACAAGCTTTAAGCACTTTACCCTACTACTTAGTGAAAGGATAGAATAAAACTCAAGTTACCGGATTCCCCTGTTTTGCCTCTGATCCTCATTCTGATTCTGCTCAGATTCTTCCTGGATTCCCGTCCAGAATCCAGGCGAAATCCGGAGGAATCCATGGAAACCACGGCTGTGGGTGCCCGAAAATGGGCCCCACATTTTACTATTGGGTTGTTTATTTACTAATTAGAGTGTTGTTGTAAAATTCTATTTCCCGCTATTAGGTTGTGATTTCATTTATATCAGATTTAATGACAGTAAACATTTCCGCTATCCAGACTGGTAATTGCTGAAGGCAAATCTTTCTATTTGCTCAAGCTTTAAATTGTTGGTTAAGGTCGGAAACTTAGTCCTGTAATCTGATTTTTAGTAGTGATTATCTAAGGAGTACTTGATTTACCTCTAGTGTAATGACAGCAAACATTTCCACTATAATCTCTAGTAATTGCTGAAAGCAAATCTTTCTATTTGCTCAAGCTTTAAATTCTTGGTTGAGGTCAGAAACTTAGTCCTGTAATCTGATTTTTGTTAGTGATTATCTAAGGAGTACTTGATTTACCTCAAGTGATTCTTAGTGAACTCATTTATCATTTTATGAGTATCACACTTCTCACTTCTTATTATTATTATTATATACTTAAAGTTTTGAACCTAAGTTACCGGTTCGAGTTCGGGTACAAAGAACCGGTTCGCAAGTTCGACAAAATTTTGAAAAGGGGTTTGGGTTCGGGTTCGCAAAAACATGTAAAAATTTCAAATGTATATATATATATATATATATATATATATATATATATATATATATATATATATACATATTTATGAAGCCTAGAAGCATGAGTTAAAATTAGATTGAACTAGGAATACTCCCTCTTAGGCTTGATTTCTTTGTCAATTCACAATTTGCACCATTAAATGAAGTAAACCATTGACTAAACGAAGTAAATGCAGTAAAAATTATCTAGGAAAACTCCTCTAGAGGCTGCCCGGACCAGAAGTCGAACTGTACCAGGACCAGGTACCACCTCGAATTGGTGCTGGTCCGGGAGGCATTTCCAGCGAACTGGGTAACTAAGTTTTGAACCAATGATGAATGAACATTGACATGTTACATGTATGAATCTATGAATATACATACATACATACATATATATATATATATATATATATATATATATATTTGAAAGTGTCTATATATATACCAGCAGTACTAGAACCTGCCCAAATAAATTTTGTGCTGAATCTGAACCAGAACCAGGATCGGCTACTTAGAATAAAACAAATAGACACTACTACTTTTTGAGTTAGCCAAAAGGCGAAAAGAAAAATGCAAAATTGCCACCGATTAACCACAGACCTCCAGTAATGATCTAAATTACATCAAGATTTAACCTTAAGCAACAATCAAGGCATGCTTCTCTAATATGATGCCAATAATAAAAATCTTAAACTATTGTTTCAAGATACAAGGCCTGGCATTACAAAATTTGTGATTGCCTACCTATGTAATGGCAACTACTTTTATTGAGTGATCATTACCTTCTCCACCAAAGGTTAAAGCATTCAAACATAAAACCTGGCAATATCTTAACACACTATTTTAAGTCCTTGGCAATAATTTATATCCATTTGGCCTACACCCACTTAAAATTATTCTTTCACCTGGCAATACACTTCAAGTTTTCTGGAATCAATTGCATTTGTAAATCTCATCTAGAAGTTTCAGACCCTTTTCCCAGTTCCATCCTCGGGAAATAAGGATCACTTATTTCCTCAAAATCACCCTAGGATTCTTAATGAGGTATCACCTTAGGACCCCTAAGAATCCACTACAAGGGTCAATATTTGAAAGTGACAATCTCCTAAAGTTAAATGACCACATATCCTTAGATGATATTTTTTAAAAGGTAGATAGGGAACCTCCTAAGTCCTTGTAAAATATATAGTATCCCCTTGAATCTCATAATTAATAGCCACCTAAGAAAAATGTGCTACATGGCCAAAGACAAAAACTTTCAAAACCTTATACTATAGCCATTTTTTCTCAACTTTATCTGTGGAGTTTGATAAAATCCTATAAGAAGACACGTGACCCCTTGTTATGCTAGTGGTCCAATCTAAGGCCCCTTCTTTACTTATCCTACCACTACTGTGCCCCCAACCCACCTCACTCCCATCCTACATCCCCATCTAATAACCCATTCTCAAGCAAACTCAAAGAATAAACCATGACAGAAACTAGAACATTCAACTCAAAAAAAAACAATTAAAGAAACCTTGTAGTTGACAAGAGATAAATGTTATTTATAAAGAGAATTGCTAGTAAGAAGCATTCATTGTCACTGCTACAAAATAACTCATGCTGCAACAAGATTTATGAGAATTGACTTCCTATTTGTGAACACCATGATTATATATGTATCTTTTGTTTATATTCATATACTTTTTTTAAATTAAATATTTCTGATTCGGTAACCTTGGTACAGGAATGCTATGGTTTTAATGCTTCGTACATTTTTTTAACTTTAAGCATTAAAAATTGAAAAGTATCTGCAGTTTTTGTTTCTGTTTTTGTGCTTATTCCCTAGCATTTTGGGGAGTCATTATTCTCTCTTTGGAGGGAATTCTAAAGGCCAACCCATGTTTTAGGAGTGCATAGGAAGGATATGGCAAACTCGGGCAATACCATGAACTATGAAACCTGATATTCTACGAAAGAACAGCAATGAAAAATAATGGCATAACTAAGTAATAATTGATTTGACAATGTCCAAACCCCATTCCTCAACCTAGCATTTAGCAGGGATCCCTACCCAAAGGTAAGTGACTGAATAGGTACATATACATTCAGACTTCTTCCTCAAAATATTTATTTGTCATATGCCATGATATGAAGAAAGTCTTTTGCAATCCTTGCCACTAAAACAAACCATAAATACAAATATCAATATTTCTCTACAGCATAGTCTTCTACAATCCTTGCCACTAAAACTGCATACACGCGATGGCAAAAGTCCCATGTTCAAGGTGTTAAGTTTCAATATTTGAATTCATACCCAGGGCATATTTTTTTCCAGTCTTGTATTTATTGCAAGATAATAATAAATAAAGCATTGAACATGCATGGATACGTTAGATAAAACATACATCTCTTAACAAATGATTACTGCAACAATGAAATATAAAGATAGGCAAGCACACAGGAATTACCTTGCATGCCAGTCTGCACAAACATGTTTGCAATCAAATGATCAAAGAGAAAATAGTACAATAAATTTAAGTATTGCACATTGTTACTGTGCACCTTTTAGCACACGTAGATATGAATGCATCATTTCCAAATACATGTGTGCCTGCAAATAAATGAAAAAGAAGGGGCCAATGGGTACCATCAATTCGTCGTACCAACTCCTTCAGCTTGAAAACAAGCCGTTGAATTCCCGGTTGAGCAAATGTATAATGGTCTTGAATACCATCCAGGAGTTTGCAAAGACACCAGTAACAATCTGCCTCAACATTTAACACACTTTCTCGAGAAAGGTCTGACATCACCCAGTTTTCCATACTGCCTTCTAAGTATTCTGATAAAAATACCACCAAAAAGGGTGTAGCCAGATCATTGATTCCTTGAACATATCCACTTGCAGGATGGCGAATAGCCCTGAAAATCTCAATTAAAAATTAAGAAGTCATATCTACCTAGAAGAGAAACCAAATGTTATTCTAAAAATGAAATCTGAATCACCACACTAGTAGAGAGCTCATACATGCACACAGATACTGGTCCACAGTGTTTTATATTTTCTTTGCAAATAGGAACAACTACAAGAAGTGACTTTATATGCTCACAAAGCAGAAGAAAAGAAAAAAAAGATAAGGACAGCTGTAGTGTTCTTTCACAGATTTGATTAACGATACAAAACTTAATCAAATGAAGGCTGAATAGCATAATAGCAGTCAAAAGTTAAATTCAAGAATGTTGTACCCATACAAGATTTTTTTTGTAATGTGTCAAGTAGTAAGCCAACATCTTGTCATTTCTCATTTGTAATGGTTGTTAATGTTGTCATCATCGTTTCTAGCAAATAGCTTTGGAGGGCTAACAAAAGAAGTTATCCAATGCATTAAGCAAAGTGAATACAGAATATGTGATAACGAAGTAATGGCAAGTGCATACTAAGGTAGATGAAAGATTATCAAGGTTTGCAAGACGTGTCTTGACAAAGGAGAGTTACTTCATAGAATTTCAAGTAGGGAAACAATGTTGAAGTGATCCTGAGCATGCCAAACAGAGAAAATGTCATACTTGGAAGTCAAAAACACTCAAAATGTCTCCTACGTGTCTAGATCAATGTCAATAAGGGAAAATGTCATATTTTGAACTTTAAGTCAAAAACCTACACAAGTGAAAATTGTGAATGTATTTTTCAATGTCAACGGCAAAATAGAAAGTGAAAATCACTTAAATGAACAGACCATGTTTTTTCACTTTAAGTGGCACAACTGAACATCAAGATAGACCAAAACATTGATAATTCGCCCCTCGGGGATGTCCTAGCCACTTAAATGTCAAAGTGAAAATATATCAAAAGTGCATCAGGACCATTACACATGCACCTAGCAACTCAATGTCGAAGTGTCAATTTCAAGGTAGAAAAAAATTGCTCTCAATTCCCCAAACACGCCCCTAGAAGGTCAAATGCCTAAGTGTCAATGAGGAATTAGAAGAAAAAGTGCAATAAGCCTCTTAAGCACACCTCTAGACACTTGAGTGTCAACTTGTCAATGAAAGGGTTAACTGACAAAAGTAAACATGAAAACATAAGCAAGTTACTCTTGAAGGCTCAAAAGTTGCCTAGAGAGAGAAAGTCACTTAAGTGACAAAGTAAACATTAAATTATAACAAAAAGAGCAAAGATAACTCAAATACATGCATACAAATGTCCATGTTTCACCTTCAAAATACAAAAGGAAACCATTGGAGCAAGTTTCTTAACATCTTATTGACCTAGAAGTAGACCCTTGAAGTCTCAAGATCAACATTTGTTTCATTTCTTCAAGCATCCAAAGTAGTCATCATCATAAGCCTTATTACCTTCTTTATTTTTCATTAAAGGAATTGTAAGATCAATACCACTATAAAAGTATTCATCATGAGAAAGATTCATGCCACTAAAAGTCTAAAACTAAATTTTACAGTTTCTACCGAAGCAAACGAAGTCACCAAGATAGCTTGTTGAGTCATCGACCATAACTAGGGTTTCATGGTTTGTCAAAATAATTTACCATGGCCAGAACGAGGAAAGATAGTTGACTAAAGTTGCCCAGCCCTGCATAGGCCCCAAGTAATCTACCAACTATAATTCCACTCCCACTCGTGGCATATACCTCAACTACCCAGAACACATTAAAATGGCCTAGTATTTCAAGGGTGCGGCAAGCTGATTAATTAATCCTCCCCTCAATCGCCATTTATCTTCCTCCCACCGAGGGTGGGTGGGCCCTACTATTTTAAGGGGCCCTTGATGGGTGGAACTAAGATTGGTGCGAGGGAGAAACAATTCCTGGGCCCCTAAAATTCTATGGTAGTCTAAGGAGCCAAAAATCAAATGGCTACTTTTGCCTTTGCTAGTTATAGCAATTGTTATTTTTGGAAGGCAGCTATTTTGAGATCTTTAAAGAATGTATTTCTGTTGCTATTTTTGGAAGGAAGCTATTTTGAGTTGCTACCTTAAAGAAATGGTATTTTTAGATGTATTTCCAGTAGATCTATGTATAGAAATTTCTCCTTCTCAGAAATCTATTTGAAGGTTTCTTATTTCAATTTACATATATAAAACCAAATTTATATTTTAAGGCTTGCTTTGTGTACAACCAAACTATTCTTAGCATAGGAACTATAATTTCTTTGTATTAAATTTTCATGCCAGGTATTGTAAACACTTCTAAATATGTGCTTTTGTCACCTAGATTTGAGATATATATAGAACACTCACTTGGGTAGAAATGCTGATGAGACTTCTACCCTTTAGTTTGTTTCCAATGAGTGTTCTAAAAAATATTTAACTTGTACATATTATGAAAATATAGAAATCATTTCTTTAAATTCTAGGGTTGTGTTTTACTTCCATAATTCCATTATAGAGGAGTTCCCTGTTAATGATTATAGCATCAGTCGGATAAATTATAAATAATATGATATATACATTATTATAAATGAATGAGATATTAATATTATGAGATTAGATTAAACAAATGAACATATATATATACCAATATATATAATAATAATAGATATTATTATACATATATATATTGATATATATCTATATACACATACATTCACAATTGAGAAAATTAATATAATCTCATATTATTAATATAATTATTAAATTATTTATCAAATGACATACTTATCATTTCCTATCATTATCGACTTGATATTAATACCAGTCAAATGACTGTCACCGATTAGTATCAGGTTAATGACACAGTCATCATTTATGCCTTACCACCGATTATATGCATCGGTTTAATGCTGCAAATAACCGTTTGAGTATCGGTTAGATGAACCGATTATCATCGCCAATTATGGATTGGTTTGTTACCGTGGAGACATGTTAATGGATAGACATGTCTCCACACGTGGAGACATGTCTATCCATTAACATGTCTCCATATATATATAAAGATATTTATGATCGAATAAGATATACAGCATATACACTACGCAATGCAAGTTTTCGATCTGCACATATTTGATTCATGTTTCAGTTTATATAAATATTAATTGTTAATATATTTATATATATATATATATCTATTACTATATATATATATATATATATCTATTACTATATATATATTATATATATATTGAGAAATCATATACAAAGTGGATTGTAAAAGAAAATTTAAAAGCTATACAATCTGATCTGAAAATTCAACATGGTATCAGAGCCAGGTTCCTTCGTTAGAAGTCTAACCGCTTTAAGGAAGATCAGATTAAATTGAAGGAAGATCAGATCATAGTTGTTTATAAATTTTGGAAAACTTGTATTCACAAAATGGTGAACGGAATGAGATTCGAAGATAGACTTGAAGGTGCTTCAAATTTTGAATCTTGGAAACTACGAATGATTCTTATACTAACAAAGAATGAGTTAAAGCCTATTGTTCAAAATCCTCCTAAATCTATTGAGAATAATGAGATGAGCAAATGGGAAAAGGAAAATGCCAAAGCAATGGAACTATTGGTAGATGGAGTGAAAGATCATCTACTACCTATTATAACAAAATTAGACTCTGCATACGAAATGTTCAAAGCCCTAGAAAACATGTATGAGATCAATAACACTAGCAGGATTCTTAATCTTAAAAATCAACTCTCAAATATTAAAATGAGAAAGGGAGAGACTATCACCTCATATTTTATGCGGATAACGGAATTAAGAAACCAATTATCAACTATTGGTCACATCTATGATAGTAAAGAATTAACTATGGTGACTTTAAATGGACTTCCTAAGTCTTGGGAAAACTTCAGACAAGGAATAAGTGCTTGCTCCAAACTTCCCAAATTTGATCGACTAAAGGCTGACTGCATTCAAGAAGAGTGTAATCTAATAGCTAGAGGGATCAGTGAAGAACCCTCTAATGAAGATATTCAAGCTCTCACAACTCAAGTTGATAAAAGGAAGAAACCTAAATTCAAAAGGAAAAGACAATATATGGACTACTCTAAAATGCAATGTTTCAGATGTGATGAATATGGTCACTCAGCAGCAAAATGCCTAGATAGACTCAAACATCAAGCATCTTTTGCCAAAGACTGCACAGAGAAATTTGTACTCTAATACTTGTGAAATATTAGATTAAGAGGGAGTTCTATCATTTTCACTAATGTAGAACACTTCAAAGTAAATACCAAATTACTGTACTATATTTATTGTATAAATCTAAATTAAATCATTTATGAAATATTTACCTTGATCTTTTATGAGGATGCTCTTGCAGGAAAAGGAGAATTGATGTCAGATTCAAATGGAGTCTGATGCTCCATCAAAAGCATCATTAATGAGGAGATTAGATGATCGATATTCAAAGGGAGTTCAAAAGTTCATATGTGTGTGACTATATGATTTCAATGGGCCTACCTCCTATGTACATCATAAGGAAGTGATGACTTCCAAATGATTATCACTTGTATTTGCAGAAGTTATTGGAAGGTGACGATCTTACAATAACTTAAATCATGATATACATTATTTATAATGTTGAAACAAATCATGATGAATTAATGCAACAACTAAGTGTTAGATGTCATTAAGTTGACGGTCTATGAGTTGTCTGCATAAATATATCTTGTAAAGCAACAACTAAGTGTTAGAGGTCATTAAATTGACGGTCTATAAGTTGCTTGTATAGATACATCTTGTAAAAGCAACAACTAAGTGTTAGATGTCATTAAATTGACGGTCTATAAGTTGTTTGCATAGATATATCTTGTAAATCAACAACTAAGTGTTAGATGCCATTGACGGTCTATAAGTTGTTTGTATAGATATATGATAGGTGTTTGGTGAATATCATGTGTTGATATTCTGCAGGCCAATACCTTATTGAGTATTTGGTGAATGTCATGTGTTGACATTCGGATAGGCCAATACTTAAGAAAACAAATGGATAGAATCGCCGATGGAGGCAATCCACATATTGAGACTATATTTTACATCTTGAGGATGATTTTATTGCTTACATCATACCTAGTTGATGTTGTCAAGTTTTGTGTTGACATTAGACTGATTTATCCTCCCTAGCTAAGACAGAGTGTTAATGATTATAGCATCAATCGGATAAATTATAAATAATATGATATATACATTATTATAAATGAATGAGATATTAATATTATGAGATTAGATTAAATAAATGAACATATATATATACCAATATAAATAATAATAATAGATATATATATATATATATATATATATATATACATACATTCACATTGAGAAAATTAATATAATCTCATATTATTAATATAATTATCAAATTATTTATCAAATGACATACTTATCATTTCCTATCATTATCGACTTGATATTAATACCGGTCAAATGACTGTCACCGATTAGTATCAGGTTAATGACACAGTCATCATTTATGCCTTACTCACCACCGATTATATGCATCGGTTTAATGCTGCAAATAACCGTTTGAGTATCGGTTAAATGAACCGATTATCATCGCCAATTATGGATTGGTTTGTTACCGTGGAGACATGTTAATGGAGAGACACGTCTCCACACGTGGAGACATGTCTATCCATTAACATGTCTCCGTATATATATAAAGACATTTATGATCGAATAAGATATACAGCATATACACTATGCAATGCAAGTTTTCGATCTGCACATATTTGATTCATTTTTCAGTTTATATAAATATTAATTGTTAATATATTTATATATATATATATATATATATATATATATATATATATATATATATATATATATATTATGTTTAATATTATATATATATTGAGAAATCATATACAAAGTGGATTGTAAAAGAAAATTTAAAAGCTATACAATCTGATCTGAAAATTCAACATTCCCCCTTCCAATTTTAAAACAATGTTTACCCCTATGATTTGCTCCATTTTGTGTTGTCCTAAAAGATACTGATTAAAATGCTACCTAATAAACAGTTTCAGCCACTGCTAAATGTAAGTAGGAATCCCGTCACTTCAATATAAGGACATCTTTTAAATGTTAGGAGATTAGATAAATGCTCATACAAACTAACCTTACAAGGCCTTTTGGTGTATTACCCCAACATAAAGTGGATAACTTTTTTGAGCTACCATTCAATGTTTGAAACTTTTATCAACACATTCTCTAATAGTATTCTAGACTCATTTATTTATTTTTGATGCAGTGAGTCATGGTAAGATGTAAAATCAAAATGCTTTAACATAAATTGACATCATGTCAGCATTTTAATTTGTCTTTTGAGACAACTCAAACCAAAACAATATCTGAGGTAAAAACTCTCTTCAAATTGTAAGGTGAGGCTCTCTAAGATCCAACCACCCTAGACACTACACTGTAGAAAAAATAGTCATAAATAAACACTTTATAATATTCTTTCAAGGGGTTTTGAATAAATGCAATAACTATCTACCCATCTTTTTACCTCAAGCACGGGCACAAGACAAGCAATAATCCTTGTCTCACAAGTGTGATTTTCAAACTATAAAGAATGATACAAAATAATATATATTATAAATGCATAATGACAACTTTGTGCTAGCTAAAACAAAGACCAACAATCTGATGCAAATAAGAATTCAAAGGGATAACAACTTCAGCACAAATCAACACAAGGACTAAACAAGCAAGTTGTATACAAAACTACTAGTTGGATAAAAAGACAACCTCAATACAGTGCTCCTAATCAAAGTTCAATCTAATCAATAACATCACACAAACAATCACGCAATTGTAAATGGCATGAGCAAAGCATCAACAATTATTAAGAATGTCTTATATGTTGATGTTTATAGCTTCGATCGGATAAAATGATCATAATATTATATGCAATATATTAATATATATAATGATGGACATTATTATTATATTAATATACATACTTATAATATTAGAATAAATAGACATCATTAATGTTCAAACATTACTAATACCATTTTGTATTGGTTATATTTAACAATATGAGATAATATTATCTTACATTATATATGCATATTGATATATATAATATCAATATACACATACAATGTATATATTATATCGTTGATCTCATACCGTTTGATATTGACTTAAACTAAATAAATGAAATCAGTATTATACGATTCACATCGGTTAGTATAATTATAATATGAATATCGATATGAATCGATGATGATTATTGTGTTGATCATATTATAGTCAATAATGTGTATTGACTTCATACCAATCGATATCATACTACAGCCGATAACGTGTATTGACCTGGCACTAACATTGCTCACGGTAATGAGTCGGCGTGGACTGTGAATCGGTAACACAGAAAACTCATGGTTTGAGTATTAGTTACATGGGACAGGTCTCACGTAGAGACACGCCCCTACGTAAACTATGAGACATGTCTCTATGGAGACCTAACTCCTCAGAATTATATATATACTGATCATTGCAATACATTCAAATATTACAGTAGGCAATACATTCAGATTAAGTGTGACTGCAAAGAAAGTTACTACCTTCGTTTGAGCAGTCAATGAAATACAGTCAAGGAAATTAATAAGTGTATATACAGCACCAAGTACGAAGAATATACAAGTTTCCTTCACATCTGTAGAATATTAATATAATACAATTAGATATATATGCAGAATATTAATACAATATAATTAGATATATTTATTAATATATCTGTAATATATATATAGATATTGTGATTATATATATCACACATATTGAGTTAATATAAGAAAAATTTAAAAGCTATACATTCTTGATCAAAATTTAACATTATACACAAAGCAGTTATTTATAGGTTACAAAATGCCCAATTTTTGGGACTTAGGATAATAATCATTTATTCCTGAAAGCAAGAAAGAACTTTAAAGGGAAAAAAATCCTAAAAAAGAAATAGGTAAAAGTTAACTAGAAGCAACCCAAACATAGACCCTCAACCCTCTAGCGAAAAAAAGAACCACAAGAAAATGCTCTATAACTTGTTAGATTCTCTAAATAACTTCAAAATAACTCCCAATCTACTAACAATTACACTGACTGATCTTGGTGACATGAAATTGATACCATCCACCTACACGAAACAATTTATTACTCCAAACCTTGAGTCTCATTGCAAATGATTTCACTGACCCTAACGATCTGTTTCAACCAGCCAAGTTGAGAGATACTTTTTTGGGGTTATGACAAGTTTGAAAACATTTCTAAAATATTGAGAAATCTAGACACATGAACACCCCCTTATGTTACTATAGTCAATTATATCAGGGTCAAACACTCTTAGCTTGAACTGTCTATTTGTATGCATCGCCTAATCACTGGATAAAACAATTTTGAAGGGATCAATCTTGTTTGTGGATAAAGCATGCGACAAAAGCTACAAGAACCAAAACAATAATTTCAGATTCCACATTCAACACCTTGATAGATAACCTCAGAAAGATATAAGAAAGGCAATCTCAATATAGTATTCAACAAAATCCAGATGTTTATGCTTTAAAACTTGGATGATATGATCTTACTCTTTTGTCTGTAATTCTCCCAAAAAAAAAACTTTTTTTGGACAATAAGGATTATAAAATTTATGACACGGGTGTGTTCTTAACCACAACGTACTCTTCATCACTAGTTATAATAGCATCAAAAAGAAGACTAACCAGGTATAGAGAATACGCTCAAGGGATGTTTGAACAGCCGTTTGTTGAAAGAAAGGAACATCTGGAACAGTCCTTGGACAATCCACAGCAATCTGAGCTCAAAAACAGGGGTAAAAACTCAGCTCATAAGTGAGAAACAATTATTTCTACTGTAATTCAGAGGCAACACAAGACCTTATTGATCTGCAAATCCAATTCTTAAGATAACCTGCCGTAGCATGTGTATCTCATCCTCAGTTCGATCAGCATCAGATATATCATGGTACTGAGCAACACAGTCAACATACTCTTGCCGCTTCCTCATAAGCACCCCTTCCCTTCTATCTGAATTTAGTGGTGCATATCCCTGTACAACAGAACAACTCCATAAACCCAGTTGTGAGTTATGATTGAAACCAATCTGGTTTAGACATAAGAATAATGTCAATTTGAGAAAAGAAAATGAAGCTTCACATTTCCCAATGTTGAAAACCTCAAAAACAGGTAAAGGCTAGATAAAGAATTCATACACCACATAAACGAACCTTGAAAAATCTTTTACTCCCTGTTATTATTGACAACCATCTTATCTCTTCGCAAAACAAAAGATATTTTAAAATGCAGAAACAATAATCCATACATGTCAAAATAGCCAAAGGAATTAATTACTAGCAAATGTATAGCAAACTATTCTTTAGAAAAAATCTATGCAACAACTATTTTTGACAGAGACGGGAATCTCATCTTCTTGTAGTGAAGTGCACCTTCAGAAAATTAAATCCATCAAGATGGTATCCAGCAGCACCCAAATGTAAGAAATGGCATATTTTGTTCATATAAAACTTTGGAAGTAATTATAAACTGGAAGTAGATTTCCCAGGACTGTTAGAATGCCACTAAGCAAACTTAGATACGAGGAAAAGCAGACATCCTTTCAAGATTGCTTGGACGAGCAAAAACAAACCACGATTATGCTTTTCTAGATTTGAAGTTTCTTAAAACATGCGTATCCATGTAGCTAAGGCTTCTTTCCAAAATAATTGGCATCAACAGACCCACAAAAACCTGGGATCGAATGGTTGGAAACATAAGCAAAACATTTTGCCTTTTGATTATCAGAAAAACTAAAAATTGCAGGATTTGAGTAGAAAGAGACGAGTGTAAAGGTTTAAACTTTCAAGCCTTACAATTTTAAAGTCAAATCTTGTCACTCAGAAGATGAAGAGAAACACTCCAGGTATATAAATGGCTTCATTTTTCCTATCTAATAATACCTGAGTTTACTAAGGTTGTATTAAGTGGAAGAAGACTGTTGCTTGACTTAGGGATGGACAGAAAAATACCCCTAAATTACAAAGTGGAAAAAGCAGAAGCAGAGCCATATAAGGCCAACAGTTGGTAGTGATTGAGAGTATAGAAAGCAAGAGGAAGGAGAAACTAATTCTTAACAAAATCAAACAGGTGAATAATATTCTGATATGGCAAGGGGATACAAAAGATGAGGTTTTAATAAAATTTGTCTCAAATGTGGTCAAATGGACAGGGATCTAAATGTCAAGAAATGAGATAAGCGATAGAGGATAAAGGAGGCAAAAATTCCAATGCTGCATTTGACTTTACTCAAAGATAAAGGAGGAAGGACTGTGGCAAAGAAAATATATGGAGATGGTACATAAATCTGGCTTAAAATGTTAGCCTTGCTCAAACACATGGTTATAGAAAGGTCAAGAAAAAATTCACTAAGAATGTAGTGCTTACTTACATATTGGAATTTCAATTTACTGTGATGATGATTTACTATTATCTTTCTCATGAATGTATGCCACATGTTATTGAGAAGACCTCATATCACTATATTGCCCATGTATAGTTATTTTCATTACATAATTGAAGCCTATATATATAGACAAAAGTCATGCAATGACACTTAGTGTTCCCTCTACCTGGCCGACCAACTCACCAGCGAGTGGAAAGATCACTTCCATTTCTCGCCACCACCACTTCATGACTTGCTCCTCCCTTCGATCGACCGA
The DNA here is from genome assembly GCA_027943335.1 of Chamaecyparis obtusa. Taxonomy (NCBI): domain Eukaryota; kingdom Viridiplantae; phylum Streptophyta; class Pinopsida; order Cupressales; family Cupressaceae; genus Chamaecyparis; species Chamaecyparis obtusa. The sequence continues at coordinate 107,157 of BSBK01002145.1, read as the reverse complement.
CTGACTCCAACATCTTCGATAGAGATAGACTTCTCATCCCCACCCTGGTGTTTTAATCCATGACCTTAAGAAAGGCAAGCGTTCAATCAATACAGCTAGTGATCAGCAGTCTAGGCAGGAAGGAAATCTTGGAACGGTTGCCCTACTCTCAACTATAGGGCGGTAGGGGACATTGAATCTACTGTCCGGGATTTCTAGTCCCCAGGGAACTCCCCCTTCAAAATAGTAGGGCGGGATGCAGGGTGGGAAACTATAGTTCCAGGCAGGGGGGGAGGCCCCTACTATTCTTAGCTGTCTCCATTCCTTCAATTTATTTTATCTACCCTCTAATGATGTTACAGTTGTCCATCTATTTTTTAAGTTGATTTCTTTCTACTCTTTACAACTGTTCCAGCTATCAACTACTTTATTGCAGATTGGCTCGAACATTAGACTGTAGTGGAATGGCAGGAACAAGATGGATGTGGTGTTGATGAAGTTCTCCTATTGATGCAACCACCTAAAGAGCAAGCAAGGTGGTTAAGTGTTCGTCGAAAAATTTGCTCCCAACTAGAACCTGTTGCTAAAGAGTTGTAGTCTCGAAAGCAATATCCTCAATGTGAGTCAGGCGACCAACCATCTCAGCAGTGTGTGGTCCCTATTCATTTATTTGTACTAGTCCTTAATAGCTTTTCCAACTGTCAGCTACTGCACTTCTAGCTACTTATATAATTGTCCTACTCTTCATTTCTGTCACCCCACTTCCATGTGGAGCATGACCAACTTTCTTATACATCATCTATCCTCAACCCTTTGCAATATTAAAGTGTCATCCATGATTAATGGGAAAATCATTTCAAAATCATTATAGATTCAACAACATTCAAATTTTCAACCCTAAAATGAAAAGCAGGAAGAGAGAAATATGTAAAGGTAAAATTAGTTTCAAACTTTCAAACAAGGAATTCACAAATGAGAAATTCATGTGTGTTAGGCTTTCTTCAAATGTCGAAAAATCCTTGAAAACAAGCATTTCCAATGCAAGTGAAGGCCTTGCTGGAAAAATATAAGGAAACTTTTTCATTTCCAATTATTGATGGCTTGATGGATTGCTTGAGTAGAGAACTGTATTTTCCCCTAAATTCATTTTTAAGAGAAAAAAAACTTATATCATCAAATTCAAATGCAAGAAAGTGATGAATGGAAGACAATGGAAGACAACATTCAAGAAAAATGAGAAATTCTAAGAATGGTTGATCATGCCACTAAAACTAACTAATCATTCTAATCCATTCATGAGGTTAATGAACAAAGAGTTGAAAACATATTTGAGTAACTATGGAGAAGGAAAGAGTGCACCGACCTAGAGACCCGTTAAAGTCTCAAGGGATGGACCATTCCCTTGCGCCACCTCACTTTGCTAGCTAAGACTACAAGGGCCATCGGACACTAATGTTGTAGGAGGTTTTACTAGGTTGCTTCAAAGTGTTTAAATGTGAGTGCTTAAGCGGAGATTAATTGATTAAACGCAAAACAAATGATTATAACTGAAGTAAATGAACAACTAAAGACGTTTAGATTACTGGAAATGAAAGAGTTAAGTATGAAGAACAAATGCCAAGCTTTGTAAGCTCACTATCTCGGACAACAGCATGAGTCTAGGACTATAGCGCAAAAGTTGGACACCAGCGTGGCCCTCTGGCATCTCGTACGGACAGATTACGGACGATAAGTACAGAATGCAAAATTAAAATAACAAAATGCTATCTAGTAATGTAAAATGGAAACAAATTAACAAAATGACAAACTTCCAATGCAAAGCTAAAATAATAGAAATAGATGTGTATTTTAATCAATATAAAAGACAAAGAAAGGGGATAGGATGAGACCTGATTTCGAAGGTTGATGGAGCAATCGGTTGAGCTTGTCCTTCCAAGAAACTTGCACACAAGGAAAAGAAGAAAAATGATTGGGTGGCTGTTTGGAGACTTGCCTCAATCAAGTCCCTGTTTTGGTGTCTCCACCTCCACAGCGGCCGAGTTGACACGATAATTGGTGATAGATAACCAGATAGATAAAGATAAAATGAATGATAATGCAAGAAGAAAGTAGATAGAAGAGATAATACGCTATCAAGACACAAAGAGAACTGAGGAGACTCCCTTAAACAAGGTAGGAGCCCAAATGAGAATGACAAAACCAAAGTGCGAGCTTGAGAACTTCAACAATGGTGAGAACCTACAAATTACAATAGCTAGATGGATGGAGAGATTGAATGAGCAACCAAGAAGTTGAAGGAGAGCAGATGGATAGCCAAGAAGTCACTGAGAGAGACAAATGAAGGTATAAAATGCAATCGGATGGAATCCTGTACAAGCGAGCCCATCATTGGGGTGTTACGAATGCAAGTTGACAGTTCGTAATGCTCCAATGGCAACATGCACATCTGCAAATTCACAGACGCAAGCGTGTTGAACCGACATCTTTGTGGCACACACTTGTCCAAAACCGTCGGGGTCGCATGGCAAGAATCTCGGAGCAGTTGGCGAGTTGGCGAATGTTGGCAGGTGACAAGGATTTCAAGGATTTGTGTCTTATAGGCTAAAGTAGGGATAATGCAAAAATGACCATTTACACAAGGGTGTAAAATTTAAGCCATTAATTACATTTTGCCCCCACTTTAGCGAGCATATTATATCTGATAGATGCGAAGCTAAAGTGAGAAATTTTACCTAGCTTACATGTAGGAATTCAATCACGTGGGGTCGCCCCCAACCAGGAATTCCTAAATTGTTGATGAGTCGTATACAACATGCAAGCTACAGATGAGCATGCTAGATATGAAGACAACCTGTTAGACACAAGACCATCGATGATACGCCTATATGGCTGGCAAGTTGTGTCATGCCAAGTAGCCATATGATAGGGCGATTTTTTATGAAGTTCTGACATGTGTAGCAAATGCTAGATAGGAATGTGATAGGGAGACTTTGATAGTGCGCTGACATGCGTAGCAGATGCTAGATAGGCATGTGATAGGGTGTCTTAGACACATTGCGCCGACATGCGTAGCGTTGAGCTAGATAGGCGTGTTATAGAGCATCTTAAGATCATGCAAATACGCATAACGTTGATCTAGATAGGCGTATGATAGGGAAAGATCTGAGACACAAAGATAGTGGGTTGGCCCCCACAAAGGCGAATAATGCCAAAATTTAAAAGTTTCGCGAGAAAACCCTGTGGTGTAGAGACATTATGATAGTTAGGTAAAACCAAATAAGACATATCGATAACATAGCCCCCCTTGGGATGGACTATGCTGCTCAAAGGTGAGCATAAACCATTCCAAGGAGGGAAAAGACCTTGTGGCATGCCAACATACAAGATGTTGTCATGGGATGTCACTTCCTGACAGGTGACACATGATTTCACAACATCTACACAAAAGACAGGGGCATCTAACGGATTGGCATCAAAACCCAAAAGCGTAGACATATATCTACTCTCAGGGGATATTTCATCACTACCAACCGGGACTTGGATCTGAGAAATTCAGGTGAACATGGAAGGAGTGCCTAAATGCCCCCAACACTTTGCATCATCCCCAAATGTTGAAAGTCAACAGATGCAACAAATAGAAGAATTGGAGAACACATAGAAGAAGGTACACAGCAGAAAACCTCCCGTTTCCAAGTACCAATGGAGTACAAGGGTCCTCCGAGAGGGAAAAACATTGAAAGACAAGCACTGGGGAATAGAGGCAAACACACTCTAATCAAAAGATGTAGAAGCAGGTACTACCCTAACAGGTCATCCATCAGCAGATCATTGTCCTCCCAATCTTGCTCATATGGGGAGGGAGGTCGAGATTGCAATGGCATGGCCACTAAGGCAGCCCCAAGCACCCCACCAGCAACAAGAGCCAGGATGAAGCCACCATCAAGTCCTCATCTAAGAGCTCTATTGTGGCAAGTGAGAGGAATCGTGTGAAGATCGTCGTCAACGTCAAAATATCCTCCAATGAATCGAAGATGCAAGTGTCAACACTTGGCGGAGATCCACGTGGAGGTGCTAATGAAGAAGCTTCCCCGCCGACCTTTGAGAAAGGGGCAGAGACAAACTCAAGAGAAGTCAGAGCTTGCTCCATTGTGAGAATCAAAACAAAAAGAGGATTTGTCAAAGCAGACTTGCGACGCCTAAACTCCGAGATAGGGCCCTACTCAAACTTCCTCTTGAAAGAAGGGAGGTGAAGTCCTCTGATCCACCGTAGTAGCCTTACATCAAGAAAGTTGGCATGGTGGTCATGAGACAAGGCGGATGCAGGCTGAGTGGACATCACTACACTAGATACCACCTGAGTGTGCAGCATGTTCGCTGGCTCTAGGAATGGCAGAATGTAATACCCCTCCAACCCTAACATGTTTTGATATGCTTGTTAGAAGTTTGGGAACATTTTAGGGACTTTTATGCTCTAGTTGTGGTATATAAAAGTATGATTCTACCTAGAGTACTTGCCTAATTCATCCTATTATAATAAATTCATGTTCTAGTTTCGGCAATGATAAGTGCTTTCAGGTATATTCCTTCATGAGTATTCATCTTTTCTTATGTGTCCATGATATTTTAGGACCTTGATGTTATCACCTGATACATCCATATGTTTACTATGTGAGGAACTCCTTATCAATGATTATGATAAAGTAGTTGATTATGATACTTGGATGCTTATGTCTTAATTGGTATATGAATTTTATTTAATATAATTTCAAGACCTCCTTAACGATTAGGTTCTTTATATGTTATGATTCTGATTTACATTTATTGTTCACCTATGATTACATGTATGATTATGATTATATACTTAATTATTGATTTTGATTAAGGGACTAACCCAAATCATGATTGATTACATTATGGATCTGATCTAACCCTTACTCTGTATTTGATTTATAGTGTCTTGTATATTGGGTGCTTACATATGTGTTTTTATCTATGATCTGTTTGTATGGCTAGGGGCGAAGTCGTAGTTACTCACTTAGTGAGGTCCACACGATGTCTCAACCCCTGTCATTGTTTATGTAAAGGAGATAGCTTCATTCGTATGATGCACAAATGCTTGGATATATTGATGACAGTAGTCATCATGATCTATAGTATGCTTGGGAAATTTAGTAACATCTATGTATGTGTATATGTGAATGTATATGTGACATTAGATACATGCACATACACCCATACATACATGTATTCATTTATTCATGAGCATGGCACTATACTATAAATCATGGTGAGTACTATCATCTATGAATACATGTATACTCATGCATGACATATGAAACCTAGAAATTGAGTAAACTATGAGACCGATTCAATTATCATGTGAACATATATATTGATTAATAATGGTATTATTACTCAATATATATATACACATGACAAGTAGATTAAACTTGATCATCTTTATTAAACCTGATAATGATCGAAAACAAAATAAATTGACTATTGGTGTTGACTTCTATTCATTATTTAGTGTCAATTTCTATCGACTATTGGTGTCGACTTATATTCATAATTTGGTATCAACTTCCATCGACTATTGGTGTTGATTAATATTGTAACCATTATACGGTGATTAACTTCCATCATAATCATGTTATCTTATATTAACGATAACAATAGTTATCAGGGCAGCATGCCTATTGGAAGGCATGCCTCCTCATCATTCTATATATGCTCTTGAGATGCACGATCTAAGAACACATAGAAATATATACAATGCAAGTACAAGACCATACATCTCCATACACACTAAACAATATTGATATATGTTTCATTTGTATAATCTGCCATTGGATTACTTATAGGTTGCCCATTGAAGAAGTGACACTTATCTATATCAGCAAATCATTAATAGTTCAAGATCATCGCAGCAAAACAATAAACAGATCAACAACATATTGTTCTTTGATAGCATATTTGTATTAATAGCATTCAGCAAGTATCATAGAATCAATATATATATATATACTATAAACAAAAAGTTTTGATATATATTCTTATCAAGAGTATATTATGATTATTTGATAAGTTTGCAGATCACAAAAGGTTGAGGATTGCTCTCAAATCTTTGACATATACTTTGACTCAATATATTTTGCCCTTACTCTTGCATATTTATATTTTGACTACAAAATAGATCCGAAGTAGTTTTGATTTATATCAGCAAATAAATCCGCTGCTCCTTCATTCCTTGTGCTGCGAATGACCCCCCCGAGCTGCGAATGACCTCCCCGAGCTGCCTCTGCTCGCACGCTCCCCGCGCAAGCTGAGTTTCACCTGTTTGGCCGTGGCTCGTTTCTGCGTGTCATCATCTCGCTTGACCTTGTGCTCGTTTCGGCTTCATTTCAGTTTGCTTTGGCTTTGCTTTGCTTTCCTTTCCTTTCTGCAAAGTGTTCGTTCGCTCCTGGCTTTCTTTCTTCGTTCTCCCGACAGGAGCATGGACCTTCTTCGCGTGTTTGTTTCTCTACGCGCGGGTGTGTGGGTTGCCTCTTCACGCACAAGCGGGCCTTCTTCACGAGCGTTGTCTTCTGCAGATGTGCGAGTTGCTTCCTTACTGTTGTTGCTTCCTCATGCGCGTCTCTGGACCTGTTTTTCTTCATTACTCGCGCACTTCCCATTTTTCCTGATATCTTCTTCAACGTTGACCTCCTTCACTTCCTGCCGATTGTCGGCCAGGCGTTAACCCCTGGGAATTCGTTGTTGCTCGCGCCTGCTGATAGTGTTTCACTATTTTCCTTGGCTGAGTCGTTCTACTCTTTTCCTGGGAGCTTCTTTTCCGTTGTTGTTCACGCCTGTTGATCGTGTTCCACTATTTTCCTTGGCTGAGTCATTCTGCTCTTTTCCTGGGAGCTTCTTTCTAGTTTTCTAGCTCATCTCCTTGTGGCTTCCCGTCCCTTCCGGCTCGGTGGTCTCTTTCTCACCCCTGTTCCCGTGCATCAATCGGATTATGCAAGTTGCTGATGATATGGAAGCTCCATCCCAAACTCCTATCACCTACCAGCGTCTCATCGATCGGATGACTAAGCTTGAAGTCGAGAACCACTGCCTCCGGGATATTGTCCAGTCCCTCCCTGAGGTGCCATCTAATCTGAAACTACTCGTGGCTACTAATTCTCAGTATATCGGTGACTTTTCTACAACTCTCACAACTGAAACTGCAGTCATTAAGAAACAAGTTGATTCTAACAACGAACAGATTATGGAACTCAGTGCCATCAAAGATAAACAAGCAGAACTTAATAACAAACAAGCCTCTCTGATCACTAAAACCGAACAGTAGCTGAAATCCTGGGCCTCAATTTGCAACAACAACAACACCAACCCCGTACCCTTTTCTGGCATTGAGAAACTTGTACAAGATAAGGTGGCGGACGAGCATGTTAGACGGGCCCGTGAACTCAACTTGCGTGGTCGAGGCCTTCCACTCTCTTCTTCTACTAACCCTGTCCCAGCAAGATACTCCTTCCTCAGCGAGCAGCTTGGTTTACTTGTTGCCTTTGAGCTTTTTGTTATAAGCCTTTATATTTACTTGACATTTCATGATTTGAGCACCAAGTTTTTAAAACAAGATAGGTGGGAAAGCAATTTTGCAGTAAAAGGAATGAGCATTTTGTAATGTCCCTATTGTGAGCTTTTCACACCATCGCCCCATTGCAAATGGGGACCCCCTCTTTTCTCTTTGATAGTAGTAGTGGTCTTAGGTGGTCTTGGTTGGTAGCAATTCTCAAGTCTCCAAACCTAAGAGATGAGTTTGAGCAACTTTAGCTCGCTGGATAGTCAAGTCAGTCAAGGATATGAGCGAGAGTTGCCAAGGAAAGGATAAGGGGTGCTTCCTTCTAGAAGAAAGCTTCGTCTGGGTTCATTTTTCATTGGTTCTCACTGGATAGTCATTGTAAACCCTAATTAGGGTATAGTTGTTTAAATCTCAGCCCTCAATCTTAAATTGATCTGGGCCCTTCATCTATATTTGAGCTCCTATATAAAACCCACTCCTCTCATTTGTAAAGAGAGATTCGGAGAGATTGTTGCATAAAACACTTCTTAAGTAAATTCATTGTTCAATTGTTGGTGAATTTAATATCTTTTGCAAGTTCCATGGTTTCTTATCTCTCACTTAGAGTAGATTTTATTTTCAAATTGTTAAAGTGAATGAAGGATTTGATGAGAATGTTCATTGTGGAAACAATATGTTCATACTTTCGATAGTTGGATGATTTTCAACTAATGTGCAAAGTTAGTCTAAACTTGTGATAGAAAATTTAACTTTCATTATTGTATTCATTGTTCAAATGTTGGTGAATATCTGTGATGTGATAATCCTTAGAATACCTTAGAAGATTGCACCATTCTTGTGGAGTTGTTGAATTTGGCAAAACAAGAATAGGTTTCAGATTCTACTTTTGCAAGCTTATCTCCAAAGTTCATAGAATTAGTTTAAGGTTAGAATTATCAGCTCAAACCCTCCTCTTTTGCACTTTGTTTTAAAAATCTTTGTTAGTGTTAAACCTAGAAAATCCAAAAAAAAGAAGGGGAATTCAAAAGTTAAATGATAAAATCTTGAATAACCACGTAAGTCCCCTTGGAGGTTTTCAGAAAATCATCCTACCACGAGAGTCTATCCTGAATAGAAAAACCACACACATTTGGAACCTTGGAGCCGTCCTTGTAATCACAAAGTTCGTTTGTTTAGCACATTTGAGGATTTTGTTAAAGAGAGGATAGAGTACCCCTGGCATTTTATTATGTGTTGTCTGTGTCATAAAACACACACAAGCCTCCAAGCAATCTCCTTGTCTCCAAGCATGCAAACCACTAGCTCTACTATTACAAACTATCAGATAATAATCTGATCTTCAAGATCTCGCAGGATCCAAGTCTACACTATCTTTTCCACAACTTCACTAATCCGGTTCCCCCAAATCTCTACCCAAACACCCCTTAAATACTAATCTTCAGCCACAAGTTGGCTCTCAAATAGCCTTACAAACATTTAATTCAACATGTCGGCCTCCAGATCTACATAGCAAATGCGACAACAGATACCAACAATAAATGCACCAAGTCGGCCAACCAAATCACCAAGAACTCCAGTCGGTAAACCAAAACTACCAAGCGCCAGAGAAACAACCGAGCACCAGTGAAACAACCAACCAAGCTAGCAACACCGAGCAACAAAGGCATTACCGAGCACCAATTCCACCAAGCACCAGAGGTTTCACCGAGTTCCTTCAACGACCAAGCTTCCTTCAGTAACCGAGACCATCAGTTAAAGCTGCAACCGAGTAACACCGACCAAATAACACACCACCATGCAGATTCATCGAGGACCCAAGAATGCCCCTGCATCAGTATCATTTGGAGTATTGCATGGTTTCTACATTTCCTCACTTAGATTGGGATTTCATTTCATGTTAGTTGGAAATAATGTTTAGTTGAATGGAAGATATTTTGGATGCATCCTTGGTGAACTCGTTTAGACCAAACCACTACTTGCTTGTTGATTGTAAGTTTGTCTTGTGTGTTCAAATGACATATTTATGAGCATTACTTCGATTATTGATTGCACATTGATATGCATCAATTGAAATGACCTTAACCGGCCATTTATTGATTTTTACAAATAAATCTCATACAGATTTGAAACAAACAATAACATGCAAATAACCAGCAAATATATTCGAATAACCAGCAAATATAATCTTATTAAACTTCTCAGAAAATGGTTTGCACTATACAACAGCAATACAAAACCATAGATTACAACATCCCAATCTAAAATACAGCAAATAACAGTAAGACTGGATGATAAGAACTTGTAAAACAACGGCGAACGCAGATATGAATCCGCACCGGAGATGAATCAAGTTTCCGTCCAATCCACCAAGAAATACTGAAAGTTTCCATCCTCAGATTTCAGATTCGATAGCTGAAGCTTCTCGAATTCTCAATGAGAGATAAAATCCATAAACTAAAGCATGCTGAAATGAGACTCTCAACCTCCTCTTATGGCTACAGCTGTGACTCTTCAGTTTCCCCACTGTGACTCTTCATATTCCCAATTCGTCTCTTTATAATTTCACTTTAAGTCACTTTTTAAATAAATTGACCATTGAGTTATAAAGTGAAATAATAAATAAAGTGAGGAATCTTTCGGCATTAAAATGGAGACCCAAACGAACTCGGTTGTCGACGTGTGATAGCTCGCCGAAAAGGTCTTGGTGAGACGCTCCAAGTCCACTTCTGAAAAGCCGAGAATTCTGAACCCTATTGGCTTACTATAAATAGTAAGTACCCTGGAAACCTGCGGAAACTGCTCCGATTGGCCTGGAACTGAAACCACCTAAGCCAATTATCTCCTGGAGCACTGCCACACCACGGTTAGCCCTCCGGTCCAAGGTAAAAAGGCTAACGATACGACACAATATTATGTACCCCAAAAAGGGGACATCACAATCATCCCTTCCCGAAGATTGCTTGCCCTCAAGCAATCGGTATCTGTATGTTGAGATCAAATACATGGATCCCAAACCAACCTCTGGGAAGGTGCTCCACCAACCTGTCATATGAAATTGACCCAGTTATTACGCTCCGATCTGTGAAGCCACTCATACAATAACCAAACAGCAACCCATATAATGTCAGGATCCCAAATCATTGCAGGATCTGTCGAACCAATCTGCCCTGTACTGCTATCATCTGTAAGAAATGTCTCAACCCAACTGATAACCTCACTCCAACTAGGATCTCTCGCGCCTCTATGGTCATATGTCAGAGAAAACCAAATCTCATACCGATCGCTCCAAAAATGAAAACCAACCTCGAGTATGCCCCTCCTAGATCCCATAAGCAATTGAGCCATACATGTATACTATCGTGATGTGCAAAACTCGCACCAAACAGCATACTCATCATCCCAAACTCAATAACCCCGTACAGGAAAAGCTCTATGCGATCAACATCATCAACGAATGGTAGTGTAAGAAAAGGCATATCACTCATCATGCCATAAGACATAACTACCTCTCCTAGACTACGGGTACACAAACCGCACTACTCATCAACTGAGCTCACCCCGCTACTCCAACCTGGAGACCAAGGTTCACCTCTGATAACCGCACTTGGGTCCCAAACCCTACAGCCAATCTCGTCCTCATCCTGGGAATAGGAAGTATCTCCCTCATCCATCTCAAAGAGGGCATTATCAAAAGTCAACTCCGCCCCCATCTCAAACAAGGAGTTATCCATCGTCTGGAAGTGGTCTAACTCATCAAGAAACTCTTTGTGATCCAAAGATCTTCTTGGATAATTGTCCAAGTCATAGGTTTGTTGTATGTTGTCAAGCTCCTAAATCACCTCCTGATAGAATTCAGACCTATCCCTGTCATCCTGCTCCCTCTACTGGCTAGAGACCACAATCTGATTTCTCGCCTCCTAGAGAGCAATACGTGTATGTTCCAAAGTGCCCTGAGTAGCACTAAGCTCCCTATTGAGTTTATCGACCTCAACCTCCTTATTCCTCAACTGCTCAGCATATGTCCCGGCAACCTGTAACAGGTGGTCACGGTCTGTAAGTAGTCTCAAATACTCTGATTTCCAATCCTCAAATGCTGTCCCGACCCCCTGTAAATCTGCAATATAGGATCCAATCCTTAGGCCATCTTGCCCTCTGTCCCTCTGAGCTGTCCTGTACAAATCATCAATGACTTGGTGAGTGCTATCATGGTGAACTAGTGCTGCAATAATGGCGTCATCACTAACCTTCAGCTGACTCTTTAAAACACACTTCTCATCAATGTAATCCCGAGATGTACTGCCAAATGGGTCATCCATATCAATGTGATGCAAAAGTGAGGTGTTGCTAAAGAAGTCACATGATTCCTCATTGCCGGAATCACTGAAAGTCTCCAACTCGTTACCACAAACTATAGTCATGGGTTTATCAAATTCCGCCACCAAATCACCAAAGTAGAGTTCTGGACACTCACCACTATGTCTCAAGAGTGGGGTAGTCTCAACTGCAATGTTTCTATCACTAGGCTGCCATTTATCTTCCCCTTGTTCAATCTTGCAAACATGCCCCTATGACCAGCCATCCTGGCATAAGAAACAAATCTGCCCTACACTCACTAAATCCTAGCCTATCACCGGACATCCTGCAACCTGTAAGCCTAATGATGCTCGTTCATTTTCAGATAATGAACTCATGAATCTTTCAGCCTGAAGCTTAATTAATTCAGCTAGGAGTTCATATGTCATAGATGCGTTCCTTATTCCTCCTCTCCATAATGCCAACAATTCAGATCGCAATTGTTTGCATATGTCATAGTCCTCTTCTAAGATCGAGGATAAGATAGTCATAATGCATGTCTTCACCCCATCCGGATGACGCTCCCTGTAATTGTCTAAGAGACACCAAAATAATTGCTAAATCATTTTACCATAACCTGGATTCAACATGTGACTGAAGATTCTAGTGCTTGCCACTAATTCCAAGATTTTTACCTGCTAATCAAACATAGAATCTCTGTCATATCTCAGCCCATCTAAACTATCAACCATCAACTGTAACACCTGTTTCCAAATGTGCTCGGTGTAAGGAATAATAGGTGTTGTAATACGAGTGATCTCACTGAGACATGAGGCGATTGCAAGCCTAACATCTCGAAGCCAATGACTCATAAATCTGCGTTGCACTAAGGCAACCATTGAGGGATGCATGGCCCAATTAAAAAGCCTGCAATCAGCTTGATCTATCCTGGATAGATATGAAGTTATTTCATTGAGTTTGGCCAACATGCTGCATGTAATTTTCTGCTTCTCCAATTGCCATCCAAGGCAACATAATTCATTGCCTATCTCCATTTCCTTTCGGATATCTTTGAGCTGCACACCGTAAAATGTGCCATTGAACTCCTTAGAGAATATTGGACTTTCCAAGGTCTCCATGATTTAATTATCACCGAGGTTTGCAATAGACTGAATAAGGTTTAGTACAATCAACCTCTATAGCTGAGGTGTTGTCATAAAACTTCTGATCTATTCTGATTGAAGGTGCTCAAATAGTTCCCTGCTCACTTCCTCATCAAAATTTCACACAAACTGGATAGTCTAACATTAATTGTTATATTTATCCCTAAGTACACCTATTGAAGGAGAATGATGCAGTCACTGATAATGTCTCGTTATGTAGGCGTACAAGTCTGCAAGTATGTGCTTTCAGCTGAAATGACCAAACCCAGTCTTGGTTGTATGCTTATTAAGTTCGGGGTACTGAAGGTGTTACAAAACGTATTCAAATGAAAACTTCTAGATATTATGCAATGTGTGAGTATTCCTAAACACTCAAGAAGGAATTCCAGATAAGAATGTATTTCAACACTAAACAGAGGTATAATGATGCATTTATTTCCATCTTTGTGATGACAAGAATAGTGTTCAGATCAGTGATTTATAATTTTAGGAACAATGACAGAGTTCAGTTCAAATAGACATCTTGAAATTCTATTGCATGACGTCCAACACACAACCAGTCAATAGTCACCATTTAAACAATCAACTTGATGGTATAGTCCCCAGTCAGTTTCATGCTACCTACCGAATGATCAAATTTTTCATACTGTTTTCCTGCAACCTCGTCCACACTCATTAATTTATGTTTAAGCACGATAAGAGATTGTTTAATGTTTTCCTTGTCATGCCGTAGTTATATAGTGCTTTCTCATTTCACCATCACCTCTAGCCAGTTACCCTTCGCGTATAGGTTGCGGGCTGGCTACCTCCTCTAACTCTCTACACCCAGCACTTTATTCGCCCACTAGTCTGGTGTTACCAATATTCGGCCTGAGGTTGTTTCCTTTCACCAGAAGAGACACAGGCGTCCAACACTGTCGTGTGCTCTTGACTGATGTAGGGGCGCACGCTACTTCTTGCCAACACGGCACCAGCTCTGGATGAGACTAGCTCTAACCATGATCTACCGTGCGCACATACAACTCAAAGTTACCTCCACATCCCGTTAACTGTGCATTGCCTTAGCACATGCCCAAAATGTATGTCACGGAAGTGCCGTGAATGCTACCAAGGTGACAAGCACTGTGTCAACACACCTTAGCACCTATTGTGACTTCTCAGTCACTATCCTTAGCTAAAAATCCAACAAGATTCAAACCGGTATTGCGTAGTAATGTGTGATGATCTCAGTCTCTTCACCATTCAATGCGTGACCACAACCTTCCTTCCTGCGGCAGACTGGGTCGTGACTTCTCAGTCTCAATTTGTATTGCAAAATCCACTAACTCAAACCCGTGTGTGTAGTAAGAGCTGTCGGAGGTTGAAGATAATCCAGAGGCAAATTGGAGTTACCAGTGATAACACGAGCCCTTCCTCAGTTCGCAACTGCTATCAGATGATTTCTGGGCACATAGAAGACTATTTGGGGAGGTGCATATACTAAAACTGGAGAATGTAGTGGCTCGCGATACTCCTACGCGATGCTCCTTCTCACTATTGCCAATCAGTGGCTCGCGATACTCCTATGCGATGCTCCAACATATATAGAGTTACTCACATAAGCAAAAATCAGTGCGTGCACTAAACCTACACTAACTGTCCTATACGTGTTACTCCCAATTCGTATCAACTCCTGAACTCCTTGCAGTGTGTCGTAAATGAGAGGCAAAGCCGGCCTGAAGAGACACACCTGAGAGAAGAGTCTCACTTGTCTACCCGATGAGATTCAACACGGTGCATACAATTGCACTATCTCCTGCAGTTAGATGGTACTTCATGCAACTGAGGTTGTTACGATGGTTTTGCCAGTATATTTAATCCCTTAACACCGTTTCATGCTGCACACCAGACGAGTATGGATTACGAGTCTCAATTCTGTACTCGCGATTGTGTTTGGCTTGATACTCAAAATCTTTATTGCGTGAACAATCCCTGGACTGATTGACTGTGAAGTCTCCTTAAAATGCAATGTCTAATTTCTGAATATGTTCTTTCATCAAATATAATAATTGTTGAATACGAAAGTTCTCTCTCTCACTGTGACTTAAATCGAATCATGAATAAAATATTCTTGTTGCCAGTCAGAAACAAATCTTTAAGCGCGCAAACACCCTGATTCTGTTACTTGAGAAACCTCACAGGCTGGCAGGAAAACCAGCTCTGATACCACTGAAATGACCCTAACCGGCCATTTACTGATTTTTACAAATAAATCTCATGCAAATAACCAGCAGATATATTCGAATAACCAGCAAGTATAATCTTATTAAACTTCTCAAAAAATGGTTTGCATTATACAACAGCAATACAAAACCATAGATTACAACATCCCAATCTGAAATACAGCAAATAACAATAAGACTGGATGATAAGAACCTGTAAAACAATGGCAAAGTCTGATATGAATCCACACCAAAGATGAATCGGGTTTCCGTCCAATCCACCAAGAATACTGCAGGTTTCTGTCCTTAGATTTCAAATTCGATAGCTAAAGCTTCTCAAATTCTCAATGAGAGATGAAATCCATAAACTGAAGCATGCTGAAATAAGACTCTCAACCTCCTCTTATGGCTGCAGCTGTGACTCTTCAGTTTCCCCACTGTGACTTCATATTCCCAATTCGTCTCTTTATAATTTCACTTTAAGTCACTTTTTAAATAAATTGACTATTGAGTTATAAAGTGAAATAATAAATAAAGTGAGGAATCTTCTGGTATTAAAACAGAGGCCCAAATGAGCTCGGATGCCGATGTGTGATAGCTCGCCGGAAAGCTCTCGATGAGACACTTCAAGTCCACTACTGAAAAGCTGAGAATTCTGAACCATGTTGACTTACTATAAATAGTAAGTACCCTGGAAACCTATGAAAACTGCTTTGATTGGCTTGGAACTGAAACCACCTAGGCCAATTATCTCCTAGAGCACTGCCACGCCACGGTTAGCCCTCCGGACCAAGGTAAAAAGGCTAACGACACGGCACAATATAATACACCCCAAAAAGGGGACAAATCTAAAGTTCAAGGTCTAGTCATCAATAAGATCAAGGTCAAGGCATCACGATTTCATGTACAAGCAAGTTCAAGGTCATGCCAATGAGAAGATTTCCAAATTTTGAAGATGGAGAAGTGGAATTAAAACAAAGATTTTTCGAGATAAGAACATTGATGTGGCACTTATCCATTTCCAGCCAATCAGAAAATTTTGACTGCATGTGTCCTAAATTGTCCAATCATATTATGCCAAGTGTACATGCAAAAGGCATCGGCCCATAAAAGGGTGTCTTTTTGTAATTGGCCAGCATCTATTGATTGTTGCAATTAGATAGGTTAAGGTAGTGTTGGCATAATCTTGTCCCTTGATCTTGAATTGATCTCGGTCCTTCAGTGTAATTGAACAACTATAAAAGGCCAAGACCTTCTCATTTGTAACTCATTAGATTAGATTAGCTAAGGGAGAGGCTTGTTGAGATTGTTGCTATGAAAAATATTGTCAAATTGTGCCACATTCATTGTTGGTCTTCATGGTGAACTGTTTGTATCATTTGGAGTATTGCATGGTTTCTACATTTCCTCACTTAGATTGGGATTTCATTTCATGTTAGTTGGAAATAATGTTTAGTTGAATGGAAGATATTTTGGATGCATCCTTGGTGAACTCGTTTGGACCAAACCACTACTTGCTTGTTGATTGTAAGTTTGTCTTGTGTAGTCAAACGACATATTTATGAGCTTTACTTCGATTATTGATTGCACATTGATATGCATCAATGGATGGTGTTAATGGAATGGTGATAGTTTGAACATCTTACATCTACCTTAGGAAATCACACTAGCTTGGTTGATGTTGATGGCTAAACTAAGTCTAGAAGAGCCACAAAGACATTCACAGTTTCTTGCATTCTTAGAGTTAGATTAGAGTTTCTAAACCCTTTCCCTTTGCAATTTGTTTGGTTGGAAGTGTTTGAAGTAGTTGATATCCATTGATTGAACAGCGTAAGTCCCCTTGTGATAGAAAACATATCACATCATTATAACAAAGTGAAAGTCCACAATAAGAAGGAAGCTTGAGGTAGTCTCATTTGATCACACAATCCATATACATTGTTTGGCATATAAGCATCCTTATTCAAGAGAGAGTTGGAGGTTCGGTGTTTCATTCAAAATGCTAAGTATTTGATTATGCATGTTGTAGTGGCATAAAACTTACATCAACAATAGGCAATTCATTTAGTTTCTTTGCAATGAATATTGATTTCACTTGTATATATTATAAAATGCTAGAGGTCAGTTCCTCATATTCTAAGGTTTAGTTCTCTTTTCTAATACAGAAGAGTTTTCCATTCCAATTCAAATTAACACATTGTTCCATTGGGTTGAGCCAAGGTTCAAGATAAAATGCTAATAATCATTACATTTATTTTCAAATTCAAGCCATGCTTGGTGTATTTAACAATTGGTGATAAAGGGAGCATTATAAGGGATTATATGCACTAAAATCTTTGGAAATCTAGAACGAGTTTCAATGTGAAAATCCCAAGGTTGAGTGTTACCATCTTCCTTTTATCTGGCACTGACATTTCTTAGAGGGCATGTGCTTCGTGAGCCCCCTTGCCATGTGAATATTGCCAACATACATGACAGAAAGGTAATTTTGAGCATGACTTAAATGGCTTAAGTTTGTTGAACAGAAAACTAAGATTTGTTTGTAAAGTTTGATTTTGAATCCTTCTTGACATTGTTCTCTTATTTGAATGATCTCAAAGTTTGTTGTTTAAGAAGACAAAAGTAATTCCTAAAAATGATTTCAAAAATGGTATTTCATTGCTTAGAAGTTGGAACCGAATTCCCAGAGGAAATCAATTCTCATTTACATCATGCCATCAGTAAATGCTGGAACTACAGATAAAATATAAAATTACCAAGAATTCACTACTGTGTACATCATGTTACTAAACAACTATTAAACCTACAATTTAACATATTCGAAAATGCTTTTATGACTTACTAGTAAGAGCCGCCATACAGTTGGTCGTAGATATGGTGGGACGCCACTCCAAGCAAGCTCACGCAATGCATCTGTCATAAATGTAAGCAAGGCATGGTTCTTCTGTTTATGAAAAGAAAACAGTAATGTGCATGCAGTACTAGTTGATTGCTCATTCAACATATCAAAAAAAAATGATAGGAGCCTAATAATTTAAATTCAGGAAGATGTAAAAGAACGAGTTTCAGGTATAATGGTTGCAAAGAGAGATCAATAATAAGAATGCATCAATAACTTAATTACTCGTTAAGAGCTGAGAAAAATTGAATGCTAATAAATTCAGGTAGCTTTGAAAAAAAAGTGCATTTGTTCATTTTATATATAGAATACAGAAGGTCCTCCAGTAGCCATAAAGTATGGTATGTAAAAAAAAATCAAAAGAGAACACCTATTCTGTCATCATACAATGGACACCTCAATTCTAGTGTGTTGATAAAATAATAAGATCAAAAGTGCATGTTTACCCAAAAATCAGTTTTCTCATGCATATGGTTGTTGATTTAGAACCTTGAAGAATTATTTGTTTACCAATATGTCTCGTAAGCTGTCAAAATGTCTTTATGCAAAACCACGGATGCTTTAATACATTGTTTGAATGTAAGATAAGTAAGAAGGGCACTCTAAAAATGAGTAAGAATTCTTGACATTCAATGTATCACATACACTTCTTCACATAAGGTTGCAAGTATAATATTCAGAAAGTTGTTCATTAACTAATACTAATAGAGATAGAATAATGTTGTTTGGATTCATGTAATTCATCAACAATTTAGCATTACATTTTATAAATAGTATGCTACCATAACATGTTGTCATTATGCATGCAATGTTATGGCATAAAATTATATGCAATGAGATGGTATTGACAAATCGAAAAACACCAGTAGCAAATCCAGCCAATAACAATAGCAATCCAGCAAGTTAACAACAGTAGGTAACAATATAGAAATGAATATAATTAAAGTTTGCAAATCTGAATCAATAGATGAGCAGAATCCTAGAATAGTCAAGAGGTGTAGTGAAAAGTAGAGACACTTTAAGGAGTCATCTTCCCAAAAGATCTTACTCAAGAAAAGATTATACAATTGAGACCCTTACGACAGGCTGTCTGGTTCCTATTTATAGCTACTGCAAGGCCCTGATGTATTGACTACTCCATAGCCCAACAAAATACAATGGCATAAGGACAATCAGGAATGTAACATGTCACCTTCCCTCAAGAAATCTGCCATCAACACTTAGAAGATGCAGGTGTAGTCCCACATAAATTGTATATCTTCCAAACTGATATCTTGTGCAAGCGGTTATATTCTGATGAAATATTTTCCCAAGTGTCAGTACAATTGCTTCATTTAATGCTCTGCTATTGTCTCTCAGTTAATAATTACCCTGTCTTCCTCATAATTAGAGTTCTGGACACTCACCACTATGTCCCGAGAGTGGGGTAGTCTCAACTGCAATGTTTCCATCACTAGGCTGTCATTTATCTTCCCCTTGTTCAATCTTGCAAACACGCCCCTGTGACCAGCCCTCCTGGCATAAGAAACAAATCTGCCCTGCACTCACTAAGTCCTGGCCTATCACCGGACATCCTGCAACCTGTAAGCCTAATGATGCTCGTTCATAATTCTGCAAGCTCTTTCTGAAATGGAATGTTTTTTCCAAACAAATTTAATTACAAATAGCATGGAGTCCAATATGAGCTCATGAAGTTGGAGTGAGCTCTTTCTGGCCCATCAGCTACTCTTCCAATCCCATTGAACCTATATAATATGGATACCAATAATTTACCTTTTTTACTTAATATTTAATCGTGTATATCATAGTTTGCATACTCAAACTTGGCCTATACTCAGTACTCCAAGAATTTCTGACTTGGAATATTGGCAGAAGTTAGGAACTTAAGAAAGTACTTAAATGGAAGACATTTTTTTGTAAAATTCAATTTTACAAAATGTATAAAATGAGTCTTAAAACCATGGGGAAAAGCTTTCTATTAGATTCGAATACAAAAAGGCTACAAAATAGCATCATATATGTAGACACAAGAGCTAACTAATAACTATTATGAATTTATGATGATTGTCTTTGTGAAAAATGATCATAAAATACATTTCTAGGCAAGTTAAAATTTACAAGATTTTACAATTTCCTATTCTCCAATCTACCAAAAAATTGAGAGGTAGAGATTCTAGTCCTCACTCAATTGCTACTACTTGCCAAGCCTAAAAGATTGGGCCTACGTCTCCATGCTACTACTAAATGGCAATAACTCCTCTACCACATTTTTGTCCTCAAATTTGAATTTTCAAAATTGAGACAACCCATTCGAAATTCAATCCAAATTCATGGTTTTCTCTCTAAGATAGATGGTTTGAGATCAAATTTCAAAGGCAATGGGTTACACCATGCCTTGGCCTAAGTCTTGCATCTTTCAAATGCCATTTTTGAAGGTTTCTGTCAAATTTTTCTTTGTCTTTCTTGCTATGACGGGTTTTTCTTCCCTAACTACAGGTACTTGATTTTTGAAGTCCTTCAAGTCTTTTTTAGATTTTTCTTGGTTGTTTTGTTTGTTTTCGTCCTCGGTTTGTTGCTTTTCGAATTCCACTCGTTTCGAGCTATCTTAGGCCTAAATTGGAGCTATATTTCAAAAGATAACGGAGAATTAAGTAACTTGCAAGTGGGGTTTTTAAGCCCGACTGCAACTCTTCATTTCTTGTTTAAAAGTTTGCGATGTGGAAACAAAAGTTCATCAAGGTCTCTCAAGTCATGTCAAGTGGACTTTTTGTCAGTGATTACATGTCGTCTTGGATGTTATTTACTTGCAAAATGGAATTAAAACTCCACCATTACATATTTGCAAGGGAATATGTGAACTGTAATGACATCATAATGTATTGGTGGGCTTTTTAAGCCTGATTGCATGTTTTTTCTTTAGAGTTAAAATGCTTGTAAATGTGCATGAGAAACCCATCCTTGAAACAAAAGAATGTTTTTTATGAACTTATACTTGTCAAATGGGCTTTTTAAGCTTATTTACAAGTGTTATTTTTGTTTCAAACGAAAATATGTTTAAATGCAAGAGACATTATAAAGCTTGTCCAAAGGAAGAACGGCATTTTTATAAGCATTACATATGTATGTCGAATACAAAAGCCCATTTTAATTAAAAACGTTTTTTTAAACGATGAATCAATTTGCAAAGATGATAGATACAAAAGCCCATCGACGGTTTGATAGGGCATTTTAAGACATGTAAACTTGTCTTGAAAGCCTGTTGCCACTCTTTGAACGCGTTTTTACCATTGTGCATGCCTTTCAAAAACCCGTCGCTGCTCCAATAACGACATTTTGACATGCTCTTTCATTATAAAAGTCTGTCTTTATCACTCTTTTGCATTTCTATGCTTGTGTCATGGATGTAAAAGCCTATCTAGGGCATTGTAAGTTCATTTTCATCAGAAGAGTTTGATTTAAAACTTGCATGGTCCATATTAAAACCTGTCTAGGGCATTTGTCAATGAGTTTTAAAACTTGCAAACTATTTTGTGAATCCCGAACACTATTTATGGCACCATTTATGCCCTCAAATCTACATTCTTTCCACAACTGTGAGGCGCTATTAAAGGGAATGGTGTTCTATTTGGCTTAGAACTATGCAAACACCCATATAGAACTGTGATTTGGCATTTTTCTTTCCGCATTCTCAATGTCTTTTCTTCCCAACGACAATACTAGCCGCATTTTTGATGTTTCTCTGTGAATTTTTGGTTTTTAAACAGGCTTGAATCGGCGTTGTTAATATTCATCAAACTCTTGAGGAAATGGTGCTTATAGCAAGTTGCATGTATCTGCCATCACATTGACCATTACATTGGCATTCATAGCAGTTTGTGTCTCTATTGTTTGCTTTATACAAAAGCACGAAGTAAAAAAAATCGGTCTACTCTCTTTTCCTTGGAAAAAGATTAAAGCTCAAGTGGTTTTACCAATCTAATAAGTCAAGGATCATCTTTAACCAATGACTTTCAAATTCACGCTTCATTTCTAGCAGAGGATGCATGTGAATAGTCCATCAAATTCACCAGTAAGAATATGCAACAATGGGAAGAGCATCTTTGAAGTTTGATGTTTCTAGCTTTGGTGTAGTTCTTTTGGAGCTAATAAGTGGAAAACAAGACCCATAATGACTACAATTGTGTAAGTTCTTGCTACGTTAATTCCTGAAAATGCAAGGAAGAGTGTGTCATTGTCGAAGAACGGTGCACAGAAGTAATTGCATCATGATCATTCAAGGATGTAAACAAAGGAGATTCAAGGCGAGTTCAAGGAGGGATAGAGAGGAAAGGGTTAAGGAACCCAAGATCAAGATACTTCAAGATAGACAAGGTGGTATTTTAAGACAAGTTCAAGCTCAAGATGACATTAAAATGTTTATCATGATGATAGCTGAGTTACCAGTTCAAGTTCGGGGACGGGTTGTGATGAGCCCAGCTGGCTCTCATTTACAAACTAGCTCTTTTCTCAAATTAAATTTCACTTTTAAAATGCTTTCAAAATATATAGAAGGTTATGAACAATAAATATGAAATTCAATGATTCTTTTCAGATTTTTCACCACTTGATAAAATAATAACAGTCATTAAAACGCCACTGAATTGCTTACAAAATATCAGAATTTGAGCAATTATTATAAACTAATTCTTACTACAAGCTTTACAAATAAATCTGGCACCTTTTATATGAGATCAGCTGCAGGAGTATGAATTGTACCTATTGAAAATTCAGACCAGCTTGCACACAATCTATACCCTTGTTAATGACGTCTACAACCAAGCCGCTCACCCAAGTCTTCAAAACGGTGCAAAGTAGCAGTGACCAGTATTTCTTTAACACTTCCAGCTAGCCGCAACAAAGCTAACACTACAGATAATGTACGGCCCAGGCAGAGTTCCCTACGGTCTTGGCAGAATTCCGTACGGACTATTTTAACTACGCCTTGTAATCTCTTAAAACAGATTAATCATTCAGCACCATTCACTGACATTAACATTTAATTCAAAGTGCATCTACCTTGAGAAATTACCGTTTCTTCAAGGAGCTCGTCCCAAACCCTCATTCTTCCATTCGAACTTCTTCCAAACATGAATATAATCAAAAGTCAATTGAATTTCTCAAGCCTGTAAACATTCAGCAAGAACAATGATATTCTCTCCAGAACTGAAGACCAAATATCAAACCCTCAGCAACACCGGAAGAAGCTCAACGTTTTCTCCTTAAAAAAGACCAAACCCTAGCTCAATCGAAGAAAAATCGAATTTTCTCTCAAAACCAATTTTCAATCAAATGATCAATGGATGAGTAAAGTGCTTTTTCGAGTTGAATATATAGGCTTTTTGAAAAAACTTCAACTTTACATTTTTCACTTAAGTAGCTTCTTCAACACAACATCATTTTATAACATTAAAGTTATAAAGTCATAAAGTTATTAAATTAAAATAACTTAATTTAATAACAACAATTAAAATACGAAGCTACTGAATCTATCTGTCTAAAACAACTAACTTCTGACAACAAAGCCCCAAGCTCAAACTGCCTTGCCAAAAATAGCCATCTGCCAAAAATAGACTTACTATAAATAGTAAGTCTCTCAAACTGGAGATCGCTAATAAACGATCCTGAACATCTGATAACACTGTGCAGACACCCTACTAAACCAAGCATACCCAAAATACCACTTACTAAAAATAGTAAGTCGTCCAATCTGACCCAAACGAAGAGCAGACCTGGCAGCCAGAACCTCCAGAATGGAATCCAATCACTGGCTCTACCAACTGACCCCCTCTAATCACCTGATTAGCTTACGAGGGTCGCCAAACTAAGCTAATCTCAAGAGACTGAAAAACAGGGACATTACAGTCCTCCCTTCCCAAGATTGTTTGTCCTCAAGCAATCAAGAAAAAACAAGCAACATCATTGTCCACCCAGATCCCAAGGATGGTCATGAATAATGTCCCGATACCAAAACTCTATGAAGAAATCATCAACATCAACAGTACCAATATCAGCAACTAGAAAACTGTACTCAACACCCAAACTGAAGATGATGCAACAGGATCACCACCTGGGAGAAACTCAACCGAGAGTAACTCACACGGGAATAACTCAACCAACAGACTGGACTTGCTCCCAGTCTTCAAGCGAACCAAATCATCAGACCAGTCATCAAATGGATGCACCAAAGAACTGTGTGACTAATAGATGTCCTGAACATAAGGATCGAATGTAAAACTGTAAACACTCCTCGCTGTGTACACACTTGTAAACTGCTCAGCTAGCCCTGACTAACCTCCTGTGTAATCTACATGATAATCAGGCATGCAAATCGAATCCCAAACATTATCAACATCATGATTGTACAATACTTGTAAGGGATCATCACTAAGCTCAAACAACGGATTGTCATAAGTCATAACGACATCCACATCAAATAAGGGATTGTTCACAAAGTGAACAGCACCCATCTGTTGATCTGAGCCATAAAACGGCGAACTCTGAGAGACATGATGCGTAATCTGCTCAACATGGATGGACTCATGTCTCCGTGAATCGGCACTATCTACTGCACAAAAAGACATAGTGTGTAGACTCCCCTCAGCAAGGCCCGGCAATACATACTCTCTACCCTGGTACTCAAATCTAATCTACATCGGGCTCACACTAAGGTAAAACTCCTTAATCTCTTGTATCCACTGCATACCTAAAACCACATGCATCTCCCCCAAATCAAACACATAGAATCAGATATCAGCTCATACTCACCAAGAAACAAGGAGAGATCACGGATGCGCCCAGTATAGGTAAAGTTGTAGCCATCAGCTACCCTGACTCTAAACCCTGCAAACTCCTCTACCTGAAGCCCACACTGACTAACAACTCGCTCATGAATAAAGTTGTACATGGCTCCAGTGTCCAACATAGCAACACAGGGTTGTCCTTCCACTGATCCCTTCAATTTGAAAGCAGAGGGAAGTGGCACGGAGGTGGACAACACAATCGGAGATAGTTTGGCGTCAGGACCAAACTCTGGAGTAACTCTTTGCTTCTCCTCTGTATCAAAACCAGCAGCCTAGTGGGAAGACTCAACCTCACTCTCACCAGAATAAACCCACATAGAGCGATTCGCCTTGCCCTTAGGCCTCATAGTACAAGAATGCTCTCTGTCATAAGGCTCTTTGCACCAATAGCAAAGCTTCCTCCTCAAATCCTCTCGCGTGGCATCATCAAGTCTACCTGCAGACTTCTTTCTATCAACAACTGGTGGAGGTACCTCATCTGCAGGAGGAATAGTAGGACTAGGAGTAGACTTGCCCCGTGAAAGAGAAGGCTCAAGATTCCTTGCCTTCTTCATGGCATCTCGCAAGGTAGGTGGATCCACTTACTTAACCCACCCTCTATAAGGCTCAAACAAACCCTCTATGAAAAGCATGACTCTCCTCTCGGAGATGTCATATACCATAACTGATAGGCGTTGAAACTCACTGATGAAGGCCTCAAGGCCACCTGTCTGTCTCAACTGAGCTAACTCTCTGAAGTAAGTCTCAGGATCCTTCCTATCAGACCGCTCTATCAGTCTATCTACAAACTCCTGGTACTCAACAATATGATCATGATGCAGAGACACTAACCCGTGATACCACCAATCATGAGCTACCCCATCTAAATGGAGCACAGCAAAACGAATAGCGTCCTCCTCAAACATAGGACGAAGTGATAGGTACGTATCCAACATGTGGACCCATGCTCTAGCTGTAGTCTTTCCACTTCCATCAAAGTGGTCTAAAGTCAACTTGTTGGTTGTCTGCTTGAGATCATTTTGCCTAGGTCTTTGCCTCGTGTCAGGAGTTGGCCTGCCTTTGGAATGCTCACGCTTCTGTGTTAGATATCTGTCAAAATTCAAATTTCTTTTTAGTGCCTCTGGAAGAGCATCCCACTCTGCAAAATGTGCCACCATGTCATCGACAAATGGTGCTTGCTCCGTCTCTACACTAACTGCATCCAGCCCTGGCCTCAAGAAAGTAGGACAAAGAGGCCTGTCATAAGTACCAGTATGGTCAGCTCTATAATCTCGCTTGTCATCAGCTTGTGACCTGTGGGAGCTAACTGAAACACTCCGCGCACCTCTGTCTCTAGCACAATCACCTGGTAATGTGATGCGTTGAAGGGTGTCTGAAAGCTGTTGCAATACAATTGCAACATGATGCTGACCATCTACAATATTTCTGAAGGCATCTCTGGCCTCCCTGTCAATATCATTCCCGATATTATTTATGTTCTTGTCTCCTGCATGTTCATTCTGTGGGCCCTGTTCATTACCTTCAGGAGGTGGTGAATTTCTACCCCTGCAGGTAGAGTGCCCTCCCGGTATAAATGTTTCTGCCATAATTAAATCCTCATACCCCTCAGGATGGCAAGATCAGTGCTCTGATACCACTATGATGAGCCCAGCTAGCTCTCATTTACAAACTAGCTCTTTTCTCAAATTAAATTTCACTTTTAAAATGCTTTCAGAATATATAGAAGGTTATGAACAATAAATATGAAATTCAATGATTCTTTTCAGATTTTTCACCACTTGATAAAATAATAACAGTCATTAAAACGCCACTGAATTGCTTACAAAATATCAGAATTTGAGCAATTATTATAAACTAATTCTTACTACAAGCTTTACAAATAAATCTGGCACCTTATATATGAGTTCAGCTGCAGGTGTATGAATTGCAGCTGTTGAAAATTTGCACCAGCTTGCACACAACCTATACCCTTGTTAATGACGTCTACAACCAAGCCGCTCATCCAAGTCTTCAAAACGGTGCAAAGTAGCAGTGACCGGTATTTTTTTAACACTTCCAGCTAGCCGCAACAAAGCTAACACTACAGATAATGTACGGCCCAAGCAAAGTTTCGTACAGTCTTGGCAGAATTCCGTACGGACTATTTTAACTACGCCTTGTAATCTCTTAAAACAGATTAATCATTCAGCACCATTCACTGACATTAACATTCAATTCAAAGTGCATCTACCTTGAGAAATTACCGTTTCTTCAAGGAGCTCGTCCCAAACCCTCATTCTTCCATTCGAACTTCTTCTTCCAAACATGAATATAATCAAAAGTCAATTGAATTTCTCAAGCCTATAAACATTCAGCAAGAACAATGATATTCTCTCCAGAACTAAAGACCAAATATCAAACCCTCAGCAACACCGGAAGAAGCTCAACATTTTCTCCTTAAAGAAGACCAAACCCTAGCTCAATCGAAGAAAAATCGAATTTTCTCTCAAAACCAATTTTCAATCAAAAGATCAATGGATGAATAAAGTGCTTTTTCGAGTTGAATATATAGGCTTTTTGAAAAAGCTTCAACTTTACATTTTTCACTTAAGTAGCTTCTTCAACACAGCATCATTTTATAACATTAAAGTTATAAAGTCATAAAGTTATTAAATTAAAATAACTTAATTTAATAACGACAATTAAAATACGAAGCTACTGAATCTATCTGTCTGAAACAACTAACTTTTGACAACAGAGCCCCGAGCTCAAATTGCCCTGCCAAAAATAGCCATCTGCCAAAAATAGACTTACTATAAATAGGAAGTCTCTCAAACTGGAGATCCCTAATAAATGATCCTGAACATCTGATAACACTGTGCAAACACCCTGCTAAACCAGGCCATACCCAAGATACCACTTACTAAAAATAGTAAGTCGTCCAATTTGACCCAAACGAAGAGCAGACCTAGCAACCAAAACCTCCAAAATGGAATCCAATCACTGGCTCTGCCAACTGACCCCCTCAGATCACCTAATTAGCTTACGAGGGTCGCCAAACTAAGCTAATCTCAAGAGACCAAAAAACGGGGACATTACACAAGTTTGGATACGAGAACCCGGTACGTGGGTACATGAAATTTTTTTTTTCATTTTGGTACATATGGGTACATGTGTGTGTGTATATATATATGCATTATATATACAAAAAAATAAGAGAAATATACAGAATTGTAAAACTAAATCATTTCATAGTATGATACTTGATCATTAATCAATGCCAAATGCCAAAGATAAATATTAAATACCAATTGATAGTTGAAAAATATTCGAATAAGCCATATCATGTACCCAACAAGTACCCATTGAAGTACCAGTACCAAGGGCGTACCCGAACCCGGTTCGGGGCTAGTTGGTATGAACCCGATAACTTAGGATGATAGTAAAAATCAGAATGAATCTCAAGGAGAATACAGTCCAAGGCAGAGGAGGAAACATAAGCTGATGCAGTGATTTATTATTCGAATACTATTGCACAATAATCACAATCATGTACAGGACAAAGGATATGAATACACTTCAGATACATAAAGACTTATTGAAAGAGAGTGCAAATATAAAGATGGATTAGATACAGACAACACAAAAATCAAAGAGGAAAAGTCATAGAAGGTTACATGTTTGTGGTATGGAGAACACAATATCATGCATGGTAAAAATAAGGGCAGATTCAAAGATTTTAAAGATAGCCATTGTCAAAGAATAATTGTATCAAGTCTAAGCCAGTTATAAAGAATAGGAGGATTGTCATAAGTCTTTCATAAGCATGAAAACATGGACCTTGATTTAGAAGTTTAGTGACTTAGACAAGTTATCTAGCTAAGAAACTATGGAAGGGATTGCTCATGAAGTTCTCAAGAGCATCAAAAGTGTTATTCATTGTTAAAATAGTGACCAATAATGCAAAGATTTGTCTTTGCATAAAGGACAGTATGATCTACCATGCCCCAATAACAAGTTTCAGAACCATGTAAAACTGCTAGCAAGTGAGCATGTGAATGCATTTCCAAGGTCTTTTGTATGCATCGTTTTAGCTATAAGTAGATTTCATTACAGGTTCCTCATTACAGGGCCTCGTTCTATAAGTAGATTTCATGGTTGGAGTTTAGCACAAGGAAGAACGTCATGACAAGATCATACAAGGGGGTGAATGAGCGACAGGAGTGAAGGAGAGCATAGAATGCTTTCAAGACAAAAATGGTCATGAAAATATGCAGACCAATCAAGGATGCAAATGCAGGTTCTTGTCCAAGATGTTTCCACCAAACCTGAATGCATCAATCATAGAACATCATATAGCAGCATGAAGACTGACAAAGGATGATGTAGTAGAAGTTGTGTCTTGTCAGACACTTCGTTTATTTTTATCATGCATTTCATAAATTTGTAATTGACAAATTACATGTAATTGAAGGACAAGATGTAATTGCATGTGATAGTATCACCTGCAAAGCTATAACATGTAATCATGTTGCAGGTGCATTAAAACCTATAATCTTGAATAAGTCAAAGTAGGTTTTTGAATAAGTCAAAGTTTGTTGGGTTTCTCCCACCTTTCTCTCCTAGTCCCTCTCCTATATATAGGAGGGTGCCTCATTGTAATTTTCATCTTTTGGCAATGCAAGAAAACTCTCCCGGTTTGTATATTCACTCTAAGACTTTGAGCTTAGATGTAAATTAAATTGCTTTCAATAAAAGAGGCAAGTTGTTTTGAGACTTTGTGCCAATCCAAATTGTGATGTGACAACATTTTCTTGAGTTGATTGTGAGTCTTATGCGTTGTTCAAGAGGGATTTGAATTCAAGTTTGCATACTTTGAGCTGCATGTTGTATTCAAAGTTATAGTTCAATTTGAGCTTTTTGAAGAGTTTGTGTTGCAGAAAAGAAAATTGTTATAGTTGATAGTGGCTTCAAATACTTAAGGCTAAAAGACTTTGTGCTTCAATGTTAAGTACTTTCATAAAAATTAGTAAATATTTGGTAAGAGACTTTGTGCCTTACCGTTTGTTCTGATTATTAAATCTTCATTCAAGATAAGTGCAGAAAACTTTGGGTTTCTGCAACTGTTCCACCTATATAAAGTAGATCGGTGTCTTTTGTTTTGTTCTTACGTCAACTCAAGAACCATGGATATTATCGTAGCAATAGGTGTTTTTTGTTAAATCTTAGTGTTGTTCATAAGTTGTTTGTAAAGTCATTCCTGAAAAAAGAGGAATTGATTAAAAGAACTACCCTATTTTGTAATTTCCAGTTAAGTTTCTATTGGAGCCACCTACGATAAGAAGGGAGCCTCCCCTATTGCTGAGAGGAGAGAGAAATCTCATGAGACGTTGTCTAAAGTCACAGTTTTGCAAGTTGCAGTCACAATGACTTACAAAACTTTTAGCCAACACACATCAATTTCATCCAATGAGAATACAATCTCACCTCCTTTATTTGTAGCCAAATCCCCCATTACATCTCAAAATCAGCAAAATCATCCTCTATGAACAAAGAGGGATCATCATCCTACATAGTCCAATCTGTTAAAGTAATACTTTAGTTATTTAATGGTTATTTAGGAATGTTTAGCTCTTTTAGTTAGTTTCTATTTTCAGCTCTTTTAGTTAGTTTATATTTTTAGTTAATAAATGGTCATTTAGAAATGTTAAGTTCTTTTAGTTAGTTTCTATTTTCAGTAGTGAAACTTGGGGACACACACTCGGGGTAAAACCCAGAAGTACCCTATATGGGGACGTCCCGGGGATGGGTACTTGGAGTATCCAAGTACCACCACCAAGTTTCCGCCGAGACACACCCAGAGCGTGGGGACTCCCAGGAGTCCGTTGTGCGTCCGGGGAAGTCCTAGAAGGACATGGTGCGTTCAGGGGACTCCCAGAAGTCCCCGGTGCGTCCAAGGGACTCCCATGAGTCCCTTTACTACATTTATGATTTTGACATGATTTTGTACTCGTTTTGTTATCGATCATGATTCATATCATGCATGATGCTACTGATTGTAATCATCTTTATGATATTTGATAGAACTAATATAAAATTATAAATCCTATTTGCTGATAATTTGAATTTCTATTTGAATTTTGATTTTTGAATGTTACTATTGGGTATGTATTATGTTCCTATGGTGAATGTTCAATGGTTCTAGTTCATGTTGCAATTTTGCTATGTTCAAGTATTTCAATTTAGTATGTTATACTGAAACATCATTTCATAACTAGTGTTTCAAGTTCTATATGTATAGTATGCAACACCCCCCCCCACTCCTCCCCCCACCACTCCCCCACCCCCTTGTCGTTGTCTCAAGATTGAGGCCCTTTGTACCCCCATCCTAGAAACTTGTCCCGACATCCCCCCGCGCTAGTGTTACACTAATTTTCAGTCTTACTTTACGTTTGTTTCCTTTAGAAACATCGCAATGTAATTGCCTATACATGAAAACTCCTTTTTCATTATTAATCAAGCCATTAGCATTACATGGTATCAAAATGGGTTGAGTTTTACAAAAAAAATCTTTTAAAAAATTCATACTAATCTTTTGAAGGTTTTTTCATTTTTTTCCGATTTTTTTGAAACAAAAGGTTAAAAATTCTCAGGGTTTTCAGTTTAGAGATCGTAAGTTTTCTCTACAAATGTGAGGGATTTGAAAAATTGTGGGTTTTAATTCTCACACTTTTATTTTAGCGACATTTTTCAAGGCATTGTTTTGTTTGTGAATAGAGTATGTTCCTACATGCAACAGTTCATTCCTATGCGATTTTTTTTGTGCGGTCAACTTCTCTACTACCCGCAACAGAATTTTTCATTACTTGCAGCTCACGCAACTTACATTCGCATTTTTCAACACACCAACAGGGTTTCCTAGCATTTTCTTCTCTACCCATGACATTCTGAAATGCATTATTGTGTTTTCCTATCATTTTTTTGTGCTTGCGCAAAGGAGATGGCTTCTACGCCTCTCCTTGAACAATTCATCACTTGCATATTCATATTCTTATCATGCTAATTTGTTTGTAGAATCCATCTCTCATATGCATTGTTATCATGTTAGTATATTGTTATTATGCTAATTTGTTTGTAGAATCCATCTCTCATATGCATTGTTATCATGTTACTTCCATTCTAGAATCTTAAGATCATTTGAGCATTTTAGTGTTATCTTAGAATTCATATCATCTCATATCTTAGCTTTGAATCATGGTTAATATAGTTTAATTGCGTACTCATCTTTATTAGTTTGTAGCATCTTCATTCACTTGTTTCATCATTTTCTGCATCTAGTTGCATGCTTAGATCTTCATTTCATCCACATCAGGCTTAGCAATCACTTGGGGAATATACTAGTTGTGTTTTGGAGAGCATATCCACATTCATCCATTAAAGAGAAAATCAATGGAATGAAAGTGCTTCCATTCAAGCTCAATCAAAGGTATGTGCAAGTTTTAGTTAGATAGATGATGATTTGTTTCATGTTGTTTTATGATTTTTGCATTTGACTAACAGGTAAATTTACGTATACACCATTATGTGATTCTCAAGATCTACCTTCAAGCTTGTAAAGCTCTTTTCTGGAAGAATCATGCTCTGATACCAATTGAAGAGCACATGCTAATACTAAGATGGGGGGTGAATCAGTATTAGGACAAATTTCAAAACTTATTCAATATCTACAAATATAACTTCAAAAACATCAAACAGACAATACATGCAAGAACACATAAATTACATGGAAAACCCTTAAGGGTAAAAACCATGGAAAAATATTGTTCTTATTAACTTCTTATAAATTGTAGGCAACAACCCACATAAGACTCCGATCTTACAAACGTGAGCTCCAACTCACTAGAAGCACCAACTCCCACTGCGAACCAACTCAATATGAGGCACCAACCTCCATTAAATTCTGCTTGAAAAAACTTATTTTAACTCTGCTCAAAAACACTTATTTTGTACTCGGCTAAATCTTCATGAATTTGTATTTCCTTTGTCTTCCTCATCACCCTTTATCTCTGATTTATAATCACTGAAACAGAATTATCTTCTTAAACTGCACTTTCTTTTTTTATTTCATTAATATCCAGAAAACTCTTGAAGAATAAAACCTACTAAAAATGGTGTTGTTTGGATTCTCAAAATAAGAGATTTCTAAAATATCTTGGGTGCCCAAATCTGATATGAACCTTATCAAATCTTCTTTTTAAATCTGCATAATTCTTTTTATGTCACATTAAAACTTTCTTTTAATGACACATTAAATCTTTCTTTTTATATGATACATTAAATGTTTCTTGTTATGACATAAATCAGACTTGATTTATCCTATCATGTCTTCAAACATTCTTTTCTTGTTTACTTCTAAAAGTGACTGCCAGCTTATGTGATTTGCTTCCTTTCTTTTCTTGGCAATGCTTACCTTCTTTTAGCAAAATCAAAAATTAGGTAAATTCTTTCTAACATAACAGCATATTCTTTCTAACAGCAGGTTCTTATATCTTTTTGCATGTATCAAGCTTTGACATCAATGACAATTAGCTAACATAAGTACTATTCATTATTGTGTGTGTAAAAGGGAATAAGATAGTCAATAAGCTACACTGCTATAAATAGCATGATGAGAAAAGAACACAAAATATCAAAACAAGTGGAAAGAATAGTCACTTTCATGATTTAATCGTTGCCATTTTCTTTTTCATTGTGATCATGCAGCTAGATTATATCATAGGACCATCAATTTACAATTGCAATTTCCTTCATCAATTAAACTAAAAATTAAAACACATATTTGTTAATGTTTTGGATAGCTGTAGGAGAAATCATTATTACCTGCAAAGGTTTTGCTGTTGAGTATATACAGTCGAGTTTTGACTCTATTTGCGTTAGCAGTTTATTTTGTAAGATCGTCGGTTCTCTTGCTCTCATTGATGATCCTCTTTATTAGTGTTTCCTTATTCATATGGGAGTTGAAGAATATTGCAGCATGCTTC
The DNA here is from genome assembly GCA_027943335.1 of Chamaecyparis obtusa. Classification (NCBI taxonomy): domain Eukaryota; kingdom Viridiplantae; phylum Streptophyta; class Pinopsida; order Cupressales; family Cupressaceae; genus Chamaecyparis; species Chamaecyparis obtusa. Next base: position 73,190 of record BSBK01002145.1, on the reverse strand, counting down.
TTCCTTACGTCGGGTGACTCATGTTCATTGTTTGCTGAAAAGTAATGGTGACATGGCACCATTACTTTTATCTGGCATGGCACCGTAATGGTTCCAATTGGCATCTATGTGCATTATCTTCTCTGCTGGCAGTTTTATTTTGATGGTTTATATTCATCGTAGGTGCTCGGACCTTTCATTGAAGACATCGGTTTATATTTTATTGGTGCCAGGTGTCTTTGATAATGGTCATCGCTTGATGAGCTCAAGTGACTCTTCAGTCTTGGGCAGTTTTGTTTTTCTTATATGTGATTGAGATAATATTCCTGTGCGCCATCATGTTTATAGTAATTTTCTGGGAAAGACATTCCATGTGTATGTGACATCTCTTTTCGGGCAATTTGGAGATTTTTGTATAGTGAGGCGGCATTTTTGGTTGTGCAATTCTGTGTCTTCAACAATGTCATCGGCTTCTACTTTCTGTCTCTGCATTCTCAGCTGTATGTTGATGTTGTTTTATGTTCTGAGCATTTGCAGTGATTGAGGTGTCCTCTCATCCTGCTCGATATATGTATTACAGACTTTCATATTAGCGGGTGTGTTGCAGAGTATATGCGCGATCTGTGTACAATCAGATCCTGCTCATATCAATCTATGTTGCAGTAAGGTTTCTCTTGATTGACTGTGAGTTGATATCAATCATAAGAAAGAATCATTGTATTGGCTTTAAGATTGAAATAAAGGTATCATCATTTTGTGGGCTGGGTTGTTTCCCTCGAGCAGGAGGGTTTTTCCCAGGATAATAATTGTGTCACCTATTATTGTATTTCCGATTCTTGAAATTTATATTATTCTGGTTCGAAACTTCAACATGGTATCAGAGCAAGGTTTATAGAAAAAATCCAAAACCAAAACTATTAAGTCTTGAGATATTCTATTTACTATGAATATTCTTGGACCATCACAAGTTATGGACAGGGTCTTCTTGGTTCAGTTATGATCATTCAAGATTGAGGATTGTTCATGTTTACGAGAGGTAGTATTCTTTAAGGAGATGTTCATTGGTAGTCATTGTGCGAGATAGTATGCATACAGTGCCATGATCATCGTATGAATGCTGGAGTATGTTTATTGTTCAATATTGTTAAAGAGATCGATGTGTATTGATCCTTATTTGTGTGTATGTTGAGGTCTTTCTCGAGGAAGATTAAACTATAACAAGATAAGTATCTTATGATTGTATCTTTGAATATTGATCATGAATTTTGTATAGTTAATTCATGTATTAATATTGGGAATAGTGAATCATGTATGCTTCTAGCATTACTTTGATTGATTCTATTACTAATCTCTCTGAAATGCTTCCAGGATGAATTGAGAAGCACAAGGATGATGAGAGATTGCAGCCTGAGCTGAGTTGGTGACTCTTGAAGAAGAAGTACCTTGTCAGATTGCCTTTTGATCAGCCCTTCTAAGAGGAAGAAATCAGATCCAGAGGGAGCTTGTGCGGCAGAGGGAAAGCGCCTTGTCCTTTGCTGAGGATAAGCAAGCTTATAATGTAAAATGGCTTTGGAAGATCCTTGTTTGGTCAACATTGGAATCAACTCTATTTTGTTATGATTATCATAGCAGCGAGAATGCTGCCCCTGTTAAGAGGAATTCTCATCATTCAGTTGTTCTTATTATGAGCTTAATGCATTTTTCTCTGAGAGGGAGAAATTTGAGGTGAAAACCCTTGTTAATGCATTCTTCTCTGGGAGAAGTTTGAGGTGAAAGCCCTTGATCCACCCTCTGTGAGTAGGCAAGGTGGTAATGAATTCTTCTCTAGGAGAAGTTTGAGGTGAAAGCCCTTGTTCCACCCTCTGCGAGTAGGCAAGGTGGTAATGCATTCTTCTCTGGGAGAAGTTTGAGGTGAAAGCCCTTGTTCCACCCTCTGCGAGTAGGCAAGGTGGTAATGCATTCTTCTCTGGGAAAAATTTGAGGTGAAAGCCCTTGTTCCACCATCTGCGAATAGCCATGGTGGAAGTCATGGGTGTGACTTCATGACTTACTTTTGTGATTTTGATTCACTCTCTAAAAGTAGCTATGTTGAATATTGTCATGCCGAATCAATATCACTCTTCTCTAGGAGAAGTTTGAGGTGATGAGATTTTGTTATTATGTTGAGAAAAATCTGTGATGAGATTTTGTTATTGATTCTTTTGGTTGCAGCTCCATTGTGCTTGTCAAGTTGAGAGGGACCTTGACATGATATCTGCAAATGATTTCTCCTTTGCTAAGAGGGAGTGTTAATGTTTTGGGTAGCTGTAGGAGAAATCATTATTACCTGCAAAGGTTTTGCTGTTGAGTATATACAGTCGAGTTTTGACTCTATTTGCATTAGCAGTTTATTTTGTAAGATCGTCGGTTCTCTTGCTCTCATCGATGATCCTCTTTATTAGTGTTTCCTTATTCATATTGGGAGTTGAAGAATATTGCAGCATGCTTCTTCCTTACGTCGGGTGACTCATGTTCATTGTTTGCTGAATAGTAATGGTGACATGGCACCGTTACTTTTATCTGGCATGGCACCGTAATGGTTCCAGTTGGCATCTATGTGCATTATCTTCTCTGCTGGCAGTTTTATTTTGATGGTTTATATTCATCGTAGGTGCTCGGACCTTTCATTGAAGACGTCGGTTTATATTTTATTGGTGCCAGGTGTCTTTGATTACGGTCGTCGCTTGATGAGCTCAAGTGACTCTTCAGTCTTGGGCAGTTTTGTTTTTCTTATATGTGATCGAGATAATATTCCTGTGCGCCATCAAGTTTATGGTAATTTTCCGGGAAAGACATTCCATATGTATGTGACATCTCTTTTCAGGCAATTTGGAGATTTCTGTATAGTGAGGTGGCATTTTTGGTTGTGCAAGTTCTGTGTCTTCAACAGTGTCATCGGCTTCTACTTTCTGTCTCTGCAATCTCAGCTGTATGTTGATGTTGTTTTATGTTCTGAGCATTTGCAGTGATTGAGGTGTCCTCTCATCCTGCTCGATATATGTATTACAGACTTTCATATTAGCGGGTGTGTTGCAGAGTATATGCGTGATCTGTGTACGATCAGATCCTGCTCATATCAATCTGTGTTGCAGTAAGGTTTCTCTTGATTGACTGTGAGTTGATATCAATCATAAGAAAGAATCATTGTATTGGCTTTAAGATTGAAATAAAGGTATCATCATTTTGTGGGCTGGGTTGTTTCCCTCGAGCAGGAGGGTTTTTCCCAGGATAATAATCGTGTCACCTATTATTGTATTTCTGATTCTTGCATTTATATTATTCTGGTTCGAAACTTCAATAATATTAAGGATGTAAAAATATACAACTGTTTACAGAAATTTTTGAAAATGTGCTTCCAAACAAATGAAAATAGAGATGGAATACCTAATTCGACAGTTGAAGAAGATAACTCTTTCACAAACTTTGCAATGCGTGTTGAATCTGTTGATCTGGCACCAGAGTTCGACTTCTGGAATTCTGTGGCTTTATAATCTTCAGTATTAAAAGATGGAGCTGATTTTTCTTCAGTTGGATAACTTGTTGCACTGCCATCACTGTGAGAATCTCTCTATAACAATACATTTAAAGAAACTCAGAAAAAAGCTAAGCCCAACCATAAAACTAATCAGACTCTATACGGAAACTAACAGGATGCAAAGACAATAATTGAAACAGAGTATGCAACACTCTTGGCACTCAATTCTACTAAAGCTGCATAGCAAGCCAAGCTTAACAAAAATGAACAGAAAAGAATACGATCTAGGGATAAATATGAAAACCTTGGCTGTCCCCTCAGAACTTTGGCTTGCCCCTAATTCATTTTCGAAGCCACTTATGCCAGTGGTTGAAGTAGGTTCAGATGAATCAGCATTGACTGCATCCTCAGTTTTTCGGCTCAAAAGAACTTTACCAGGAAAACTGCGCCCTTTAAGCAATCTATAGAACCAACATAAAAATATTTATATGCAAATGGAGAATATCAAGATAAATATACCAAACTCATACATAATAACTGAATGTTATAGGAAAAACAAAAGAAATATACAATTTATCTCCAACTTAAGACATCTAAATTGGATAGATCAAACAAAGGACAAGCATCATAGAAGAACCAAAATCTAGTCGCTCTATTTAGATTCAAGATTAAGTAAGGAGCCTCATTTCTCATGGTATTTAAGGAAAATTTCTACAAACAGACTATTTGTGGTCCACAAATCTCCATTTCATGATAGTCCATTGGGTCATTCAAATCTAAGGTCATGCACATCGCTATTTGTGAGGTTCTGTGAACCCTTTAGACCTATTAAAGGTATAATCTGATTAGATACTTGTTGAGAATAATATCCCATCTCCCAAATTAGGACAACATTTCTTACTTGCGCTCTCCTTAAGAGCTAGAGATATAGGATTGCTTCGTTTTGATGAGCCCTATTGTACTATAAAATTTTGAGAAGCTTTCATAATTTGGAAGAAGATCTAATTGCCTACATTGATGGCTTGTTTTGTCATCTAAGAGGTAATCACCTCTTTATCTTTGATAAATTGTTATCTTTGTATGGAAACCTCTAGAAGGATCCTGTGTGTCACGTTATAGATACTACAGTTTTAGAAAGAAATCAGAACTGAAAGAGCAGCAAGAAGAGCTTTGGTAAGGGAGACAAAATGTCATTCTTCTGCCCCCCTTGCTGCCCCTTGGTCTTCTGGATCTTCTTTGTAATAGTGTGCACTGGTTTTCTTGTTAGAATTAGAGTGTTTTTTTTTTGTTTTTTTTAAATGGTTGTCTATTTGATTTTGGTGGTTCCATTCTGTATAGGCTGAAATCAACAGATTTGTATTTCCCTTATTGGTAGTGGGAGACAATTAGTGGCGGTACGATGAAGTCTGACAGAATGTTTGAGATGGGATAGATTTGACTGATGCCAGGGCAAACAACAGCTCGGTCGGAAATGATAATACCTAAAGACAGGAGAAATATCTCCAAACTGTACACTGACACCTTTTAAGATGGCCAAAACTGCATGAGAATCCAGTGAGGCTGGAATGAATGGAGGACTTCCCAATCAAGGGTCCGGAATCAAAAAGCTCAGACTGGGTCAGGTTAAAAGAGGTGAAAGCATCCCCAACTAATAAAGCTTCAACCATGATGATGATGGAATCCCCGTTACGAGCCTGGGTTTCTACACATTAATTGGATCCTATCAAGCCACACTCCAACTTCAGCATTGAGCACAACTGCAGTTGATGTGCATTGACAGTTGGACCAACAACCCGTAACTATTAAACCAAACTTAATCCATCTCAATTCCAAAAAGACGACCAAAGGATTCCCTTAATTGTAACAACTTAGCCTAATTTGGTGTAGATATATGCTTACTCGGCATGTTGTAATTAACTGCTGAAGGGTAGAGATGTCATATCTTGTAACTGGTTGTATCCATTAAAAAAATTGAAAGATGGCCAGTCACACCTAATTCAGCAGCCTCATAGCAAGATTCAATTGTTCACCTCCAGAAAAACCCAACTGACAATCAAAAACTCTGGCATTGAAATGGTGAACAAAAAAATGATTGACTTATCCTCTACCATTATTGGGTTTGGAGATGATATTCACAATTGGATAAGCCGAGTTTAGCTTTATGTGGGCATCGGTACTCCGCTGTGTACGAGCCAGATCTATTATCATCATTAGCGGAACCAAAAACAAAGAGTTGTATCGTTGCCTACCCTTGAACATTTCTGAGAGTTTGATTAAGTCGCCAATCCAAGCTGCTTTCTTTTTTGCGATCCTCTTCCTTGCTCGACTTCATTGTACCTTCCTCCCGAAAATGGAGTGTGATATACACATATATGAGGTGAAACGTGCGCTCATGCCAATTACCTATTCGTTTTAATGGAACGTCTTAATATAATTGGGAATATATAGGGGAAGCCTGCCCACGATTTAGAGACCAAACTATATTCTGATTTTGACGATTTTTATTTAAGATAAGATAATTTGTAATGTCTCCGAGGCTAATATAACTTATGGGACAGCCCCCAAAATTAAGTCAGCTTTAGTAACTCGGTTTTTTTCTTGTACAAGTTGACGATGAGCACTCCCAACTTCTCAATGCACTCCTTACTGATTAGATTACACCAAGAGTTATCAGATAAAAAATCTACAAATTTGTCCATGTTGTCCTTATATGCATCACATTCTAGGATAAAGTGTTGTTCGGTTTCCACAGTCTCAAAATTGCAAAACATGCAAACTCTTTTCTCGCAAGCCTCTTTTGGCCTCTTCCATCGCTCGGTCTCACAACGGAGTTGATGAGAATTGGTTCTCAGCTGGGCAAGAAGAGTTTTAGCTCTTCAAGAAATGTTAGCCCCTATGTACGCTTTTTGAAGTTGATCACACGAGGGGTTGAACTCACTGATGTAATATGTTTTCTTCTTTCCAAGCTCTTTTCCCTAATTTCTCTTGTAAAATTTATCCATAATGAAGACCTTTATATCTTTGTTATTTGTGGGACACATTGAAATGGATATCCCATTTACTCATCCACTTTATGTTTTGTTGCATCCAAGTTTTTTAACTTTTGCACAATATATCATTAAAGATAACTTTAGGCCATCTACCTTCTTCCATTTTTTCAGTTCTTTTTAAATAGCTTATAAGACGCACCATAGCAAGTGCCTCAATAGGGATAGCCCCCATTTCACTAAGTAATATATCATATGGGACCATGCTTTTGATTTTAAACTTGCTAGTGATCAAACATTTTTGGATTCCCTCAATTTGCTTACATTGTAAGGATGAAGTGTTGTTGGCTCATAATTCACACCCATAAAGAACAACCGGCAAAACTAGAAGACCAAATAGAGTTTGATTAGTTTTCCAATCCCACACTTCAGCCTCCCAACATCTATTTTGGAGAGCTTAAAGCGCCTTCCAGCCACCTAACATTCTTTTCTTTCTACAGCCATCCCACGTTAAGTTTTTGTTGAAGTCAATGTCAAGATATTTGTACTCCACCACTTCCTCAAGAATGCTTCTTTCAAAATAGAACTTATGATGATGTTATTTTTTACTCTTAGAGAAATCCATGACTTTAGTCTTGCTAATATTGACCCACATTCCCACCATTCTGCAAAAACGCTCAAGAGAAAATAGGTGTGCTTGCAAACCATAGGCAAATTTGGCAATCAAAATGAGGTCGTCTGCATATAGGAGCAGCCTTATTAAATATGCTCCCAACTGAATACCCTAACCATTTTGTATGTTTAACCATTCTTCAAGTTTGTCGATATATAAGCCAAACAAAGTAGGAGATAGAGGGCAGCCTTGTTTGACCCCAATATCATTCCTAAAACATTCAGAAATGTCGGCTGAAGTTCTGATTTTGACTTTTACCTCTTCGTACATCCTATGAACAGCAGCTCTGAGATGTATAGAGATCTCCAATTCTTCCATTCTGAGCCAAAGCTTGTCCCTAGGGACGGTGTCAAAAGCCTTTCTAAAGTCAACAAAATAGCAAAAAACCTCATCCTTTTTCTCCCATCCTTTTTCGATTATGTGCTTTAGAGTAATACAGTGATCAATTGTCAAGTGTTTTGGTTTAAAACCAGCTTGCCCTTTTGCCCGTTTATGATTTTCTTCAGCTCATTTACTAATTATGTTTTATGTCGTGGTGCCAAATAATTTTGCAAATAAAGGATTGATCATGATGGTCCTGTAGTTGGAGGGATTATTGACAGCACCACTCTTAAAAAGGGGTATGGTGAAGCTGATTGTCCAATCTTTAGGAAACCCATGTTGACTGATACTATTGAAGATCTTCGTGATGTGTGGTGCAAATTTTTTCATGCCCCACTTGAGATATTCTCCTTGAAGCTCAATCAAGTCCTTGGCCTTACCACTGCCCATCTTTTTAATACTCATTTCTACCTCTTGCACGGTGAAAAGATTTGACATATTGTTGACCAAGGGTGGTAGGCCCACCTCACCTTCTTGTTCGTACAATTTCCTAGCATAATCAAGCCATTAAGTGGTTGTAATATTATTTTCATTTTGTTTCCTTCTTGGCTGAAGTTCCTTCCAGAAAAGTTTGGGGTTATTTTTACTAAGGAAAATTAGCTCATCTCTCCTTGTGACCATAAAATCGACTTTTTCATCTTTAAAATCTGCTTGTAAACTTTAATGTCATTGTTTGTTTTATTTGACTCTCTGAGAGTCCTCCTAGCCATTTTGCATTCCTTATCAAACTACGCATTGACTGGAAAATAGTTTGTTTCAAACTTTTTTATCTTTGATCTTTTGCACTTTGAAAGATCCTTATGGATCAAACTTGTTAATGCGTGACTATCAACATTGTGCCCTTGCATGTTCTCTTCCTTACATAGTCTCTCAAGTGCAGCCTTGAAGATGTAACCATTTTTGGAAGTCAAAAGGATTTTGCCTTGTGAAAGTGAATGTTGAGGGGATTGAGTTTTTGTCCCAAGCTGCCTATTCTCAACCCACAACAAGTTTATGTACAACGGTCTATGATCAGATTTGAGGTCTCATATGTGTTCCCCAATTACAACATCCTCGATTCTCTCATATAGATTGTGTGAACATGTTGCATAACCAACCATGCTCGCACCATTATATGTGTTGCAAGTGAAATTGCTCGATTTTGACCATCTAGCCAAACCGTTGCAAATTAGTAAATTGAATGCACCACATAGAGTGATCAATTCTTCTCCAAAATGATTGGAGCCCTTAGCATCTTCTGAGACTCTTTCCCACTGATATTTTCTCTTTTCACTGAGCCAAATAGGATTGCAATATTCTTTGTCGCTGAAAGTACTAGCTTGTCTATTTGTTGTTCTAGCATTGAAATCCCCAACAAGGAGAACATCCCCTTGTTGCAAAAAGCACGACAACATCCTTCTTCAAAGCTGCATAGGGATCTTTGTTATCTAAACCATAATTTTTATACATTTTAGAAACCTATGGGGCAAAGTAACATGTTGCAATCCTGAGGAGACTATTTTTTTCCATGATTTTGAACATTATGAACTGTTTATTAGAGTCTTCCTTTTCCAGCTGAATAACACATCCTACCTTTTCTTTTACTAGAACTATTATGTCTCCATGTCCTTTACCATTTCCCGCTGCCAAATTCCAAACTGCCACTTTCCAGTAGCCTTCAAACAAGGGAGTCTTGCAACCTTCGTGGCCATGCGTCTCTATAAGGCAAATAATGTATTTGCCTTTTGCAATAGGCCCTAACCTAGGGCCACACCTCTAAGGATAACCTCTGCAATTCCAACTAACTAAGCTCAAGGATGCCTAGGTTGAACTTGATTTCTATTTGTTTGGATGTGAAAGATTCAGAGTTGAGCTCGTATCTCTATGAATGAATGTTTTGCTGCCAAATCTTAGATGCCCACTTGTTGTTTTGCATTGTAAAGGTGCCCAAAATAAGCAATAATTGTTTTACCCTTGAATAACCATGCCCTTTTGCCTTCATTCCTTGCTATTCTAATTTTTGCCACTTCAACCCTTCTCTCTTCTTGTTGCCTCATAGTTAGATCTTCCTCTAAAAAGAAACGAGAACCTCTCAAGAACTATTTTTTGCTTAATAAATTTTGTTTGTCACGAGTATTAGACATAGCCACTTCTATGGGCCTATCTCTCTCATCAGATAATTTGCCAACCCTCCATGCTTGGCAGATTTGGCCTTGCCAAAGCAACGCTTCTCTTAGGAAGTCCCTCGTTAGATCAAGAGTGTGTTCGCCTTCACCATAGTCTTTTACTCCTTTGATAATTATGTTAGCTACCCTGATTTCCCTTTCCTTGACCTCTCTATCTTGAGTGTTATTCGCATGAGTATTTTCTTCCACACATGTACGGGCAGAGTATTTACTATTTTTATCCCATGTTTTGATAATTTCTGAGAAACTCCTTTTGTCCTCTTCAACCTTTGTTTTTCACATCAAACTAGTATGTTGTATCAATTTCTCCTTATCATGAAAAGCCTCTATATTTGTTGTAACTTTGTTCACTTCCAGTGAAAATTTTGTATTTTTCTATTAATCTTTCATATTTTGCCATTCATCCTTCATGATCTGTCATTCACGTTTCCCAATTAGCAGTGTTTCTTGCAACATTAAAATGTGTTCTTTTAAAGCATTGTTATTGTCCAATGGCGATTTATTCTCTGCAATTAGAACATGGATTTTGAGGCTTTTTTCTTGCTCTTTAACCTCTAGAAGTTCTAACCTCTCCTTGGCCATCAATAGTTCTTGCACATATAAATCAAGGCACCAAGTAAGAGGTGTAGAAGTGGGGTTGTATATGATAGGGTCTACAAAGTTACTACTACCACACAAAAAATTGTAGCCCTTTTTGAAGCCACCCTTTTGATTTCTCCCCTACTTATTCAACCTTTGACAATGTTTTTTTCTTTCATGTGACCACTTCATTTGGGCAAGTCTACATTTTAGAATGCCTTTAAACTATTTGACATTGACCCAAATATACTTTCATGTATTACCTAATGAAGCAATTTTTACTTGACCTAGATGCATTTCAATGTGCACAGGTATTTTTTGACCATTTTTAACAAAAGATATTGATTGTTTTTCCATTGTTTGCATTTCATTGGAAGATGGACCAGAAAAAAGACTAGAAAAGTAGTTGCAGGACCAAGATACATATTTAAAAAGCACACCTCGAATCTATCTGGGCACGGGAAAGATGAGAATATTAAAAGAATAACCGCAAACTGGAACCCTCTAACCTCGAAACTATCATACCCCTATCCCATCGCAGACTAGGCCCTGGCTGACCACGTGACAGTCTATGCCTCTAAACCCACCACAGACGAGGCCCTGGCTTCAATGAAGATATATATTTCAAATGCCAAATGAAATAGTCATCTGAAGCCATCTCCAACTCCCGTCCAGCTCCCGAGTCTTAGTTTTAAAGACCTGCTCTCTAATTAGATGCAAATCAAAAAGTAGTCATTTCAAAGTGTCGCCTAAAAAGGAACCTCTCGTTCGACAATAACCGCTCATAAACTAACCAAAAAAACATTACTCCCCCAATTAAAAACTAGCATTTGTACCTTGGTGTGCAATGGGTATGTTGAAGAGGTATGGAAGGTCAGTTTTTAAAATGACCTATGTTTTTTACATACATTTATGTATTATATAAGGTGAGTTGGAGACCATTTTGCGAATGTTGTTTGTGTAACAAATGTCTCAATATAGAAGTGATAGCTTTAAATGAACTAAAATGAATCCTACAAATCAAGAAGACAATTAGGCTTCATTATCACACAATCCTAACTTTTCTAATTCCCACAAAAAATATCAATGAAATTGCACAAATAAAATATTAAATTTAAATATAATATATACTTTACTATAATATTATTAAAACTAACCAAAAATCATTAAACATTAGAAATACAAATACATTAATATCAAATGCACAAATTTGCATGTTAAGCTTACTTTACTTATAATATTGTTTAGAGGATATATTTTTTTATCAATGAAATCACACTAACACATAGAATGACGACAACTATGTGAACTTTATAGACATAGACGATTAAGATAACTTCAATTATCTTGCATCATTAAAAAATTATTAATTATAGATCCTAAATATCTTAAATATAACAAATCAACTAAGAATCATCATATAAAATTTATTTGTGAACAAATAATCCTCACTAATAATTCAAAAGAATAAAATTAATTACATGATTGACCCATCTTGCCTATTAACTATCATGTTGAAATATGATTATATTACTTCATTTTGATATGCATTTGTTTGTTGTTTTAAATGTAAGTAATAGCCATTTCACAACCCTATTTGTGATAAATATAACATTTTCAAATTATCAATGTTTTGATGAATAAAATATGCTAACAAACAATGATGGCAATGGATGAGGTAACCCCCATTACTAATTGACTATACTAAGAACTAGAAGAATAAATTGCTTAAAATTGAAGAATATACTTTTATTTGTATTCAATGTTATGCTCCATTAGTGTAGAATAGAAGGTAACGTATGTGTTGTACAACCTTGCTTTTTAGAAGGAAAAATGAACTACTATGTTCAAACATATAAACTCAATTCAAATTATGTTTCACCATTCAATGAAGGATTTCCTATACAAACAAACATTTGGTAGGCATAATTCATTTAAGCTTTCTCATTTTAGATGGTTTATGTTGATGGGTTTCATAGTAAACCTAGTCTACATTGTGTGGTGTGCTTCATGACATGACCATCTAATCTCTTCTATTGGTTTTGTGTTCTAAATACTGTATCAGTTGGCATGCCTATTTGACCAGTAAAGAACTTCCAATTATCAAGTATTTTGTGCCAATGATCGAAAGACATTACACATCTATAGGGATCTAGCTCTCTACCCATCTCTCTTTTTGTCACTCTATATAACTCTCTTGTTGTATTTATTTGTGTTTACCTCATCCACAATTGCACTAATAGATAAGTTGAAATTTTTAGAGGAGATATCATCAAAGGAGAAAGCCACTTGAAAATTGCATAGGACTTGTCATTTTTCATCAAGAATATGTACAAAGTTACAAAAAATTTGTTGGTTGAACTCCCTAATGGTTGACCTACTATATCATTTTCATCACTTCTCTTGTTTGCACTTGTTTACCACCTTTGAAATCTTAAATTTAAATATGTACACACTTGCTTTGCTTTAGTTTTACATACATCACAATGACTTTGTATATAGTATTTACTATAATGGTATATGTTATTTGTAATTTGTAATGACTTGTTGTGTTGATAATCACATACTAAAATGAATAAACATTATATTTGATTTCGAATTACTTTTGCAAGGGAGAAATATCTATTTTATAGAAATGATGTATACTACTAGCTTTGGATGTGTTGGTAGAGGTAATAAATAGTTGAGAATTCATTCAAAAAGGTATAAAGCATAAGTGGATTTATCCTTTCAAAGCTACTTTTATTTTTAGAATTTCTTAAATTTTATTTATATTTATTTAATTTATTTCACAAAGTTTTGATTTTATGGTCTTTTTACATATTTGTTTATGATGAGTAAAAATATTTAGGTCACTTGAAATAAAAACTTAACTTTTGCAATTTTATGAACTTGAACACTTACTTTTTTCTTTCATAATATTTTCCTTTCATAATTGAATTAAGAAAAATCTCATGACCAATTTTTATATATGATAATAAATATAATTTATTTTTTTCCGTTTTCTTTTAATTTTGATGATTTGCGCTCAATTGATATTAATATCAATATCCTTTCCATGGAGTATTTCGCTTTATAAAAATAAAAGATTATGTAGTAAAAGGCTAAGTGTCAATTCACAGGGAAGCATCCTTTACTTTGATAAAGGCATCATATATGTGATTATATGCTTCTCAGTCCACAAATGGTGATCAAACCTTTTTTATTTCACACAAACTTCTATGAAGTCATAAAATATGATTATAAGTGACTAGAAAAACAAGTTACCATTTACTTTTAATTTATGGACTATTGCTCGCATATTGATAGAATTTAATTTGAATTCTTTAAGTTCTTTAGTTGAATATTGTTATCATTGGATGAGAAGTTTTGGCTAGGAATGAACAACCACCATTGGATGGAGAGGCAACATCAGTGTACCATCAAATAGTAAATGCAAGTGCAGGCGGCGGGGAAAAATATAAACATAAACACAAAGTTATTAATAATTCAAGAATGACAACAAAAAGGGGCAAAAACAATGAACGAGCAAGATATGTTCAATCATCAGGCTTACATACGAATGCAACAATAGTGGTAGATGTCATTTGATATATTTTTCTTCTCCTCCAAACTCAGTCCCTTTTCTCTCATTTATATGTTCTTAAAGTGAAACTCCTTTGAAAAAAAGTCACACCCCTTTTAGTAGTGATTGTCAAATAATGCACCCAGTTAGAATAGGAGATGATGATGTGTGGTGAACATTCGTTGAACAATTTGGTCTGCTATGACTCCTTGATCCTTGATTGATGAACCATCTTTGCAATGTGAAAAAACCACCATACACTTTACAAATTTTCATTCATTTTTAAATAAGATTGATTTTTTTAAATTTTTGTGATGAAGTTAGATGTGATATAAGTCTTAGATTTTAGGAATATTATATCTCAAGTTTAAGTTTGAATGAGAATTTTATATTCCAATGTGTTACTTTCTTGAAAGTGAGATTTTGAGTTTATTTGAACTTTTATGCCAAAAGCATTTCTTATTTGAGAAGAACAAGATGTCAAAAGACATCCACCACTATTGTTGCATTCGTATGTAAGCCCGATGACTGAATGGATCTTGCTCATTCATTGTTTTTGCCCCTTTTTGTTGTCATTTCTGACTTATTAATATTAATAACTTTGTGTTTATGTTTATATTTTTCCCGTCGCTTGCACTTGCATTTATTATTTGATGGTACACTAATATATATAGATATATTGATTGTATTATATGTGTTGAAGAATATTTTGATGGACATCGTAATGAAGGGAACAAAGATGAATCAAAAGATTCTATATACCAGTGATAGAAAGTTACGTTGAATTCAAAGACCACATATGAGGCTTGGGTAAATCTAAAACATAATAAATACCAATTAAAATTGGTCATCTACCTAGCTGAGTGTTACTATATTATGAGCAGAGAAAGAGCATAGACGCGGTTGATTAGTTCCTAATTTTGAAAAAATGGTGATGTAAATGTATATTAGACTCTATTAGTTCTGTAGTCGGTAGTGTATAATGATGTGTGTAGCGAAAACCAATTAAGCCAATGAGATCAACAAAATTGGGCAGTCAAAATTGTTGCAATAGTCGTCCATGCTCTTCTGCAATTTTAAATCGTTAGATGTCGAAATATAGATCATCCACTTCGAATAATAACGCCTTTAGCATAAATATAACATGTATCGGATGTGGGCCTACTCACAATGCATACTTTAGTGTTAGGAAGGGGCTTTAATCAAATAATTCAACAGCTTGCCTTAATCATTAAGGATACCACTCAAATCAAACAACACCCAACCCATAAACATTTCACCACCCGCTCAGATGGGTATGAGCCATGTTGCCATAGCCTACCCACCTCGGAGCCCTAAAACATTTATTTTTTAACACAATACTTGGCATTATTCTCCCCCTTTCATTCCCGTAGTAACTCCTATGAGTGTGATGAGGGTTTGGGCCTACCACTCACAGTTAGTTCCTCTACTTGTTTTATAGTTTCATTTTTGCTTGTAACAATGGTTGTACTAATTTGCAGTTATGGTTTGATGTTTTTTTAATCGTTGTTATGTATTGCATAGAGGTTTTGATTTGGTCATTCTTTTTTTAATCATATTATGAAATTATTACATGGAATGTCAAAGATATAGGGTACATTATTGATAATTTATTGAAATTTGCTACTTTAATCATGAAATATTCGTGTTTTTCATTTTTAATCTTACATTCGATCTTTTATTCATTTCATTTTTAAGAGTAGACATGATACATTCGATTCAGTTGTTTTTCAATAATGACTCGCCTGGGTTTTTATTGTGTATGAAGTACTATTCAATTTTTTTTGTGGGTATGTAGTACTAGTCAAATAAAATTGTGGGTATGCAACATTATTCTTAAAATGTGATTGGAAAACAATAATGTGTCATTCTTTTTTGCCTAGTTTTTTTATCATTTACCTACACATATACAAAATCCTAAATTTTTTGTCCCGATGTTTGCAAATCTTGGAGCCCTCTAATGTTTGTTTGTTCCTCCTATTATTTCTCTCGTGACCATTGTTTCTCTACTTTCTTAAGTTTGCATTGACTTTATGAATTTCTCTTTTACTCATTGAATCTATGCATTTCTCTTTAACCATTGAATGTATGCATTCTTAAGTTTACATTGACTACATGTATTTCTCTTTAATCATTGGTTGTATGTATTTCATAAACCAAAGTTTTGTTCTTATGTTCAACATTGATTGTATGATTTAGTTACACGCCTAGCACTCTAATAGATGTACACACTTGCATTGATTGTATGCAATCTTAAGTTTACATTGATTCTATGCATTTCTCTTCAATCATCAAGTGTATGTATTTATCTTCAGTCATTGAGTGTATATATTTCTTTTTACAATAACATGCATATTATTCTAATATATGTATACAATTGCATTGATTGTATGCATTCTTAAGTTTTCATTGATTGTATGCCTTTCTCTTTAATCACTGACTATATGCATTTCTCTTTAAACATTTACTGCACGCCCTTCATAAACCTGACTATACAAATTATAGTGGTTTCATTGGGATGCTCATAATGATCAAAGTAGTCCAAATTTAGAAACACCATCATTATCATTTTTGTCGCTTCATACTATTTGTAAATCATGAAACATTTTGTATAGACATTTTGGTGTTGAATTATGTTGCGCCAAGGCTATTCGCATTAAGTTATCTTCATCCAGCACAATTCAACACCAAAAATGTCTTTCTTTGTTGTGCTTGACAAAGTTATCTTTGTCCTAGGGAGAGCATTGCAATATTCCAAACATGATTGTTATGTTTCAAGACTCTGAGGTGGGCAAGTTGTGGCCCCAATGTGGTCGGCAATGTGGCACATGCCCATTTGAGTAGGCGATGAAATATTTATGAGTTGGGTGTCGTTTGATTTTAGTGGAATCTTCAATCATGAGGGTGTTGAGTCATTCTAGAGGATTGCTGATAGTAATAGTGAATTGTGACATGAATATATCATTTTCTGTCATTTTCCCTATTACTTCAAGTAATCCTCTAAAATTACTCAAATGCCTATGTTTTAGTGGGATCTTTAACAACTAATACAAGGTGTTAATGATCAACGTTGAACAAAATAGGGGGATCATCAAGGAGTTTAATCATCAAGGTGTTGAATCAATTTGATGGATTACATAGAGCGTAGTGAATTATGGCGTGAATAAATAAAAAAATTCATTGTTCCCAATGACTCTTAGTAATCCTTCAAAATTACGTAAATGTCCATGTTGCATATGATGTATAGTTTAGCAAGGTGTTGAATGATCATACTAAATCCCCTTCCTAATACTCAAGTGGCAATGATGCAAAGCCGTTCACACCTTAGGGTATCATATTCCCTCACACATACTAGTATCCCTTAAGGGTGGGATTTAAATGAATGCCTCCACACCTTTAAACAAGTTCTCTAAACAACCCATAATGTTTATCAAAACTCCCTATGAAACATAAGACAAAGATCAATTGCTCCTACCAAATGTATCTACTCGGTGGTGCCTTTCACTGAGTGGTTTTTTTGTGTTTTCTTCTACTCGATGGTGTTCTTCATCGAATGAGTTCAGTATGTTCTATGTTGCTTGGTGGCCTAGTTCACCAACGGGTGGGGTTATTAGGCCTTGGTTTATAAAGCAACTATATGAAATAATTACTCCCATACTTTTCCACTTTCAACAGTCTCAAGATATGTTACAAAACCAAGGATTATGGTGGTCTTAAGTACCCAAACCCTCTACAAGTACCCAAACTCAAAAAACTTCTTTAAAATGGCTTAAAACCTAGGGCCTTCTCAAAAATGACTCAAAAATAACTTCCTAGACTCCTCCTTCAGGATTAGCCATTCATTTGACATATAATTTTTTTGTTTCACATAAAAAGATACCCTAGTTAAGCCAAATATTTTGCAGTTATACCTTAGGCATCAACTTCATGCCCTTTTTCCACTCTTTCTCATGGTGTACACCCACTAAATCAACTTATCTTGCTTAAAATATGTCAATAACATATATTACATGTTACTTTGACTCCATTCCATGAGAATTAGAGGTTATATTAATGTAATGGCTCAAAACATGGTTAAACCCTTCAAAATCCTAAGGAAATGTCACTGTTTCAGAGCAACCAGCACTATAAAGAAATAACAGATTAATGGAAAACCAAAAATGCTTCAAATTTGCATGGAAATTAATAGATTTGGTTATTTTACATCAACATAGACTTAGAACATCAAAACCCAATCAAATGAATCTGAAAACAACTCCAAATTTGCAAGAAATTATTACTTTTATTGATTTTCCATGCACCAAGTCGTACAATCCCAACTCATGTACCTTCATGTCTTTACAATGGAATTTGTATGGTTTCATATACTCCCTAACCACATTCCCAGCCAATCTGAGTAGTTGGTTTTGATTACAAGCTTTAATTTGATTAGTTTTGGTGTTTCCCACCAAAATGGCAACTAGCTGTTAGTATTTAAAATTTAAATTTGAAGACTTTGTTTAATTGCCTTATTTGCTTTGTAACTTATTAAAATTGCATATAACTTCATCCTAGGATCTAATCATACTATTTAGGATCCTCCTATCCATCTAGATCCCATTTACACACTACTGCCCCCCGCTTACAAGCAATTTGGTCCTAAGGTCCTTATTAAGACCTCTAGGACTTTTGATCTTTACATTAGATTGGTCATTACAAATGGACATGATTGGCTTTAAAAAATCCCAATTAACCTTAATATATTATCTTACACTCTCTAAGCTACCTTGTGTCTTCATGTGACCTTGTGCTCCACTAGGTGCTCCTACACCATACTCCTCTTGTGAAAAAGAACTTTTGCCCCAAAAGTTAAGGGGTCTTGTTTTCACACCACTTAGACTTCTTGAAGGAGTTCTGCAAATTTATCTCTCCTTGGACCTCTTTTTCAATAAAAACTCTCCATCCAACTTTCCATAACCTATAATAAACTTGTTACAAACATGAAACAAAAACTTATCATCATTACCTCTTTTTGCTTGTTGTTTGGGATAGTCATTATAGATTTGTTTGGACTATCATTCTTCTACATTTTAAGGTACAAATGAACCTTGTACCTTCCCTCCATGGATATATCTTTACCATACTTTAATGGCTCCACTAGAGGACACAAAATAGTCCCCACCAAGACACCATTTGTCACCTCGTTAGCCTATGAACCTACCAAACCCATACAAGGACTTCCTGTCCCAATTTTGACAGAAAGGTGTTATATTTTCTATACCAAAAAAGACTCTCTAGTCCTCTTATCCTTCCTCACCAATCTTCTCTCTTCATAACCCTACAACCCAATATACTCCTTGCCAAAATAAATAACCCTTGACTCATTTTAACTACTACTTCGCAAAGGTAAGAGGGTGAAAACTTTACCATCCTTGTGAACTACATAGGTGTTCTCATAACCATAATGAATATTCCTCCTTGAAGATTTCCATGGTATTCCCAAAAGAGCATGACAACAAGTCATTGGAACAATATCACACAACACCCTATCATTTTAATCACCAATTGAAAAATTTATGTTGGAGTTGATGAGAAAACAACCCACAGCTCTCAAGAACACCTGCATGCAAACACCTGTCACAAAAATAAGAGAGAAGCAAAAAACTATGGATGCCTGAATGCATGGATCCATGAGAGAGGAGACATCCTTGATGTGCAAAAAAAAAAGTTTTAGCAATCACAATGAAATATTATTGTGTTGAATGATGTTTTGAATCCAAAGGAGATCAATCCTTATAAAGGAGATCTAAAACCCTAAAAGGGAAAACCCTAAAAAGTAGAAGTGCATGTAATAATGAATTTAATTATTACATGACTAATGCATGCAGGTTTACATTTAAGATGACTAGTGCATGAGTGTTTTAAATATAACACTTCCAATGCAAGAGTGTTTTAAATATAAACAACTAATGCAAAAAGCATAAAGTGACATCTTAAGAAGGGAGTAAAGTTAATTTAACTAACATAATTACATTAATACTTTACTCTAACACCCCCTTAAGATGAGCAACAATGCAGCTACAAACAATGCAAGAAGAAAACAAAGGAAACTATAGTGCTGAAAGAAAATGGGTCCCGGCAACAAAAGGCCTGATCATGTATCCAAGTACAAAAGAGAATCTCTATAAAGCGGAGAACTAGAAAACCACATGGGAAAAAATCTACTCCAAAAAGAGACAAAGACTAGTTTGAAGGACTAAAGAAGCCTCCAAAACTAGAGAATGTTCTAGAAAATAGGAACATGGATGAACATGTAGAACATCACTGAAGCAAGAAGATGCAAACTCTATCAAGAAGTAGCTGTTGATCTGAAGATCCTCCACTGAAATATGACCAGGTAGAAAAGATTGTAATCTGTATGAGTGCCCTCAAATGACACTACTCGAATCAAGAGGAAAACAAAGGAAAACAATTGAACTCGAAGATACATATGCTATAAAACACCAAAGCCTAAAGAGTTGATCAATCAAAGATGGAAGAGTGCCTCTAAAAATAGGAAAGAAAGAGTGTCTATATGGTAAATGATCCATCTCACCGAAATTTATAGGTACCTAGCCACTACATCCGCCTATTATATAGGAAAAAATACTGAATACATAGCTCACACTATCGAACCAAGGAAGAAGAAGAATGATAAGTAGAAACTCCCCCATAATGGTGATAAGGGAGAGGTGACAGGTACACTAAAAAGAGTGTCAATAAGAACTACATCATGAAGAACCAAGAACATCGAAAGTGCAGAGAAAGTACAAACACAAATAAAGATACCCTGAGGCTAATGTCATGGAAGGAACACTCACTTGACAAAGGTATATGGAAAATAAAGACAAACATCAAACCCCCCATGACACTTTATAATGGAGTGCGAGTACAAATAGCAAAAACATGTTCAAGATCCTAAACATGCAAAAGAAAGGAACTTTATCTCAATGCATGTGTATAAAAGAATTCTACAAAAGTGAAGTATACACTGCTCAAAGAAGAGAAAAGGCTACTGAAACAAAAGAATAGCCTAAGACAAGTCATTCCACAAAAGGAAAATATCTCAGGACTTGTAACAGTTAAGATATCCACTAGATTGCAAAAATGCAAGAAACAAAATGAAATATACCTGGAGTAGAATCTGGAAAAATGACTCATAGAAATGGAAAGGTCTTAGAACAAGCTTTCCAACAATATATAGTTTTCCCAAAATAGAGTCTGGATGTGCAAAATAGAGCTCTCGGAGTGCAAAACTAAACATCTAGATTTGACAATAAAAAAATACCATCAAAAAAACAAAATCAGAAATTAAAACCTCTAGATCTGGATAGAGCTCGGAACTAGCTTTTTAACGATGTCTTGTTTGCCTAATTTAGACACCATATGCTCAAGTTATGAGAAAAAAATCATAGGTATGCTGATGGGCCCAAAATGGTGTCAAAAAACCTTGTTGACATGTTGACGCCAGCAAATGGTGGGCTTAAATTTGATGGCTAAACGGTCGTCACTGCAAAAAAGAAATAGGTCCCCATGGAAAAAAAAATAGGGCCCTGGTCACATGGGTTAATTAATACTTTATTCTAACACCCCCCCTTAAGATGAGCAACAATGCAGCTATAGACAATGCAAGAAGAAAGCAAAGGAAACTACAGTGTTGAAAGAAAATGTGTCGCGGCAACAAAAGTCCTGATCAAGTACCCAAGTACAAAAGAGAGTCTCTATAAAGTAGAGAAATAGAGAAAACCACATGGGAAAAACTCTACTCCAAAAAGAGAC
Source organism: Chamaecyparis obtusa (assembly GCA_027943335.1). NCBI lineage: Eukaryota > Viridiplantae > Streptophyta > Pinopsida > Cupressales > Cupressaceae > Chamaecyparis > Chamaecyparis obtusa. The sequence continues at coordinate 51,529 of BSBK01002145.1, read as the reverse complement.
AAAGACTAGCCTGAAGGACTAAAGAAGCCTCCAAAACTAGGGAATGTTCCAGAAAATAGGAACAAGGATGAATATGTAGAACATCACTGAAGCAAGAAGATGCAAACTCTGTCAAGAAGTAACTGTTGATCTGAAGATCCTCCACTGAAATATGACCCGCTAGAGAAGACTTTAATCTATATGAGTGCCCTTAAATGACACTACTCGAATTAGGAGGCAAACAAAGGCAAACAATTGAACTCAAAGATACAGATGGTATAAAACACCAAAGCCTGAAGAGTTGATCAATCAAAGATGGAAGAATGTCTCTAAAAATAGGAAAGGAAGAGTGTCTATATTGTAAATGGTCCATCTCACCGAAATGCATACAAACACCTGTCACAGAAAGAAGAGAGAAACAAACAGCTACAGAGGCCTGAACGCATGGATCCACGAGAGAGGAGACATCCTTGATTTGCAAAAAAAAGTTGCAGCAATCACAATGAAATATTATTGTGTTGAATGATGTTTTGAATACAAAGGAGATCTGAAACCCTAGAAGGGAAAACTCTAAAAAGTAGAAGTGCATGTAATAATAGATTTAATTATTACATGACTAATGCATGCAGGTTTATATTTAAGACGACTAGTGCATGAGTGTTTTAAATATAACACTTCCAATGTAAGAGTGTTTTAAATATAAACAACTAATGCAAAAGCATAAAGTGACATCTTAAGAAGGGAGTAAATTTAATTAACATAATTAAATTAATACTTTACTCTAATAATTTACATGTGCTTGCTCTCTAACCTCAAGGTTGTGTTCGTCACTTACCCAAGTGGCCCTATATGTTCTATCATGAGGGACTTCTACAAATTCAACTTGTTAACCATCTCATAAGAAACCAAGTTATCAAATCATCCTGAATCTATTATCATTTTGCATACTGTACCTTGACTCAAACAATTGGTTCTAAAAATTTATACCTCTGGTCTTCTTTGTTGTTGAAATATGGCTCTATTTCTCACCATAAGACATTCCCCAACTTCAGGATATGCAAGGGTTACCTCTCTCCCTTGTTTTTCATCTTCCTCAATGTCTCCTTTATCTTGTGTCAACCCAACTCTCCTATCAGAATTATGTGTATCTTTATATGGACACTTGTAGAAAGGATGTCCTTCCTCTCCACACTTGTAGCATTTTTCATTGAAGGTGTGGCCGCCTCTACCTGCACCAAATTTGCCACCACCTTTTTGTCCATTTCTTTTCTCATTCATAGGATAATTTACTTTGTCACCTTATCCTTTCCATTCATTGGATCTTCCCCCTCTTCCCCTATTTGTCTGGCCTCTTCCACTTCCTTGCCTTTCTTGTTTCCTCTTTAACTTGTCCTCAGCCTTGATGGCCAGCTTGTAACATTCTTCCACCATACTAGGTGTAGCAAGAATAATTTCATCTTGTATGTTGAATGTTAGCCCACCCATGTATGTTGGTACCTTTTCTTCATCTTCTTCATCATATGAAACTCTGATATCTAAATTGTGAAACTCCTCGATGTACCTTTGGATATCCATGTCCTTCTGCCTCAAACTTTGCATCTTTTTGTACAACTGAACCTTGTAGTCCTTAGGAAGGAACTTCTCCTTCATCTTCTCCATCATCCTTGTACATGAAGTGATTCTAGGCACTCCCTTCTTCCACCTATCTACTTGTAGGCAATTCCACCATAGCAATACATGCCCCTTTAATCTAGACTTGGCAATATTAACCTTGTGACCATCCCACATCTTCACAATCAAAGAAGTTCTCCACTTCACTAAACTAGTCAATAAACTCTTCCTCATTCATTTTTCCATCATACATAGGTATATCAAACTTACCCTTGTAATCATTCCCTTTAATGGCTTTAGCCAACTTAGCCATTCTTGGATCATTTGGGTCTAGCTCTTCCCTTGGTGTTACTTCTTCTTCTTCTTCTTCTTCTTCTTTGACCTCTTCTTCATGGTCTTCTTGTTCAGTGTCTCCTTTCTTCTTCTTCACCTCTCTTCTCATCTTTTCTATCTCTGTCTTCATCTTCTTGTTTTCCTCTACTTGCTCCATCACAATCTTGGCAAGCTCAACATTAGTCATCCTTGGAGGCATTTCTTGAGCCTCTTCTCCAAATGGATCCAACTCTTCTTTAGACGTAAACCCTTGTCCTTCCCCAAAGGTATCTTCTGTGCTCTGATACTACTTGATGTAGATTTTTTCACACCTTAGGGTATCATATTCCCTCACACACACTTATATTCCTTAAGAATGGGATTTATATGAAAGATTCCTCACCTTGAAAAAAGTTATCCAAACAACCCATAATGTTTATCAAAACTCCCTATGAAACATAAGACAAGGATCAATTGCTCCTACCAAATGTCTCTGCTCGGTGGTGCCTTTCACCGAGTGGTTTTGATGTGTTCTATTCTACCCGGTGGTGTTCTTCACCGAGTGGGTTCAGTATGTTATGTGTTGCTCTGTGGCCTAGTTCACCAACATGCAGGGTTATTAGGCCTTGGTTTACAAAGCAACTATATGAAATAATTACTCCCATACTTTTCCACCTTCAAAAGTCTCAAGATATGTTACAAAACCAAGGATTATGGTGGTCTTAAGTGCCCAAACCCTCTACAAGTACCCAAACTCAAAAAATATCTTTAAAATGGCTTAAAACCTAGGGCCTTCTCAAAAATAACTCAAACATAACTTCCCAGACTCCTCCTTTAGGATTCATCATTCATTTGATATATAATTTTGTTGTTTCACATTAAAAGATACCCTAGTTAAGCAAAATATTTTGCTGCTATACCTTAGGCATCAATTTCATGCCCTTTTTCCACTCTTCCTCATGGTGTAAACCCACTAAATCAACTTCTCCTACATAAAATATGTTAGTAACATATATTTCATGTTACTTTGAGCCCATTCCATGAGAATCAGAGGTTACATTCATGGAATGGCTCAAATCATGGTTAAACCCTTCAAAATTCCTAAGGAAATGTCATTGTTTCACAACAACCAGCACTACAGAGAAAGAACAAATTAATGGAAAACCAAAAATACTTAAAATTTGCATGGAAATGAATAGATTCAATCACTTTCCATCAACATAGACTTAGAACATCAAAACTCAATCAAATTAATCTGATAACAACTCCAAATTCGCAAGAAATTGTTACTTTTATTATTTTCCATGCACCAAGCCATACAATCCCAACTATTGTATCTTCTTATTCGTACAATGGCCTTTTTATGGTTTCATATACTCTCTAACCTCCTTTGTAACTAATCTGACTATTTATTTTTTATTACAAACTTTAATTTCATTAGTTTTGGTGTTTCCCACCAAAATGGGAACTAGCTGTTAGTAATTAAAATTTGAATTTGAAAACTTTATTTAATTGCCTTATTTGTTTTGTCACTTATTAAACTTGCATCTAACTTCATCCTAGGATCTAATCATCCCATTTAGGACCCTCCTAAGGTCCTTATCTAGACCTCTAGGACTTTTGGTTTTTACATTGAATTGGTCATTACAAATGGCCATGATTGGCTTTAAAACATCCCAATTAATCTTAATAGATTCTCTTCCACTCTCCAAGGTACCTTGTGACTTCATGTGACCTTTTTCTCCACTAGGTGCTCCTGCACCATGCAAATATAATTTGACCCACATTTTATACATGTTATAGTTAAATGCTATTAAGTTTTATAACTAGGGGAGTTGTTTTTGTTATTTCATTAATGGTTATTCAAGATGTGAATACTTATGTGTGTACATGTGTATATATATGTATGTCTATATATATGCATATGTATGTATGTATGTGTTGTCCACTACTATTACATAAGAGCCCACCAATAAACAAAATAAACAAAGAAAATAATTCAAATACAAAATTGAATTGATAAAGCCATTATATGAATTATAAATAAATGGAAAGCAAGTGCAGTATGAAATGACTGATTCTTTCCCACTCTATTTTCAAATTCAAAATGACCAACCAAACATTAATTAATTCATTTCCATATTCATATTCTTTTATAAGAGGGAATTTCCACCATCATTTTTATTACAATTCATTACGAATTCTCTTTGTTTGAGTCGATTATTCAAACCAAAAATTCAGAGCTTAGGTTGGCAAAATATGAAATTTCCTGAGAGTAGGGCAGTTGTTCAGGTTGGTACCTTAGGATACCATTTATTTCATGTTTTCATAAATTAATACCACTATTCACATGTATGTGCTCACTGTATGTATTAGTTAGAGGCATTCAAATTATACTATTTTCAATAAGTTGTCAATAATCAGATCATTCCAAATTTTGAAACAACAAGATTGTTATTTCTTTGATGCAACATTTACATAATATTTAGTTTATGCTTTCATAAATCAAATAAAAAGTTCATACATATGTATGTAGGAATGTATGCATATGTATGTATGTGTACAATATGAAAAGGGAAGCAATGCAAATGGGTTAATTACTTCTCATTTTCAAAGTTGCACATTCGCAAGGAAGATGTCCTAATAGGCTAGGAATGTCCCAAGCACTAAATGGGTCAATGATCCTTCGCTAAAATATATAAAATTGAAATGTAAAATGATAATAAAATAAGAAATGCAGCTTGGGGAAGATTTAAATGCACTTAGAAACAAAATAGGAAATATGTTGTTTCATATCTAAATAATAGACATGTAGAGTCCTGGAAGTACATATAACAACTATTTTGTGATCCCCACACCGTAATCTCCATGTCAGTCAAATTTGAGCATGTTCAAGAGGGTATACAGTGGTTGAGCTGATTTGTACCTAGGTATAGAATGATTGAGTTATTTTGTACCCTAGGTTTCAGCCTAAAACTTTCAAGGATGCTCAGACTGTTCTCGATCTGCTTGAAAACATTTCAACACTCTATAGTTTATTTCTACAGACAAGGAAAAAAAGGGAAGAAGGTTGCATAAATGGGTTTGCTTCAATCAAAGCCTTGTTTATACATCAACCTTGAAAATGTAATGAATTTACATAAAGGAAAGATGAAATAGAAGTTAAATCCAAATCATGAATCACCTTATGCCTTGATGATACAATGCCTCTTTGGATTTAATCATAATTATTAATGCGATATATTGAACTCCACAAAGATCCAAAATGAAATCACGAGAGATAAGCCTTTAGTAATGAATGTTGTAGTTTTTCATAATGCTTGAAGAAGAAGAAGAATGCTTTGGAGACTTGAAGACTTGAATGCTTGAAGATCTTGAGAATGCTTAAATGCTAATTGTTTGATTTCTTCTTGATCATGAATGCTTGAGTATAGTAATGGATTATAAAAATAAGGAGATATAAGGTGTTTATTTACCTCATGCATAGTTTTGGGATTCAAAAATAAGTCAAGCCAACTAAGGGATCTATTTTCCCACCAACACTTCGACATAGGACTCTAGGACAAATTTGGGACAAAAACCTTGGGAATAGAATAGTTGATTTGTTATATATTTGGGTACAAAATGGATGAGTCATTATATACCCACCAATTAGGTCCCAAATTGGGACCATGGGTCCTAGACAATGAGAGGATGAGAGAAAATAGGGTATAGCCAATTCCAAGGCCAGGAGAGAATATAAATACCATAAATGTTGATATAGATCTCATGTGATGAAATGAATTATGGGATTGAAGGAAAAATAGAGTAGCACGCTTATAAATAAGGGATTACCTTAATTTTTGAAGAAATTCAATTAGTACAGGACTTATAATATTAATTTAAAGGTCCAATAAGTGTTAGAATAGCGTGAAATCAATGTGGGAACCCATACATACTAAAATAGGGCTAAAATGAGCATCTAATTATAGATACTAACTTTTCAAGATAGTACATTTATCCCCAACTTTAGTAGGAGTATGAATCCACCTCATACTCATGGTAAAGTAGAATAAAAAGAGAGAGAAAGAGATGAAGATGTAATCACGAGAAAATTGCAAAGAGAAGATATATTTAAGTTTAAGTAAAAAAGTCACCAAACCAAGGATCTTAACTTGTAGATTCATGTGTAAGTACAAATAAAACAAATACCCAATCCTAAATCTTACAAAGACTCTAAGTCAACTAGTTGAAGAGACATTAGTAAAGAAAATTTCTCGACCGCTAGCATCATGCTCAAAAATCTATTGCAAAAGCACACGTGGTCACATAAAAAAAAAAAAGAGTACACATCAAATATAAGATAATATTCCATGGTCCAATATACTAGAAAAGTGTGTTATGATATGAAATCATGGAGGAGAGAAGAAGAAAACCATGGATAACAAAGACTAGCCAGTTGTGTTATGCTAGGTGATGCATGAAAAAGTGGTGCAGGAGCACACCTAGGCTAACCTCCATAGGTTGATCTTTTGGCTTGTATCTGACCTTAGCCAAGTTAGATTGGTAGGAAGAGTAGAGTGAGTTTGTTTTAAGACCTTAGAAGGTCCTTGCTTTTGTGGGCTAGGTGAGTTAGTCACTAGGACTAAGGTCACCAATGTAGCCATTGTTAGTAGCTTTTAAATTATTTAGTCTTTAGAAGCCTAGTGTGAGATTTGAGCTATGAATGTGTCCTAAACACATAAATGTTGTAATGGAGATGCCTTGAGGCCATTAATGAGTTGGTTCCTCAGAATCTAGATAGGTTAGAAGTCCTAAGAAATAGGATGGTGGCATGAAGGTAAGATGCCAAATATTGCTAGGAAGTTGTCATGACTACTTGGCCAAACAATAGTATCAGAAACCTAGAGCAATGGACTGCCTATTTCAGGATTGGGCACCCCAAATGATTCCTAAATGCACTATTTGGTCTCATTTAATTATCGACCAGGGACGTAAACTTGGAATGGAATTTGCAAAATATATGTTTCAAACCTTCTCTTTATAAGTCTATCTAAGGAATTTGAATGCTTATGCTTCAGGAAACTATATTAAAACTGGTAAGCAAATGTATTCTAATCAAAGTAGGAAATCGCAATCAGGAACTACTCCAACTGACTGTGCTGTAGGAACAGGCTACTAATTTTGATATCAGTAACTGTAGGAACAACAAAGTTCTAATACATAAAAATGAATAGGAAAATGAACTCTACACTAACAGAACAATTCACTCATCAAGTGGGCCCCCTTGAATGAGTGAATGAGAAGTATAATCAAGATGAAAGATGCAAACTTATGCAAGAGCTCTATTAAAAACTAGTTTGTTCGACTAACTCCAAAAGAGTCACAACAGTCGATTATTTAAAAGGAAGCTACAACTATCTCCTAAATCTATGATCACTTCATAAATGAGGATCAGTTACAACTCATAAAGTTTCACAATAGAAACATTATTGACCATGAATAATCCCAGAATATAGCGCACACTAAATCTGCGCATTGCATGCAACATAAAGTATTGACTTGCTTGCAAAGATTCTGTAATCTACGGTTGGCTTTGATGACTCCCACGCCAATATGCTAGTCCTTGAATATCCACAGTTAACTCCTGCAAAACAATCAATGTAAACATATCCAACCATATACATATATATCCACATCATCAATATTAGGAAAAGGTGTAAGTCTTAATTATCACTCTTGCAAATCCTACGGATACAGGAGGTAACTACCCAAAACATAGCTTAGGCAAGGAAACATCCATTAACATGTATAGCTATTATATTCACCATTCCTGTCCATGAATTTAAGTAGATATTATGTCTTAGAAGTATCCACATTTCCATCTTATGTTCACACACACATATATAACATATACATAGAAACCATCAGTTTATATGCTTAAAACCATAAATTCATGTCTATGTGCAATCAACTTGTTCTAGAAAGAGGATAAAAATAGTGAGAAAGATGGCTATTTTAGAAGCCCATCATTTCCCCCAACTAAACTATTGCTAGTCCCCAGCAATCATGAAGTTCTGAACTCTGGTATAGACCCTCAAATCACTAGCTGTTCTCTGCCCAAACTCATCATGAACATAATCAAAGTATCCTTGAGTCTCTTTGAGTCTTTCCCAATGCTGGACTTCAGAGGCCATGTCATAATCTGTTGCACTATCATTCATCACCAGCAATGGCTGTAGGAAGAGTGGAGGTTGAAACCTTAATGGAAACCAATGGTTAAGGAGTGTCCTTCCCAACATAATATACCATGGAACTCTCTTTGTGGCAAGGGTTAGATTCTGTGGTGAGTGAGGTTCCATTTTCTTTAGGTCATGTGACATCCTTATCCACCTCTACCTAGAGGCACTAATTGTTGTGACAACATCTCGTGAGGAATGTTGGTCCTAGTCTGCAAAAGCTTGTTCTCGCACTGGATAGATCTTATTGGCTCTACTAGTGTTTGCTATGATAGAAAGCCAGTCAAAATATGTCCACCTGGAGTGCTGAACTTCAGGCCTCATCATCAAAGGAGCTGACATTTCTTTATCTCTGTATGGCACAGCTTGGTGTTCTCTACTCATCTTGTTTTGCATCCATGACATAACTGCTCTTAACTATACATCCCCTACATAGAGGAGTGAATTCTACTGTGTGTCATCAGGAACTGTTAGGTTATGTAAGTACAATTCACACAATAGGTTTTTTAGAGTCATTCGGGCAAACTGAAAGGCATAGTAAAATTCATGGGGAGTTGAAATGGAAGGATTGAGGCCTTCTACAATTCTTGTTAATTTGAAATTAACAAGTTTCTCTTTAAGGAATAATGCATACACTGGATATGGTGATCTGCATTCCATCAGCTCTAGAATTAACCCTATAATCTGATCAATCCTCTGTTTCAATATCTCAATCTCATCTAATTTCTACTCCAACTGAGAATTCTGCTCACTAATGACTCGCTTCAATTTTCCCTTTTCTAAATTCCATTGTGTATTTTCCCATAACAACTGTTGGTATAAGTTTATCCCTATAGCAAGGGGTGTAGACAAATCTGGTGGGGGTAAAGGTTCCTGATTGAGGATGTCCACCCATCCAGATGGAAAGTTAGGAGTTTTAATTGTTTTATTTGGTGCAGAGGACTTCCCCTTCCATAAAACAATTGTCTTTATTACATTGGTTTCCTCACTAACATTAGTTGCCACCTTAGCCAGTGTTTCTAACCTATCCGGACTGCTCTACTGGGGTACTTCTTCAATAATTTTAGTCCCAAAGTCAGGAATTTCTTCTGAATTCATACTAATGTTTGGCCTGACAGAATTATCTACAAATTCCTCTGTGTCCTCAGAGTCCTTGTCACTATCAATCAGTATGTAGTTAACTCTAGGATTAAACTCTATTTCTAGACTCTGCTCTTTTAATATAGTTTCACTGGCTGCAGGTTGATGAAACAATTCCTTAGAGAGGAAGTTTCCAAAGACTCATTTTCTACAGATTTAGAAGACTCAATGTCAATAATAGGAACAAAAGCTTCAACATCTTTCTCAAAAAGCCTTCTGCTTCTCCTCATAGGGGGTATGGATGAGCTCGGAGAACTCTTCTATTTCTTTCTCTTAGTGACCACCTCCTCTACCACTGCTTCAGGAGGGTTCTCAGAATTCTCTTCCCTAGGGGAATGTAGGGTTTCTTCCACATTATCAGTATTATCACTAGGCTAAGGTTCTAATATTTCCCCTTCTGGCTCCGTTGTTTTATCCTCATCTTTCCTAGATGTAGACCTGGTCCTTATGGACGGCGAAGATTCAAGATTATTGGGAGCTTCCGTACTTTTATTTTTCTTCCTCTAAGAAGTAGAGGCTCCAACATTGAAAATTCTTTTTCTAGGTGACCTAGAAATGAAAGGAGAGGCTTCAGGATCATTCTCAATTCTTTGAACAATTTTAGGAACCCCAGAAGATGTTTTCTCTCTCTGACCAACGCCATGACCTCTAGGGCCGACTACACTAGGTTCAAACTCATTCATTTGCAATAATTCTTCCCATGTCCCAACCTTCTGTCTAATCAATTCCCTTTCTACAATTAATTTTATTAAGAAATGATGTGAAATAGACTGGTTGCTTCTTGACTAGACTAATAAAGCTTGCTTTTTCACAATGTTAAATAGGAAGTTGGGAAGATTTATCGGTCTGTTGTCATGTTGAAGATGACTGAGAATTTTGAAATGCAAAGCATGAAAGTACTTGTAGCGTCCCTTGTAGGTGAAGTACTGAATAACAAATGCAACTGGCTGAATGAACTCCAGAGGCAAAGATAATCACCAAGTTCCTTGCTTCCTGTCGATTTCTAACTGAGGATCACCGTGCAAAGTGAACTGTGCTCTCACCAAACGTAGGTCAAAATCTTTCACCCATTATTCACCTTCTTGAGGTAAACCGGTCACTTCAGCTACTACATCTTCTGTGAATTCAATCTTCAAGCCCTTGACTTCTGCAAACCCGTCCTTCAAGGTAGATAAAAATTGTAGAGCGACTTCCTCATTAAACCCTTTAAGGCTTAAACAATAATCCAGCCATCCTCTCCTTCTAAACATTTCACAAGTGGACGCATCATTTAGCAAAACCCTGTGCTCCACTGGTTCATGCCTTTGAAGGTCACATCCCATTGCTACTCTCAGTCAAATTTTGAATTTGCAGAACTACAATTCTCGTAGAGTTCAACAATGGCAAGTCATAGACCTTGATGCATTATGGAACAAAATGTTGTAGACGAAAAGATGGCATACAAACTGCAACTTGATTCATAGAATTAAATTTTTTGCACGAAATCTAATGATATAAGTTTTGCATAACATCTCATAAAAGCTCGTGCGTGCCAAGGCTGCCACCCTGAACATGTCGCAGCTTATCATTAAAAATCAAGGTCAGATTTTAATATCTTTAATTCACTTCAAATGGGATGATGCAATCACAAAAGGACAGATCATTAAGTCATGTCACAGACATAATTCAAAGACACGAACTTTAATTTTACATGCTAATTTGAAATTTTGAAAATAGAATAATTCCCCCCCCCCAACTAAGTAATGGCATGGGTCCCACCAAGACAGGTTAAGCAAGAGTGAAAAATTAAAATGACACAAAATCCTAAAAATTAATGAATAAAAATAATATATGTACGAGTATATGTGGCACGAACCTGGGGGCGCTGCAAGAAGAGTTGTTCAAAAAAACTGCACCTGCATATTTGAAGTGATGGGATGGGGTGGATGGGTGGAAAAAGAGAGAAGGTGAGATGAAAAATTATTATGGAGAAAGTATTTCATGAAATGTGAAAGATTTATTATGGTGGTCTTGAATGGAATCAAGAATCAGCAGAATCCTAGGTGGAAGACCCAAATTCTTCGGCTACAGGAGCGCTTGCTTCAGTTGTGCTCTGGAACTACTTCAGGAACTCATCACGGCTAATAGGTTTGTGGTAAAGTTTCAGGCAATGCCCATTGACAAGTAATTTGAATTTAATGGGATCAATGGTTGAAATTTGTACTGCTCCATTGTCAAATACTGATATGATTTCATAAGGCCCAAGCCATCTTGTATGAAATTTCTTGGGTGTGTGCTGGTATCTGGAATCATATAACAGTGCCCAATCTCTGATAGAAATTTTTTTTATCACGAATGAACTTATCATGCCATTTTTTTCTTTGCTGCTACACCAAATTTGTATTATGGAGAGCAAATTTCCTATATTCATCCAATCCATTTAATTGTAGTAACCTGTCTTGCTGTGCTTTGGTGATATCTATATCTAGATCTAAAGTGGTGCGAAGTGTTTTGTGCTAGAACTCAATTGGCATAGAGGCAGATTTTCCATATACCAACTCAAAAGGAGTAAACCCTGTGGTGGTTTTCCATGTGGTGCGGTAAGCCCAAATAGCTTCAGGAAGGTGGGTAGCCCAATCCTTTTTATGCACAACTACTATTTTGGTGAGAATGGATTCGATCTCTCAGTTTGTGATTTCAACCTAACCATTGGCCTAAGGATGGTAGGGTGAAGATTTTCCATGACGCACCATGTACTCCTGCATCAACTTTGTGATAAGGTTAGAGGTGAATTGTGCCCTTGATTTATGACAATTTCCCTTGTTACTCCAAATCTGGTGAATATGCATTCATAAAGAAACTCAACAACTTTGTGATCTTGGGCATGTCTCATAGCTTTGGCTTCAACCCATTTTGTTGCATAATCAGTACATACTAAGATGTAAGACTTCCCATGTGAAGAGGGTTCAATAGGTCCAATGAAGTCAATACCCCATTTGTCAAAGGGTGTGACAACTACCTGCGGTTGCAGGGGCATTTCATCAGTCATTGTAGGACATCCCATACGTTGGCACCTATCACAGTGCCGAGTATGTTTTGCTACATCCTTATGCAAAGTAGGCCAATAGTACCCAGTTGTCAAGATTTTGTAGGATGTCCTCTTTACGGAAAAATGTCCCCCGCATGGCTCATCATGGCATGCCCGAAGCATGTCATAAGTTTCATCCTCTCGAACGCATCACCTTGTGACCTGGTCTGGTCCTGTATAAAACATGAAGCCTAATATCCAAGAGAAGTTAAAACTCTTCTCAACTAATAGATGATGTTGTTTAGGAGAAAAGTGAGGTGGCATTCTCCCTGTAGCAAGGTAGTTGGCTAAGTCTGCATACCATGGATTAAAAGAATCAATAGAAAACAAGTGCTCATCAGGGAAGCTATCATCAATTGTTGTAGGATCATCTGGCACTTGCAGTCGTGACAAGAAATCAGTCACCACATTAGCCTTTCCTGGTTTGTCTATGATCTTTACATCAAATTCCTGCATGAGGAGTAACCATCATGCTAATCTACCACTAAGGGCAGGTTTATTCATTAAGTATTTGATAACTGAATGATCAGTATAAACAAATACTTCATAGCTTGTGATGTAGTGCCTAAATTTGTTTAGTGCATAAACAATTGCTAACAACTCTTTTTTAGTAACAGTGTAGTTTAATTCTGCTCCTTGCAAATTTTTACTAATATGATAAATTGCATGTTCAATAATACCTTCCTTTTGTCCCATAACTGCTGTAATAGCATAGTTAGATGCATCTGTGTGGATATGGAATGGAAACTTCTAATTGGGTCCTCTGAGAATAGGTGTTGTTGTTAGAACATCTTTCAACTTCTGGAATGATGCTTCACATTCCTCTATCCATGCAAATTTAGCTTCTTTCTTCAACAAATTATATAGTGGTGTTGCAAGTTGGCTAAAGTCTTTTATGAACCTTCTGTAGTAACCAACATGGCCAAGGAAAATTTTGACATCCTTCTGCTTAACTGGTGTGGGGAGTGTGTTTATAACTATAATTTTTGCATGGTCAACCTGAATTCCAAAAGATGAAAGGTAGTGTCCTAGGACTACTCCCTCCTCCATCATCATATAGCACTTCTCACTGTTAAGAGAGAGATTGTAATCTTGACATCTCTTAAGAACCTTTTCCAAGTTAGCTTATGCTTCTTCAAATGTGGTTCCATGAGTTGTAAAGTCATCCATATAGATTTCAACACAATCAGTAGCAATGTCAGAGAAAATACCCAGCACTGCTCTTTGGAAAGTAGCAGGGGCATTACACAATCCAAATGGCAAGACTGAATAAGAAAAGGTTCCCCAAGGGCAAGCAAACGTTGTCTTTTCCTAGTCTTCTGGTGATATTTGTATCTAATTATACCCACTGAAGCCATCTAGAAATGAAAAGTACTTTTTACCTGCAAGATTATCAAGCACTTGGTCAATGAAAGGTAGTGGAAAATGATCCTTCTTAGTGGCTTTGTTAAGTTCTCTATAGTCAACACAAACTTTCCACTTTCCTCCCTTCTTTGGAACAATTACAAGAGGAGAAACCCACTGACTGTCTGAAATAGGATAAATGAAACCTGCACTAAGAAGCTTCTGCAACTCGATCTTAATTATGTCTCTTAAAGTAGGGTTAATTCTTCTTTGAGCTTTCCTTATTGGCTTGTATTCCGGGCCTATATATATTCTGTGAGTATAGAGTTTGGAATCTAGCCCTTTCATGTCAGTGTAATCCCATGCAAAGGCTTGCTAACTATCCTGTAAATCTTGAGAAGACTAGACATCTGAGATTCAGTGAGGTTTTTATTAACATTCAACTCCTTTCCTAAAAAAATTTCAACTCTCTTAACTGTTTCTAACATCTGGACTTTAGCTATGGATGGAGACTTTATCTCATGGGGTAGCAAGGTGTGAAGATAATCAGGTGCTGCAGGAAGCTGAGATGAGGTTTGCTTGGGTAGTATTGTTTGAAGGGAGCAACTTGGATCATCACAAGATGACTCCTCTAAACCATACTGGTTGGTAAGGATTTCTGCTAGTATGTCATCTTCTTCTTGTGATACCATGAATGGATTTCTCTCAATGACCATGAGTTTTTGCACAGAGTTTACTTCAAGGGCATCATATCCTAAATCTGGCCAGACAATTTGATCAAGTTCACTTTGGGGTTTTGCTGGAGAATACATAGTTAAATTCTTGGTATTTATTCCATCTGATATGGTCATCTTCCCTGAATAGCATGTAATGCAAGCATCAGTTGTGGCTAACCAAGGCCATCCTAGAATTAATGGATATCCTCCTAGGGTGGCTTTGGGTGACAAGACTATGAAATCGGATGGGTAATCTAAGGAATCCAAAGTAACAACGATATCCTCAACCATACCATCAAGCTTGACTATGGAATTATCAGCTAACTGCAATATTGTTGGTGTGTCCCACAAACCAACGATACTAAGTTTCAGTAGAAATTCCGTGGTCATAACATTAATTGATGCTCCCAAGTCAATGAGAACATTCTGAATTTGGTTACCATTAATGTAAATGGTTACCACTGGACTTCCTGGATCTGAATACTTAGGCATGACAACTTTGCTTAGCATGAGATCAGAGAGCTGGCCTAAGACATGGACAGTATCAAGGTCTTTCTTTTTCCTTCCAGGTTGTTTGATATAGGCTTCTTTAATTGCTTTGGTATAGACTAGAATTTCTTTAAGGGCATCCAACAAGGGAATCTATATTGTCATTTTCTTGAGCTGATCAATCAAATCAGTGGCCACAGGATTTTCTTTTGGAGGAATGACCTGAGACAATCTTTGCAGATAAGGAGGATTCTTAGGCACTGGTGCAGTTTGAACAACAAGTTGTTTCATGGGTATGTCCTCAGCATCAACAACTTTGGTTATTATTGGCTCCTTGGGTGCAGGTAGTGTAGTTCCTGATCTAAGATGGATATCATTTACATGCAAGGAATAAGCTTGCTGCTTATTATTAGGATTTGGAGTTGGCTGAGCAGGAAGTTGAGTTGGCTTTTGAGGGTTGCTATTTGCTACAAGAGGTGGTGGCATAATAGCTTGCTGCTGAGGTGGGGGAATTATTGCTTGTTGTTGATTAGGCTGATTGGGTCCCCACTGAGGTTGTGGTTGCCAGTTACCATGAGGCGGCCATTGGCTATTCTGATGCAACTGCTGATAGGAGTTATACTACTATTAGTATGGGTTAAATGGTTGTTGTTGCGGATAGGCTTGGTTATAGTATGGTTGTTGATTGGACCAGTTGTGATTCCAATTCTGACCCTAAGGAGCAGAATTTTGGGGGTTTTGGTTTGGCCAATAGCTATTATTATTATTATAACCAAAATTATTCAGTGGGTTTGGAGGCATACCTTGTCTCAGAGACCATGGACGCCTGTGAGAAACATAGAAAACTTCTCCATTCTCCTCATCTATAGCTTTGAACTCTGTGGGCATTGGGTTAATGTCCATAGATGCAACCGTCTTACATTTACAATTTCTCTTCTTCTCTCTGCAATGAGAACAGAACTCAGCAAGCACAACATCTACCTCTTCCTTCTTCCTCCTCGCTTGTATAGTATCTAGCTAAGTGGTGAAATCATTAATGATGTCTTTCTTGAAGTCAGATAGAAAATTAGACAAGTCCACTTTGGATACTCCTGAACCACCATTGGACTTATATGGTAGGTCTCTAAGTCCCCTACCCTTCTTCAAAGTGGCCCTTGAATAATTTTGACATATATTCTTTATGTCAACCCAACCTTTTTGTGTGATATCTCCTCCTACCATTAGGTCTAGAGCCTCAATACTTCCATCATTCACACCTTTTAGGAAGAGGTGTTTCTGAGATGCCTCATTTAGCTAGTGCTATGTATTACGCTGCAGGTTGAACATAAATCTAGATACATAATCCTCCAAGGTTTCATCCTCCTTCTGAGACATTTTAAAAATGTCATCACCTTTCAAATCTTGACCTCTACAGTACTCTTTGTACTTCAATAGAAACATCATGCGCATGGCATTCCAATCTGCTACTGCATTAGCACCTAACCCCATGAACCATCTCAAAGCAGCTTCTTTTAGAGTTGATGGAAACAACTTCAACTTGTGGGCATCATTGGTATAGTCATAACTCTGGAAAAGAATATCAAATTCAAAGAGAAAGGTCTAAGGGTCCTCTGTAAGGAGGCCATAAAATTTGGGAAGTGCAGCAGTAGGTATATTCTTCAAATTTTGGTTACCTTGCTATTGAGGTATAGGAAAAGGAAAGGGAGCCTGAGCAGCCATTCTGGGAGGAGGACCTGGTGGTGGTGGCTATATATAATAAGAGCAAGCGAGTTATCTTGGTATTTAGGTTTAGCAAATAGGTCATTCAAATGCAGTGATTCCTTAGATGATGAAGAGGATATGTGTTCCTGAGCATCAGCAAATGGATTTTCAAAGGGTTCTTCTTCTTCATTCTCACTTTGAGGTTCTTTAACTTGAGGATTAAATAAATCAAATGGCTCTCCTTGGTAGTTACGGGGAAGAAATATCCCAAGGTGAACTCTCCTTCTATGCATAAAAATGCTTACTTAAGTACTAAATTAAAACCAAGACTACAACTACAAGGATAAGTTTGAATTAACACCATCCTCGGTAGCGGCACCAAAAATGCTTGGCCAAATAATAGTATCAAAAACCTAGAGCAATGGACTACCTATTTTAGGATTGGACACCCCAAATGATTCCTAAATGCATTATTTGGTCTCATTTAATTATCGACCAGGGACGTAAACTTGGAATGGCATTTTCAAAGTATATGCTTCAAACCTTCTCTTTCTAAGTCTATCTAAGGAATTCGAATGCTTATGCTTCAGGAAACTATACTAAAACTGGTAAGCAAATGCATTCTAATCAAAGCAGGAAATCGCAGTAAGGAACTACTCCAACTAACTATGCTGCAGGAACAGGCTACTAATTCTGATATTAGTAGCTGCAGGAACAACAGAGTTCTAATACTTAAAAATGAATAGGAAAATGAACTCTACACTAATAGAACAATTCACTCATCAAGTGGGCCCCCTTGAATGAGTGAATTAGAAGTACAATCAAGATGAAAGATGCAAACTTGAACTGAACATTCTATTCATCCATGAAACGATTACACTTAATTGAAACAATATGCAAGAGCTCTATTAAAAACTAGTTTGTTTGACTAACTCTGAAAGAGTCATAACAATCAATTATTTAAAAGGAAGCTACAACTATCTCCTAAATCTATGATCACTTCATAAATGAGGATCAGTTACAACTCATAAAGTTTCACAACAGAAACATTATTGACCATGAATAATCCCAGAATATAGCGCACACTAAATCTACATGTTGCATGCAACATAAAGTATTGACTTTCTTGTGAAGATTCTACAATCTACAGTTGGCTTTGATGACTCCCACGCTAGTATGCTAGTCCTTGAATATCCACAGTCAACTCCTGCAAAACAATCAATGCACACAGATCCAACCATATACATATATATCCACATCATCAATATTAGGAAAAGGTGTAAGTCTTAATTATCACTCTTGCAAATCCTATGGCTACAGGAGGTAACTACCCAAAACATAGCTTAGGAAAGGAAACATCCATTAACATGTATAGCTATTATATTCACCATTCCTATCCATGAATTTAAGCAGATATTATGTCTTAGAAGTATCCACATTTCCATCTTATGTTCACACACACATATATAACATATACATAGAAACCATCAGTTTATATGCTTAAAACCATAAATTCATGTCTATGTGCAATCAACTTGTTCTAGAAAGAGGATAAAAATAGTGAGAAAGATGGCTATTTTAGAAGCCCATCAATGACAACAATTGGAATTATTGCAAATGTTGCATGCAACTCGGTTACCTTGGATCCCCCTAAAGAATAGGAAGTGGTAGATCAGCCAATAGGCCCTAAAAACATGGAAATGGCATCTAATGTAAAGGCAATGATCTAATATCGAGAGTAGTGATTCATTGTAATAGTTTGAATATAGTAATACATCTCTGCAACTTTGTTTTAGAGAAGATCCTGAGCTTTTGTAGTGACAGTGACATCTAATGGATTGAAAGTCTTGACTTGGTGATTGTTTAGTGTTCTTTAGGTTTTTCTAAGACTTTTTAATTTATAAACCAAGTTGATTAGAGTAGTTTTATTGTGTTGAATAAATTGTTCCTTGTTTAGAATCTTCACTGGTCCTGTTCTGACTAGTCTGTGCATTCATGGCTCCCCCATGAAATCTAACCATGGGAATCTCCTAAAGGTGGATGGATATGTTAGGGGAGTCATTATTATATGTATATCTAGGATTAGGAGTCATTAGAAGATGGTTAACTATTTTTAGTACCAAGCCCTAGGTGAGCTAGGAGAGCCCGGTTAGAGGTTTGAAGACAAAGAATTGAAGATTTCTTACAGGGTAGAGAAGTACCATATGAAAAAAGTATAGTTCCTAACATAATATGATGATTTAGTTCATATCAATCCATTAGACAAAGTTTAGAGTGAGATCCAAACAAGGTTACAGTCAGTCCCAGAAAATAGGTCTTTTAGGCCTAATTGTCCTAGTTTGTAGGAAGGCAGTGTACGAAGGCCATCAGGCTCCAAGGCCTTCATAATCTTATGTAAAAGAAAAAAGGGTATCCTAATATGGGATTATATTTTTAGGTTGTGTGGAATTTTTTTACAGAAATTGGCAAAAGGTCTCTGCTAAGGGCTATAAGAAATAGGGCTAATTAGGTCTCCTAATGGTGAATCCTTGAACCCGGTAAGGATAAGATTGAAGATCCTTCAAGATGGATCAAAATGGAAAAGATATGAATGTTTTCAAGATGATGGACATCTCTGCAAAGAAATTTGAATATTTTGAAGAGTTGGCACTTAGAGCTTTCTAAGTGTAGGTGAAGAATTGAACTAACTTAAGGGTGTTAGTCTTTCAAGGTGAAGCACAAGGTATAGAACTCTTAGAGAAGAGTTGAAATAGGTATTAGTTAATCATCTAAGCCTAATTAGGACCTAGAGGAAATTAGGTTCCTAGAAGAAGACAAGAAGTTCTTCTTGAGCAAGGAGTGCAAGCAAGCCTTGGAACACTCACATCATATTGGTATCAGAGCTTGAATTGATCAAGCTTGTGGTTGATGTTGCAACCTGTTGAATCAATAGGAGAGAATACACCAATTGGATCAGTAGAAGACAAAGCCATGGTGACTAACATTGATTTAGCCAAGAAAGTTGAGGAACAAGAAGAAGATAATAAGCTGTTAAGAGAAAGACTAGCTCAAATGGAGCAGCTCTTGGGTGAAGTCCAAGACAAAGTTGATAAGGTCAAAGACAAAATTGACCAAAAGGAAGAAAAAGAAGCAAGGGAGAAGGAATTAGAGTTGGAGGAGGAAGCACCAACACCTGACCCTGTTCTTCCTAAAGAACCCTTCTTAAAAGCATTAAAGGCTTTGAGTGGTAAAGCTTTGGAAGGTGTGCCACTATTTAGTGGACAAATGGATCTAGATTTAGTTGTGGATTAGATAGGAAACATTGAGAATCAATTTGAATGTGATGGTATCTTAGAGGCACAAAAAGTTATGGTGGCCAAGTCTAGGCTAAGAGGTTCAACACTAACATGGTGGAAGTTTGTGCAGACCGAGAGAGAAAAGGATGGAAAGGGTCCTATAGTTACACGGAAGGGCATGGTAACCAAAGTGAAGTAGACCTACCTTCCTAATGATTATGAAGTGCAACTACATAGGAGGAGACACAATCTTAGACAAAAAGATCTAGATGCCCAAGCATACACCAAGGAGTTTCAAAAGTTATGCTTAAGATCAAAGGTAGTTGAAGATGAAAACATCAAGCTTGCAAGGTACTTGAATGGCCTCAAATGGTCTATTGAAGAAGAAATGAGTCTAGTGAACTTCAAAACCATTCGCCAATGCTATCAAGTGGCCTTGAAGATAGAAGAAAAGAGCAAGAGAAAACAAGAGAAAACCTCCAAAGGTAAAGGTAAAGGCAAGGATAGTAGAAGAGAAAGAGGTGGCTATGGTGGGAAAAGTTATGAATCAAGAACTCAAGGAGATATAAAATTTAGTGAGCAGCAAGAGGGAATTTCTAGTAGAGGTGGTAGAGGAAGAAGCTCTAGCTCTAGAGGAAGGAGTGGTGGACAAGGAGGAAGAGGCAACTACTTTGCCAATATGAAATGCTACCATTGCAATCAAATGGGACACCCTACCTATAGGTGTCCAAAGAAGGGTAGTTCTTCACAAGGAGGTGA
The DNA here is from genome assembly GCA_027943335.1 of Chamaecyparis obtusa. Classification (NCBI taxonomy): domain Eukaryota; kingdom Viridiplantae; phylum Streptophyta; class Pinopsida; order Cupressales; family Cupressaceae; genus Chamaecyparis; species Chamaecyparis obtusa. The sequence goes on along the minus strand of BSBK01002145.1, from coordinate 30,918 downwards.
CAAGAGAACTAATCTAGTTCAAGATGAGACTAATGCAACAGTGAAGCATGCTAAAGTACCATTAAATTCAGAGGAAGGTGAGAACCTCATGATGAGGAGAACTTTGATCAAGGAGCCAGTGAAGGAAGAGCCAAGCCAAAGGAGGTCTTTGTTTAGGATAAAGTGCAAGATGATGGGGAAAGTATGTAGAGTCATCATTGACTCAGGCTCTACTAACAATATTGTGTTAGAGGAAGTAGTCAACAAGCTAACATTGACAACGATACCCCACACCAATCCTTACAAGGTCACTTAGCTCAATAAAGGCCAACATGTGTTAGTGAATGAACAAGCATGGGTGGAGTTCTCAATTGGAAGGTACAAAGACAAAGTTTTGTGTGATGTGTTGCCTATGGATGCATGCCATTTTCTCCTAGGTAGACCATGACAATTTGACCACCAAGCTATCCATGATGGAGGAAAGAATTCCTATACATTCAAGAAAGACAATGTGACTTTCAAAATTCAGTCATTGCTAGAGGATGCAAAGGTGAAGACAACAGGTCCAAATGTGCTTATGGTTGGTGAAAAAGAGTTCTTACAAGCCATGGAAGATAGTGAAGGAGTTGGCTATGCATTGGTGTTAAGACCAAGAGAGGGAGATGAAGGTAAGGTGATTAAGGAGACAAAGTTACCCAAGGAGTTACAAAGCATGTTGTAGACTTACCAAGGTATAGTGAGTGATGGAGAACCATCAGCCTTACCCCCTAAAAGAGCCACAAGTCATAGGATAGACCTTATCCTAGGAGCTACCCTACCTAATAAGGCAGCTTACAAAATTACCCCTCAACAAAATGAGGAAATTGCTAGGCAAATACAAGAACTCCTAACTAAGGTTTCATTAGAAAGAGCATTAGTCCATGTGTCATACCCACTATCCTTGCACCTAAGAAAGGAGGAACTTGGAGGCTTTGTACTTATTCAAGGGCTATTAATAGGATAATCATAAGGTATAGGTTACCTATCCCTAGGATTGAAGACCTAATGGATTGTCTAGGTGAAGCTAAGTACAATAGTAAGATAGACTTGAAGAGTGGCTATCACCAAATAAGAATACATGAAGGAGATGAGTGGAAAATAGCCTTCAAGACCAATGAAGGTTTTTATGAATGGCTTGTCATGCCATTTGGATTATCCAATGCCCCCTCCACATTCATGAGGCTCATGAATGAAGTCCTTAAAGACTACATAGGCAAGTTTGTAGTAGTATATCTAGATGATATACTAATTTATAGCAAGACAAGGAGTGAGCACTTAGAACATCTTGAGACTGTTTCCAAGAAGCTACATGATGAGAAGTTGATGATCAACTTGGAGAAGTGTGAGTTCATCAAGACAGAGCTAGTGTACCTTGGATTTGTTCTATCACATGGTAATCTAAAAATGGACAAGAGAAAAGTGGAGGCTATCATGAATTGGCCTACTCAAAGGATGGAAAGAGAGGTAAGAAGTTTTCATGGCCTTGCTCAATACTATAGGAAATTCATAAGGCAATTTAGTGTTATTTGTGCTCCTATGTTAGACACAATCAAAGGAGGTATGAAAACCATGTTTTTATGGAATGAGCATGCTAACAAAAGCTTTGAATTGTTTAAGGAAAAGATAGCTACCCAACCTTTTTAAGTGTTGCCAAGCTTTGAGAAGCTTTTCACTATTCAGTGTGATGCTAGCAATGTGGCTATTGGGGCTGTTCTAAGCCAAGAGGTTAGACTGGTGGCTTTTCATTTAGAAAAGTTAAGTGAAGCCAAGAAGAAGTACTCTTCTTATGACCTTGAAATGTATGCATTGGTTCAGGCTTTAAGGAAATGGAGGCACTACTTGGTTCCCAAGGAATTCATAGTGTATTCAAACAACCAAGCACTTAGTTTCCTGAATTCACAAGAGAAGTGAGTCACAAGCACATGAAGTGGGTTGAATACCTACAAGCTTATACCTTTAATATCAAGCACAAGAAAGGTGTCCTCAATAGAGTGGCAGATGCATTGTCTAGAAGAGCTCTCACAATCCAAGAAATTTAGTTGAAGAGCATGGGGATAGATCACTTGAAGGATCTATATGTTGATGATGAAGATTTTGCAGACATTTATAAGGTATGTGCTAAATAAAAGAATCATTTTCATAGTAAGTATGTTGAATATACTTTTCAAAGTGATCTCTTGTTTAAAGGGAATCAATTATGTGTTCCTAGAGGCTCTATTAGAGAGAATTTGATTCAAGAAAAACATAATGGTGCTTTGAGTGGTCACTTTAGGATCACTAAGACTCAAGAACTTGTTCAAAGGTTTATTGGCCAAGGATGAATCTTGATGTTAGGAAGTATGTGGAAAGTTTTATAGTGTGTCAAAAGGCCAAGGGCACTTCTTCAAATGTAGGAATTTATCAACCACTAATGATGCTAGTCAAATAGCCTCTCTCTTTTCCAAAGAGATAGTAAGAATTCATGGGTTACCTATCAACATTGTGTCAGACAGAGACACCAAGTTCACGAATCACTTTTGGAAGAATCTTTGGCAAAGGTTAGGCACTAACTTGTCCTTTGGATCAGCCTACCATCCCCAAACTGATGGTCAGACCGAGGTTGTCAATAGAAGCCTTGGAAATCTACTAAGGTGGTTGACAAAGGAGTATGCTCAACAATGGGATGAATTGATTGGACAAGTTGAATATGCCTACAATGACACTATAAATAGATCAACAAGGAAGAGTCCCTTTGAAATAGCCTATGGTTTACATCCTAGAGGAGTCTATGAGTTAAGAGATTTGAAGGATGGAGTGAAGGGAAGTGGATATGTTGATGATTTTGCATATGCTATGCAGGAGATACATGATAGAGTGAGGAAGACCTTAACAGAGAACACCATGAAACATAAGACCAAGGTGGATGAGATTAGAAGAGAAATTTAGTTCAATGTGGGAGACTTGGTTATGGTGCATCTTAAAAAATCTAGACTTCAAAAGGGAGTCCCTCACAAGTTGCATATGAGAAGGATAGGTCCCTGTCTTATCTTAGCTAAGTATGGAAATAATGCATTTAGAGTAGAGCTACTGGAAGATAGTGGACTGACCCCTATCTTCAACATTGCAGACTTGGTTCATTACAAAGGACTACAACAAGACATGAATCAGAGTCTCATTGAAGTGATCAAAGATGTGGAAGATCTCAACCTATCCACTGCTACAGTCAAAGGAGCTGACAATATATTGGATACTAGGGTCTATAAAAAGACTAGGACCAAAGAATACAAAGAGCACTTGATAAAGAAGCATGGTCAAACCAATGTTGATGTGGTATGGGTGAAGGAATCAAAATTCAAAAAGATGGGCATTGATCCAAGCTTACTCAATCCAAGGGTGGATTGAACTCTTTTGTTTTGGGGAGGATGGTGCAGGAGCACACCTAGACTAACCTCCATAGGTTGATATTTTAGCTTGTATCTGACCTTAGCTAAGTCAAATTGGTAGGAAGAGTAGAGTGAGTTTGTTTTAAGACCTTAGAAGGTCCTTGCTTTTGTGGGCTAGGTGAGTTAGTCACTAGGACTAAGGTCACCAATGTAGTCAGTGTTAGTAGCTTTTAAATTATTTAGTCTTTAGAAGCCTAGTGTGAGATTTGAGCTATGAATGTGTCCTAAACACATAAATGTTGTAATGCAGATGCCTTGAGGCCATTAATGAGTTGGTTCCTCAGAATCTAGAGAGGTTAGAAGTCCTAAGAAATAGGATGGTGTCATGAAGTTAAGATGCCAAATGTTGCTAGGAAGTTGTCATGACAACATTTGCAATTATTGCAAATGTTGTATGCAACTCGGTTACCTTGGATCCCCCTAAAGAATAGGAAGTGGGAGATTGGCAAAAAATCCCCAAAAACATGGAAATGGCATCTAATGTAAAGGCAAGGCTCAAATCTCGAGAGTATTGATTCATTGTAATAGTTTGAATATAGTAATACAACTCTACAACTCTGTTTTAGAGAAGATCCTGAGCTTTTGTAGTGACAGTGAAATCTAATGGATTGAAAGGCTCTACTTGGTGATTTTTTAGTGTTCTTTAGGTTTTTCTAAGACTTTTTCATTTATAAACCAAGTTGATTAGAGTAGTTTTATTGTGTTGAATAAATTGTTCTTTGTTTAGAGTCTTCATTGGTCCTGTTCTGACCAGTCTGTGCATTCATGGATCCCCCATGAAATCTAACCATGGGAATCTCCTAAAGGTGGATGGATATGTTAGGGGAGTCATTATTCTATGTATATATTGGATTAGGAGTCATGACTTAACTATTTTTAGTACCAAGCCCTAAGCGAGCTAGGAGAGCCCGGTTAGAGGTTTGAAGACAAAGAATTGAAGATTTCTAGCAGGGTAGAGAAGTACTGTATGACACAAGTATAGTTCCAGGTAGGATTTTATCATATCCTAACATACTATGAGGATTGAGTTCATACCAATCCATTAGACCAATTTTTGAGTGAGATTCAAACAAGGTTACAATCAGTCCTAGAAAATAGGTCTTTTAGGCCTAATTGTCCTATTTTGTAGGAAGGCAGTGTACGGAGGCCATTAGGCTCCAAGACCTTCAAAAGATTATGTAAAATCCAAAAGGGTATCCTAATATGGGGTTAGATTTTTAGGTTATGTGGAAAGTTTTTACAAAAATTGGCAAAAGGTCTTTGCAAAGGGCTACAAGAAATAGGCCTAATTAGGTCTCCTAATGGTGAATCCTTGAACCCGATAAGGATAAGATTGAAGATCCTTCAAGATAGATCAAAATGGAAAAGATATGAATGTTTTCAAGATGATGGGCATCTCTGTAAAAAGAAGGGGAGAGAAAGGAGAGGATGAAATGGTCTAGTGAATTATGTTATGCTAGTTCCACCCATAAAAGATAATGTAAAGAGGAAGTTGATGGTCTAGCGCATGTTAGTCAACTCATAGAAATCCTGTACAAATAAGAGGTTGAATGGTCTAGGAAATTGTGTTATGCTAGTCAATCAATCCTAAAAATGTATGCAAAGGAGAGTTAAAATGGGATAGCATGTTGTGTTATGCTAGCTCAACCAATCCTAAAGATAACCAAGGAAAGCATTATATCCTAGGAAATCCACCAAAATTGTGTAAATGAGAGTGATCTGGCCTTAGCAAGTTGTATTATGCTAGTGTACTCTACCTGACATGCTCAAGTAAACAAAATATTTGCAATAAGGAAGCCATATATGCCCCCCCCTCCCCCCTTAAGATGCAACAATAGGATATTTTTGAAATCTTAAGGAAAACAAGAATAATAATAAATTACTGTTAACACCATGGTGATATCTCATAAGAAACATCGAGTCCAAGCCAAAGAGGTCACATCTCCTATGAGGTCAAGGAAGGGATGAATGTACAAAGATACCATACAATAAGTGTAAAGGGAAATTCTATTGAAGGATGCTAAAAAGAAGAGGGAAAAAAAAAAAGGGAAGAATTCACACCTTCCCTATTGCTAGGAAAAGGGATTCCTAAGGAAAGATGACACACTTTTAGCCTCCAAGTAAGGGATTTGTGTACCATGGATACCCAATTGCAAAAAAAGAAGAGGTTATGATCAAGGATACATACCTCTTGCATAAGAGAGAATCCCTAATGTAAACCAAAATTTAAATGTAAGATTGGATGTCACAAGATAAGTAAATGTCACTTAACCAAGGGAAAAGTGGATCCTTAGAAGGGTGAGAGGTTGACATACTACCATTGCACCCAAATTGTGGAGATAAAGATAAGAAGAAAGAGGACCTATTATGTTACTCACAAAGTATGATCACACATGAAATTGTACCACCATAAATAAAAATGAGCCCCCTGTGGAGAGGCTGACAATGTCACATAGTGCAGAGCAACATAATAGGACCTTAAATGTTATTCAAAGAAATTATAAATGAAAAAAAACTCAGTACAATATGTTATATGAATGATATCATAAATAATAAGTATTTGAATTTTGTAATTCAAAGCTTGATATTCATTAGTAGAGTGATTATTATATCAATGATACATGAAAAAGGGAAGATTCATAAGGTTGTGACTGTCCTTCTTCTTTTGTTTGGGTTGAGTAATCAACTTAGCATGAAGAGGGTTATGCAAAATGATTTCTTGATTAAAGTTATGTATACAAGAAATGTTAGATGATAAAGGAGGTGATGTTGAAAAAGGAGGAGGTCTGAGACTGAACACTTCCATGGGTTTATCATTAGTCTCAAATATTTTTTGCATACACCCTAAACCATGTTGAATATTAGTAGGAGAAACAGGTTGAACAAATGACACACTAGGCCCTTTAAAGGGTCTTGTGTTAAAATTGGGAACTTTGTATTCACCCAAAAAAGATGGTGTAAAGTCCAATGATCCATAATAATCTTCTAAAAGGGAACTTCTAGGAGAAGAAGTATCTTTGGAAGGAGAATATATGTTTTTTAAAATGGTATAGGAATGGATAGAGAATTAGATTCAGTTTATAGACAACTTTGTGATTTATCATAAAAAACAAGGCTATACATGATATTGTTGTAGATGAACTTCACTTTGCAATGAAGTGTTGAAGGAACAACATGCGTAGCATGTAACCATGGTCCTACTAAGAGAATATTATAATTAAGAGTACTGGACATGACATAAATAGGAGTAGGTAAAATGATAGGACCTATTTTGACAGGTAAAGTGATAGTACCCATAGTTTATTTAGCAACATTGTCAAAGCCACAAATATGAGTAGAATCAAGTTTGATTGAAGAAATATCTGCTTTAGGCTCATTCACATAGGGATTTTTTGGTTCTATAAACTATAGGCCTCAAATATCTTCACCAACACTTTTAATACACCTTATAGGGTCTTCTTATACTCACCAAACTAGTTCCTCCTCTTTCCCAATGTTTCTTAATCAAACCCTCACTCCTATTGATCTTCTCATGCTTGATGCATGGTGATATTAGGCTAGGGCATAAAAAAATTTGCATCCAAATCCATCTTCTACTCCTATAAACTCCAAAAACATCAAAACATTCCATCTAGCTCCATTCCACCCATTTTCAGAATTTTCCACAGGTGGAATGAGCTTTAATTCATGATTTTATTAATCAAACCCTCAAAACCTAGGGGTTCAAACTGGTTTTAGAAAAAAAATGGTGATAATTTTATCAAACCTAAATGAAAATAAATAAGAACAGAATAAATAGAAAGAGGATTCAATTCTCTATCCAACACAATCAACTTCAGACCATGAATTCAACGTACAGGGCTGTACAATTTTCTAAAACAACAAGAAACAATCCAAAATTCAGGAAAATAGTGATTTCTTAATTGCAAATTCTCCAAATTATAAGAAACCAACCTTGGGATTGACCTCCCAAGTCATATTTAACCATATCAAATAACTATAACAACTTTTTTAATTATAAAAGATCAAACAATTTTTTTTCTTTATGACAACATTTGTAAGAAAACGTTGCTTGACAAAAGTTGCAACTTTTGCAACTTTTGACATGATTGCACTTCCTAACCTCAAATGACTCCATCTAGACTCCTAAAAACCAAAAATGGTCTAATAAGACCTTATTACATAATTAAAATAGAATACCAAAGAAAATTTGACAAAAATTCCTCATGAAGGCATGAGCCCAACTAGGCGCTCCTACACTATACTCCCAGGAGAACAAAATTTCAAGCTCCACTTGAAATCATATCATTAACTATTTTACCATTCTTCTTGATGTCTTCCTCTATCATACAAGTGAAATCCTCCATAGGAAGGCCTTGCCACTTCACCAGGTACTCACAATACACCTTGTGCCTTATCCTTTTGGATTCTTTGGTATCCAAAATGCATTCTAACTTAAATGGTTGACTTAGTGGTAAGTCTCTGATCCAATATTTATTTTCCACATTTAATGTACCTTCATCTGTACCTAAAACCATATCCCATTTGAAAGGGTATAGGTCAAAAACATTAAAAAATGGGGAGATAACAATCCGAGGAGGGAGTTCTATCTCATAGGCATTTGCTCAAAATTTGTGGACCACCCTACATGGCCCAATCATATTCATTTGCAACTTTTAATACTTCCCTTTTGGTAGCCTTTCCTTCCTTAAATGGGATAAGAATAGATCTCCCACCTTGAAATGAACCTCTCTCCTTCTCGAGTCTGCATATTGTTTGTATTTATCAACACTCCTTTGAAGGTTCTCTTTGACTTGTTGATGTATCTCCTTCATGGAAATCTAAAACTCTTCCCCTTTAGAACTTCTTATCTATATTCCACTCAAATCCATGAGTTCAAACACTCCCCCAAGTTGCATTCCATATACTATCTCAAATAGTTTTTTCTAACACTTTGGTTCACAAAGTCATTATATGCAAACACATCTTGGGGTAGGATCAAATCCCACTGGATTGAGTGCTCCTTTATCAATAATTTAAGGAAATTTCCAAGACTCTTACTCAGAAATTCAATTTCCACATATATTTGGGGATGATAAGTAGACATAGAGATCAAATTTGTGTGTAACGTCTTTCGAAGGGTTCTCCAAAAGTGACCCACAAACTTACTATCCTTTTTTGAAACAATAGTTAAGGGTAATACATGTATTCTAACCACCTCTATGAAAAATAACCCTACAAGATATGCTGCATCATTTTTACTCCTACACGATATGAAATGTGCCATTTTACTAAACTAGTCTACTACAACAAACACACTATCAAAGCCCCTATAAGTTTAGGGTAACCTCAATAAAAAATCCATATTGATGGAATCCCATGGTATATAAAAAAAATTGGGATTGGAAATGGGTAATAAAGACTTGCATTTGTACTACAACCCTTGGCCCTTTGATAAACAACACACTTTTCAACAAGTTTTCTAATATCACTTTGTAACTTTGGCTAATAGTAATGTTTCCTTATCTATCCTAATGTATTATTCACACCAAAATGACCCCCTAAGATGCCAAAATAATTTTTGTTAATCAAATTAGTCTTCATAGAGCATTTGGGAATACATAATTTAGCCCCTCTAAACAATAAGCCATCTTGTATAAAAATATCAGAATGTTCTTCATGAAAAGTGTCATTAAATTGATTAGAAATAGTATAAATATATTTGAAATCATTATTACCTTCATACATACCTTTCAAAGCATCAATGCACACACTTTGGATTTGAACTTCTTGTACCAACAATACTTTCGTGCTTAGTTCATCCGCCACCTTATTGGCTTGCCCTTTTTTGTGCTTGATTTTTAAGGTGAAGTTTTGTATATACTCCATCTACTTCATGTGCCTATGATTGAGCTTTTCTTGAATATTATGAAATTGCAAAACATGTGTGTTAATGAAAATAATAAATTCTTTCAAAAGGAGATAACATATCCACTTCTTTAATGCTTGGACCATAACATACATCTCTAATTCATATGAAGAGTACTTCCTCTTTGCCTCATTGAGATTATAATTGAAAAAGTCAATAGGTCTACCCTCTTGACTCAATACTACCCTAATTTCATACCCACTTGCAGCACACTCTACAGTGAAAACTTTGTTGAAATCAGGTAGAGCCAAAATGGATTGTTCTGTCACTCTTTGTTTTAGGTATTGGAAGCTTTTTTTTGCCTCCTCATATTACATGAACCTCTTCCTCTTGTCTCCCTTTATTGTGTCAATAATAGGAGCATATATGTGACTGAGATTCTTCATAATTTTTTTGTAAAAACTAGATAGGTTGTGGAAACTCCTTACCTCACTAACTGATGTTAGTGTTGGCTAGCTTAGGATGGATTATACCTTTCTAGGATCCATCTTTAAAGAGCCTTTTGAGATCACAAAAGCCAAATATACCTATTCTTCATTCATGAATTCATATTTATTCAAGTTGATCATCAACTTCTCTTCATGTAGCCTCTTCAAAACCATGTCAAGGCACTACACATGTTCTTCCTTAGTCTTGCTAAAAAAAGGATATCATCCAAATAGATAGCCATAAAATTACCTATGAAGAGATTCAAAACTTCATTTATTAACCTCATAAAAGTCCTTGGTGAATTTAAGAGTCCGAATGGCATAACAATCCATTCATATAGTCATTCATTGGTCTTGAAGGAAGTTTTCCACTCATCCCCCTCTCTAATTTTATTTTGGTGTTAGCTACTCTTGAGGTCTATCTTTGAAAAATAACATGATCCTCCAAGACAATATGTCAAATCATCCATTCTAGGTATAGGGAACAAATACCTTATTATGATCTTGTTAATTTCCCTTGAGTCAATACACATTCTCCAATCTCCTCTCTCTTTGGTGCAAAAATAGTTGGGATTGTACATGGGCTAAGAATTTTCCTTATTAGACCTATGTTAAGTAATGATCTCTTCATTTTTTTTTGGAGTCAGTTTATACATTTCCTCATTAGGTAGACTTGCACGTGGTATAAAATATATGTGATGACTCACATCTCTTATGGGTGGTAATGATCTAGGGATTTTATCTACCACAACTTCCCCATACTTCTTCAATAAATTTTGTACCTCTCTAGTCACATCATCCACCCTTGTTTATGTCATGATAGACTTTGGCCCGATTACAAAGGTGAAACCCTCACCTTCTTCCTTCATGGTTTTAAAGAACTCATTTTCTCCTACCATCATCACATTAGGGCCTTATTGTAGTCTTATCATCATCTTGTAATGGGTTAAGGATAAATGAAAGCTCACCCATTTCAATCACATAGATGTTATTTCCTCCATCATTCTTATCCTTCATGTCATATTTCCAAGGTCTCCCTAAGAGCAAGTGACATGAATCCATGGGTATTATGTCACATCTATTTTGTCTTTGTATCCTCCAATTTGAAGCTCCACCCAAGATTATTCATCTACTAGGACCTTTTGTCCCTTACTTAACCAAGAGGCCTTATAGGGAGTAACATGTGGAATTCTTTTTATTTTCAACTTCTCTACCATCTCAAGAGAAACTAGATTGTCTGTACTAATTGAGTCAACTACAACTTTGCAAAATCTTACCTTGAGACTTACATGTGTTTCTAAAGAGAAAATTTTATTAGGGAGGTTCTTTCACTACTAGTACCTTGAAGAGGGTTCTCCTTATCATCAATTATTCTCCAAACTCTGGGTCCACAACTTGTGAAGGAGAGTTCACACTTTCACAATCATCTCCTTGTACAATTTGAGCTCTCCTTTCTCCTCCTTGTGAATTATTAGATTTTTTCTCATAGCACTACCATGCTTGATGACCAAAAGTATTACAATAGTAGCATTCACCTCTGAATCATCCTTGTCCTCTTCCTTTTCCACCAAATCTACCCCTACCATTTGACCTCCTTCCTCTAAAGCTTCCTCTCTGAGTTGTGATTTGTTCCTGGATGTTACTTGCCTCTTGTTTTGGTCTTGAGGTCTATCCTCTTCCACCAAAAGTGCCTCTACCTCTAAAATTATTTCCTCTACCCCTGCTTTGTTTGTCATTTTTTCTATTTATCATGTCCTTAACTCTAATTGATAGTTTGTATCACTCCTCTACCATCATTGGTGTGGTGAGAATCAATTCATCTTTAATATTTTACCTTAAACCATTGAGATACCTTGCCACCATCTCCTCCCCATCCTCTTCATTTCATGTCCTTTTACTCAACTTATAAAATTTCTCTATGTATTCTTGTATATCTATCTCCTTTTGCTTGAGATTTTGTTGTCTTTTAAACTACTAAATGTTGTAATCACTCAATAGGAACTTCCCCTTGAATTTTTCTACCATCCTATCCCAAGAGTTTATCTTAGACTATCCATTATTCTTCCTTTTAGTCTTCTCAAAATCCCACCAAAGTAAATCATGTTTTTTCAACTTAGATTTTGCCAACTTCACCTTTTGATCTTCTTGTGCATCTTCACTCTCAAAATGGTTATCCAATTCTCCTATCCAATCTAAGAGTTTCTCTCCATCTAACCTTCCTCCATACATGGGAAAATCCACTTTGGTCTTGAGACCATCTCCTTTGATTTATTTTAAAATCCTTACCATCCTCAAGTCTTTAGGATCGATCTCTTCCTTGGACCCTTCTTGGGAATCTTCCTCTTCCCCTTGGTCACTTACATCTCTCATGACCTCACCATTCCCTTGACTTGATTCTAGAGTAGCAAGCCTTGTAGCCAACCTCTCTTCCAATTCTTTCATCTCTTTAGCATGCTTCTCCTTCAACTCATTTACTTCTCTCGCAATGACATTTCCCTTTGGAGGCATATTGCTCTTTATTTAATGTAAAAATAACCAAACTTTGTTTCCACTAATCAAACCTATGCTTTGATACCACTCTGATGTAAATTAAGGTGGATATTACATTATTTATATCATATTTCACAAAAATGGGTGCTCTTAAACTCAATTCTCTAGTAGTACTCCAAAACTAGGTTTTCTACCATAACTTCCAAGGCAGAGACAATTTTCCAAATATGATCACCATTAAAGACACTATTTATGCTACTTGTCAACCTATCCAAATTTAAGATATGGGTTCCTTTGGAACACATGTCTCAAATCTTTACTTTATTGCTCTATACTAGCTCTAATTAGGCTCATTTACATAGTTGTTTATTGGTTCTATAAAATCAAGGCCTCAAATATATTCACCAATAATTTTAAAACACCATATAGGGTCTTCCTATGCTCACCAAACTAGTTCCTTGATGCAAGGCAGGGCAGGATGAAGGGCCAAAGGCACACTTTAATCACAACCCCCTTGCAGAGATCACACACATAGAAGAAAATACAGAAAAAGGAAGGGAGAATGCAAAAAAATTCATATATTATTCATCAAATAACCTCATAAATGTTGGGTTGTAAGGCCTTCTTGGTTACAACCAATTATATTCAGATTCAAATATTACAGTCCTCCAACATGCGAGGATTCCTCTTTCAGAGACTATCTTCTCTCTCCTAAAAAATGAAACCTAAAACTATAACCAACTACTTTTTTATACAAGAGGCTATCAAAACAAGTTAGCCTTCAGATCCAACATTTGAGAAAGGAATGACCAAATCTAGGTCCACACGATTCCCAATGATTGATACCAACATTAACTTCATGACCAAAATTCAATGCACAAGTTGGCCTCAATAGGAAATCAAAATAAACCACTCGGTAAGCAAGGTTACCAAGCACCAGGAAATAACTCGGCACATTAACCAAACAACTTGGTCAAAGAAGGAATCAAGCAAATACCAAGCCAACTCGATCAATGAAGGAACTGAGAAACCACCGAGCAAACTAAACAATTCAAACTTCTTTTTGGTGACACAAGATTGCTAAGGACCCGAGATGCTCCTGCATCAAACACTCGGGGTTGTTTGAAATGATTCTCCAAATCATGAAACAAGTACAACCCGAGCTAAATCCAACTTAGATTGTGAAATCCACAAACTTTCTTCAATCGGTCTATTCTTCCATTTTACCAGATACTCCATGTACTCTTTTCCTCTTGTGCTTCTGCTAATTCTTTGTTCCAAAATCTGCTCAACTTCTCCAGTCTTCTTCTTAGGATAATCATTCGGTACTATCATGTCTTCATCGAGTTCATGATACTCAAACAAATTTGCAATGCTGAATATAGGTGATATATCCATGTCATCAGACAACTCAATCTCATAAGCATTTCCATTGTCAAATTTTCTCAATATCTTGCAAGGACCAAATTTCTTCATTTTCAACTTCCCATATGTTCCAATAGGAAATATACCTTTCTTCAAGTGTACCATTACTTCATCCCCAATTGTAAAAGTCTTATGTTTTCTTAATCTATCTGCTCTATCTTTGTATTTATGATTACTATTCTCCAGCTTATGTTTCACTTCCTCATGCAATGTCTTCATGAACTAAAAAAAACTCTTCTCCTTCAGTATTTCTCTTTTCTCCACTAGTAATATTCTTCAAATTTGATATACCTCTCAGTTGTATGCCATTAAAAATCTCAAAAGGTGTTTTCCCAATACTCTTATTCACTAAATTATTGTATGCAAACTCCGCTTGTGCCAACATAGAATCCCAATCAGTTTATCCCCAACTAAGCATCTCAAACTATTACCCAAACTTCTATTCACAACCTATTTCTATCCATCAATCTGTGGGTGAAATGTAGAACTATACCTCAACTTGGTGCCTAAATTTTTCCAAAGAGTCTTCCAAAAGTATCCTACAAATTTACTGTCTTAGTCAGAGATGATACTCCTCCGTAATCCATGTAATCTGATAATTTCCTTAAATAAAAGATCTACTATGTGCACTGCATCTGATGTCTTTCTACAGGGTATTAAATGTGCCATTTTAGAAAATCTATCCAAAACAAAAAATATAGAATCATTACCTCTTACTTTCTTCGGTAAGCCAAGAAAAAAATCCATACTGATATCAATCCAAGGTTTCTCAGGAATAGAAATCGGTATATACAATCCAGTATTCTAACTTACTCCTTTTGAAACTTGACAAACTTCACAACTTTTCACAAATTTTTGAACATCCTTATACAACTGCAGCCACAAGTATTTCTCTTTAAGAAAATTTAATGTCTTGTCAATGCCAAAATGTCCAACCAAACCACTACTATGTTTCTCCTTTATCAAATTAGTTCTCATTGATCCTCTTGGTATACACAACTGAATACCTTTAAACAACACACCTTCTTCAATGAAATAGTCTTCTCATTTAGTACTCGGTTGATCTTGAATAGGTAATCTGCACTTCCTCCATGACTCAGAAAAATCAGGACTAGTTTCATACAAACCTTTCATGTCATCAAAACCAAGAACTTCAATTTTCATCTTGGTCATCACAGATCTTCTACTCAATGCATTAGAAACTCAGTTAAGGACTCCACTCTTATGTTTTATCACAAATGTATAACTCTACAGATATTCGACCCATTTCATATGTCTCTGATTCAACTTATTTTGACTACCCAAATACTGTAAAGCCTTATGATCAATATACAACACAAATTCACTTGGTATCAAATAATGTCTCCATTTCTTTAAAGCTTGAACAATAGCATATAACTCTTGATAATACACAAAATATTTCCTTTTTGCATCATTCAATTTCTCACTAAAGAAAGCAACAAGTTTACCTTCTTGACTCAACACAGCTCCTATTGCATTACCACTTGCATCACATTCAACTTGAAATACCTTATTGAAATCAGGTAAAGCTATTGAGGTAATTCAACAACCTTCTATTTCAAAGTCTTAAAACTTTTATCAGCTCCATGTGTCCACTTGAATTCTCTTTTATCTCCTCTCATTGTCTTAGTCATAGCATTACAAATTGAACTAAAATTCCTTATGAACTTTCTGTAAAAACTTGCTAAACCATGAAATGATATTACCTTACTAGTATTTTTAGGTGTAGGCCAATTCAAAATAGCTTCAACCTTTTCAGGATCCATTTTCAAACCATCAGCCAAAATCAAAAATCCCAAATACACAATCTCCTCTTTCATGAAGGAACACTTTTTTAGATTAATCAGCAACTTTTCTTCTTTCAATCTCAGCAATACTTGTTTAATATGCAACAAATGTTCTTTTCTGGTCTTACTGAATATCAAAATATCATCTAGATACACAATCACAAATTTACCCATAAATTTCTTCAAAATCTCATTCATCAATCTCATGAAAGTACTTAGTGCATTAGTTAAACCAAAAGGGATAACCAACCACTCATACAAACCTTCTCTTGTCTTAAAAGTAGTCTTCCACTCACCACCTTCTCTAATTTTGATCTGATGATATCCACTTTTCAAATCAATTTTGGTAAAATACTTTTCTCCAGTCAAACTGTCCATCATGTCATCCATTCTCGGTATAGGAAACCTATACATCACTGTTATCTTGTTTATTGGTATGGAATCAATACACATTTTCCATTCTCTATTCTTCTTAGGTACCAATACAGTTGGTACTACACAAGGACTCAAACTTTCTCGGATCAAACCTTTCTGCAATATTTCCTAGATTTGTCAGTTTAATTCCCGATTCTTGGTAGGTGTTAACCAGTGTGGTGCCTTATTCGGTAAACTAGATCCAGAGATTAGATCCATACAATGGTCAATGCTTATCTTTGGTGGTGAACCATTAGGTACATTATCCGAAATGATCTCCTTATACTCGGTGAGTATCTTATCAATCTCTTCAAGGATGTTATCCACTATTTTCTCACTCAGTTTGTTAGGGATCACAACAAAACACACATCATTCTTCTTCAAATCCTTAAAAAAATTTCTTCCTTCCATTAAACAAACTTTCATAGATGTACACACACCACTAATAGGCTCTTCAATCAAAGGAAACAAGATTTTCTTTCTCCCATAAGCCCAAATAGTATATTTATGCAATCTCCCATCATATATAGCATGTCTATCATATTGCCAAGGTCTACCCAACAAAATATGACAACAATCCATAGGCACGATGTCACACAACACCTTATCATAGTACTTCCCAATTTTCAAATTCACATAACATTGTTCACTTACCAATAACGTATGCTCATCCTCGATCCATGAAATTTGATAGGGTCTTGGGTGTTTCAACATTTAAAAATGCAACTTTGTAACCATGTCCTCAGATGCCAAGTTCTCTGAGCTTCCACTATCAATGATTACCTTCAACACTTCATCAGAAACTCTACATCTTGTCTTGAACAAAATTTTCCTTATTGAATCTTCCTTATTAATTTCACTCCAAAGTGCTCTCCTAATCATCAAGTTCTTTTCTTTCTCAGGTTCATTCGGTGAGTTTTCTTGCACCAAAGCATTTCTACTACTACCAACCTTCTTACTTGCATGTGTACACTCAAATGACCTATGTCCTTCCTCTCCATAATTGTAACAAGTTCCTCAGAATCCACCTCTGCTATAACCACCTCGGTAGTTATTGCCTCTTCCTCTAGCCAAACTTTCACCTTTCCACTCGGTCTTGCCTTTATCCTAGTTTGTCTTGTCCTGATCAAATCTATTGTTTTCACCATAAGATCTACCTCTTCCTCTAGGGAATCTACCACCTCTTCCTCTCTGTCTTTTCTCATTTCTTTTTTTCAATTTCTTCTCAGCTTTAAAGGAAAATTGATAAGCTTCCTCAATGTTTTCTAACTTAACCAAACTAATTTTCTCTTGAATAGAAACCCTTAACCCATTTAGGTACTTAGCAATTTTTTCCACTTCATCTTCCACATGTCCATATATGATATCTAATCTATAGAATTCCTTAGTATAATCTTATACCGAGCTATCTTTCTGTCTCAAACTTTGCATTCACCTAACTATGTTAATCTAATAATCACATGGTAAGAACTTGCCTTTCAACTTATTCACCATCTTATTCCATGGCTTGATTTTGTCTTTTCCTTTCCTTTTTCTATCCAACTGCAGATGCTCCCACCACAAGGATGCATGAATTTTCCACTTAGTGCTTTCAATTTTCACCTTCTTCTCCTCACAGACATTTTCACACTCAAAATACTTCTCCATTTTAGTGATCTAATCCATCAACTCATTCGAATCTAACTTTCTACTATACTCAGGAGGATTGAAATGTGGTGTAGACTTCAGATTTGTCAATGGATTCAAAAATATTTCCTCACCATGATCCATCACAGGTGTAGGCTCTACTTCACCTTCGTCCTCTTCAATTTCTTCATCACTAACATCTTCAAGATGTCTTCCTCATTGTTGAGCTGTCTCAATAGCTTCTAACCTAGCAGCAATTTATCTCAATATATCTGCCAATCCTAGATTTGCATCTCACCTCCCATGCTTAAAACCCTATGTAATTGCAGGCCAGATCGCAACCTGCTACCCCACAACAAATATCAACTAGGGTTTAACAAGAAGGAACCCTCAACCTAGATTCACAAATCTAGATCTAGATCTCAACCTTCACTCTAAAACCACCTTACGCAAGGCAAGGTAGGATGAAGGGCCAAAGGCACACCTTAATCACAACCCCCTTGTAGAGATCACACACGTGGAAGAAAATACACAACAAGGAAGGGATAATGCATAAAAATTCATATATTATTCATCAAATAACCTCATACATGCCAGACTATAAGGCCTTCCCGGTTACGGCCAATTACATTCAGATTCAAATGTTATAGTCCTCCAACATGCAAGGATTCCACTTTCAGAGACTATCTTCTCTCTCCTAAAAACTAAAACCTAAAAATATAACCAACTACTTTATTTATACAAGAGGATACCAAAATAAGTCAACCTTCATATCCATCATTGGAGAAAGGAACAACCAGATCTAGGTCCACACACTTCCCAATGATTGATACCAACATTAACTCCATGACCTAAATTCAATGCAAAAGTCAGCCTCAATTGGAAATCAAAATAAACCACTCGGTAAGCAAGGTTACTGAGCCCCAGGAAATAACTTGGCACATTAACCGAACAACTCGGTCAAAGAAGGAACTGAGCAACTACCGAGCCAACTCGGTCAATGAAGGAACCAAGAAACCACTGAGGAAACTAAACAAATCAAACTTGTTTTTGGTGACACAAGATTTCTAAGGACCTGAGATGCTCCTGCATCATTCCTACCCTTTCCCAATGATTCTTTATCAAACCCTCACTCCTAGCTATATTTTCATGCCTAATACATGGTGATTTTAGGCTAGGCATCACCAAATTTACAACCAACTCCATCCCCTACTCTTGTAAACTTCAAAACCATTAAAAAATTCTTATTTACCTCTATTCCACCAATTTTCTAAATTTTCCACTGGTGGAATGGGCTTTAATTCATGATGTTACCAATCAAACCCTCAAAACCTAGGTTTTCAAACCAATTTTTAAAAGAAATGGTGATAATTTGCTCAAATCTTAATGAAAATCAATGAGACCAGAACAAATAGAAAGATAATTTAATTCTCCATCTAACACAATCAACTTCAGACCATGAATTCATCATACAAGGCTCTATAAAGTTTTGAAATAGAGAGAAATGTTCCAAAATTCAAGAAAATGGTGATTTCTTTATTTCAAATTCTCAAAATTGTATCATCAAAAAATGGAAGCACTTCCATTTAGGACTGATTTATCCCTCCAAGTAAGTGGTCTAGGGTCATGTCAAGTTCCTTGAATAGTTCTTTGAATAGATCTGGCTTTTCCCCCCTGTTCTGCTTGTCTCTCCACCTATTTCTAGCCTGTTTCTGGCACCTGGTCTTGAGAAACTGAGATCTGTGACCTCAGGGTCAAGGTCGACCTTTTGGGTCAAGGTCAAGCTTGACTCTGACCTAGGTCAAAGTTGACCTCGACCTTGACCCTGGGTCCAAATTTCAAATTCTGGAGGTTTCGGGATGTCGGGCTTCAGAAAGTTTTATTTCCCACTTCCGGGTCAGCTGTTTTAGATTTCGAAATGGTAAACTCTTAAACTGTATTTAATCTAGGTCCATTTATAAGGGTTAATGCCTAATTGGAATTTGATTCCCCTATGTTGGCCCCTCTAAAAGTTTGTGCCCTATGTTGTCCTCTTTCATTTTCACATCAATTATTTTCATCAAGTGCTCTAAAGAAGACAATCCACTTTTCATGATCAATACATCTAGCTCTAAAGTGAAATCAAGAGATCAAGCAAGAAAGAAGGAGAAGGAAAGAATTAATTCATCTTCAAGCATTCAAGCATTCATGATCCAATTCATCAAGGAGATCCATTGATAGCCATTGAAGGATTCAATCTCTTTGGAGCCCTCTTGTTGAAGATTTCTCCATCCACATTCATCCAAGCTTCCTCCTATTCCAAGATCCATTCAAGATTGGTGTTTAAGATCTAGTGCAATTGATTTGAGACATCCTACATATTCATTTGGAGCATCCATACTTGTGGACTCAAGGATTTGAATCCTCTACAAGGATTTCAACATAAGCAAGGTGAATAGTTCCATTTACTTTGTTTATATATATTGCAATTTCAATTACATTTCAAGGTTGATTCAAAACTGGGGTTTTACCAAGGCAAACCCCTCATCCAAACAAAAAAACCTTTTTCTTGTAGGTGAAGGTGCGGAACGATGAATATCAGTGCAGATTTGGATACCCTTTTCGACGAACTTCCGAGATCCTCGAACAAAATTTCCATTGGAGTTGTTTCAGGTCAAGGATGACTTTTAGTTGGGGTCAAGATTGTACCTTAGGGTAAGATCTTACCCTGATCCTAAGGTCAAGGATGACCTTGCTCTGAAAGACAAAAGGTTTTTGGGTTTTCTTTGTTTCTACATTTCCAGGCCAGATCCGGTTGCAAAATCTCCCAAAACTTAACACAGACATCAGAAAATAGTCTTTTCTAGATTTACCCTATTTTGAGGTTAGTATTTGTCTTCAATTCAATTAAGTTTTCAAATACACACTTTCTATAACAGACTATAGGGTTTTCTCCTTTCTTCATATTCTCCATAGATTGATTTATTTGTGCATTGATCACTTCTTTGTGATTAATCAATTTCAATCTCTCCTTTGAGAATTTGGATTAGGGATAGATCTTATATTCCCCCACACATTCAATACATTACATTTCTCATTCCCCTCCATTTTTATACGTAAAATTTTTATATGTTACATCTTGGTGAACCCAACAAGCTTACCCCCTATCTTTTGTGGAATTAGATGCCCTATTGTATTTGTGGTTCACTATTACATTTTGGTGAACCCGCGATAGAAAACTCTTTCTTTTATGGTGTTAGATCTTGCATGTGTTAGATTTATTTTATGTGTTTGCTTCTCATATAAAATCAAAATATTTTGTGTTTTCTTCATTTGCATTGTATTGGTATATGAGCTTTACTACCTCTAGTCCTACTTATAATATTCTGGTTAGACAAAGTCATAGACTTATGGGTGTCTTTGATCCTGAGTCTTCCTCTCCTTTCCTTAGGACCCCAAATGACAATTTGATTATTCAAGATTCCAATCCTACTATGGAGCAAAACTCTTCTCACTCATCTCATGATGAGGATGATGCTTTAAGAGTTCCTCCTGAACAAGCCCAAAAAATTTCAATTGAACTTGATAAAATGGGTAATTGGCTTATTCAAGAAAACCATAATCAAGATTCTATTCAAGCTATAGAGGCTCTTAAGAAATTTCTTCACGATAATGATCATGGTATTAATCTCTTGTGTGGTATTACTCATCTTGTGAATTCAAATGTTAAACCTTTATCTCAAGAAGCTCAAGATTTAGGGTTCACTCCTGTCACTAGTATGGAACCCTCTTCTATTCCTTTACCTAGTATTCCTACCTATACTCCTCCTTTGGTGATAGTTCCCTCTCTTCCTATGAGTGTTCCTCCTATGTCCCTTCCTACATCACAACCTTCTTATCATAATGTTCCTTTTACTTATTCCAATCCTCTTCCAACTATGGTTCCAAGTGTTCCTCCAGTTGTGTCTTCCATTCCTGCTACTTCATACACTTTACCTAGTGTTTCTAATGTTGCTATGCCCCCTATTTCCTCTAATGATTCAACAATCATCAGTTTGGCTCAAACTGTGTCATCTTTACAACAACAACTTGCAGCCTTGACTCAAAACAAGTTTATCATTCCTACATGTGACATGGGAAGTACTTTATCCCTAGACATCATTCGTACTCCCGTTCCTCAACATGCCGATATGCCTCATCTTGAGAATTACAATGGTAAGGGAGACCCTGTTACTCATGTTAAAACATTTCAAATCCTTTGTAGTGATTATGCTCATGACCATAGGATTTTAGCCAAGTTGTTTTCTAGAACTTTTCATGACAAGGCCTTACAATGGTATTGTTCCTTGCCTCCTTATTCTATTGACTCTTTTCCAAAACTTTCTAACACTTTTATTCAACAATTTCAAAATAACATTGGTCTGCAAGTGTCCTTAACTAATTTGATGCATTGTAAACAAAACACTAAGGAAAAATTGACTGAATTTATTGGTAGAATTAAGCATTTGTATACTCAAAATTCCTATCCCATTCCTGATATGGATATTCAACATATGTTTATTTCAAATTTGCAAAAGGATATTAGAGATAAGATTCTGCTTACTAAATTTACATCTTTTCAACAACTTTGTGTAGTGCTTCATCATTATCAATTACAAGTGAGTCAATTTGAGAGAAACACTCCAATGGCTCATGTTCTAGTTGATAAGAGTGATGCCGCTCCTAATCCAAACAAATTTAAAAAATTCAACAACTATGTCAAGATAAACAAACAAGTGAATGCAATTGCTGATCAAGTTGTTGTTGCATCCCACAATGCCACTTTTGCGTCCACTACTTTGCACTTCAATCGTATGTTTACTCCTCTCTCTGAATCTTTGCATTCTATTATGAATAGGTTGTTAACTGCTAATATGATTACTTTACCTCCTAGTCGACCTATGTTACCTACTACAGTAGCATCCAAATCCTTTGATCCTAAAGCTTTTTGTCAATATCATTGACATAATGGTCATGATACTAAGCAATGTTATTCTTTAAAGCATAAGGTTCAAGACTTAATTGATTCTAATACCTTATATGTTGATAATCTTGATGGTAGTGGGAACAAATCTATCTCTCCTCCTAATCAAAATCTTCAAATCTATACGAATCCTTTACCTACACATGATACTAATATCATTGCTCAACCATCTTCTATGGATATTTTTTATGATTCAAAGATGGATGATCTTAATCATATTGTTAATCACGTGGAGCATGTTGTTCAATCTGTATCTCCATGTCAGCTTCAAGCTCAACCTCAAGTTCCACCTCAACCTACACCAAAACCATAGCCTAAACTGAAATGTCAACCTAAACCTTGAAAGCAACCTTAGAATAAAAGACCTCAGGAAATTTTGATTACCTTTGATGATTCTAAGACTATTAAAGCTCATGATGGTCCCCTTTACATTTATGCTAGGATTTCTTAGATACCTACGCGCGATTGTCTTGTTGATCCTGCATCCTTAGTCAATGTTATTACTGAAGAAATTTTTTTTATGAAAAACTTGCAACATGATTCTTATGATACATTTGATGTGTGGATTCAAGCTTGTAATAGTTTCCTATATCCATCATTTGGTTCTATTAACTTGTCAGTTGAACTTTGTGGTAAAATTGTGAACACTACCTATGTTGTTGTTCCTACTTTTGATCAATTTCAAGTTAAGCTTGGTTTGTCATGGTTAAATGCCATGCATGTTGCTGCTTCTCCTATCCATAAGTGTCTTAAAAAAATTCATGATGAAGAAGTGAAGATGAATAATCATAGTTTATATCAACCTTCTAGGCCCAGGCATTGTGCTACCCTTGACTTCTTTTGGCCTTCATTACCTAACTCATGTCCTTCTTGACCTAATAATCTTTTTCATTCATATCAAGCCTATAAGCATCGTAATATTCTTGAGTTAAGCATGCCTTTTCTAGATCTTAATCATGGTCTTTTTCCTACACCTTCCATACCTCCTTTATCCATGGCTTCTATTTCTGTTAATCAAGCTCCTAGTGTTGCTTGTCAGTCCGCTAAGAACCCTACTAATCCTCGTATAGAACCTCTGAAGGATCTGGTAGTTGTTCCTCCTCTTTCTCAACATATTTCAAACAAAACAAAACATAATTGATCTGCTAATGAATGTCATAAGAAGCATCATGCTCAAGTGAAGGCTCGTACTTCTATTCTTCGAAGTTCTTTATCTTCTTTTGACAAGCCTATGCATGATGTGTTAGAGGAATTTACTGCTAATAATGATGTTAAAATGCAAGATTATGATGATTCTATTCATATCTTAGATCCTATTTTGATTAATGTGGATGAGGAAGATACTCTTGATGATACTAATGATGAATATGAAACTACTAACATTGATATTGATTTATCTAATATGCTTTCATCACAATTGACACTTACACCTAGTATCGAACATTATGATTCTCAAGAGACTCCTTGTTTGGAACTAGCTATCATTCCTACTATGTTGGATATAGTCCCTCTTGCAAGTTACCCACCTTCCCTAAATGATATAGAATGAGATGGGGAGAGTAGGCAACACACTTAATTGGCTTGTCCTTTATGGTAACCTTTCGTGTGTTTGCCTATTGTACTATGTTTCTCCCATGATGTGTTTGCTAAATGTTTGTTAGATTCTTTTATATGACCCTTGTTACTTTGTTGGTGTAAGGTGATAAAGGAATCGAACCTATTGTACAATCATTTTATATGTATCTCTATTCTTCTCTATGTTTTTTTTTTTATCGGTAAACGGCCGAAGCCATAATATATTTTATTATTATTATAAAATAGAATTTACATGTCCTCCGTTCAAATGGGCACTGGTAGGAAAGACCGGAAAGAAAACCTCCAGTCTTGCCCGGGACAAATGTCCAAAAATACAAAATTCTAGAGGCATACCCCTGCTTTGTATCCCCCTAGAGATAATTATTGAGTTCTAACCATATAATTACAATTTTGCAGAGACTGAATTTTCCTTTCCAAGGCCCTCCTAGGGTCAGATATACAAAGTTTCCAAGGGGCATACCCCTAACATAAAAAGCCTTCTGCCTCTAGAGCCTTACAATTCAAATTTACAATAGATTACAAAAGAATTAATCCCAAGTCTTGAGCCGCTCCTATCTGAATAGTCAATAATCCTTTGACCTGGAAAGGTAGCATAAAACCATCTAGAAAACTAAAGTAGCAAGGATCTTGTTAGCCTAGTTAGTAATAATTTCAAAATAACAATTTGAATAGTTATTCTACTAACAGAGCTTGTAAAATACATTATGAGTCTAACTTAGGGTATTTATAACATAACTAGGTTGCCACTAAGCTAGGGAGACACTAAATCAGAAAAATGTTTAAACTTAGATGTCAATACCAAAAAGGTGCATAACAGATATGAGTCCTTATTTAAACATTCTACTTAAGAGAATTAAAAATAGATAAAACTATTCTTCTATATGTTGTACCTATGCTATTGTTCGTAAATGTTTCCTTGTGTAGTCTGCTTGGATTTGTGACTTGGTAGCACTGAATCTTTTTGGTCTCCATTATTTGGTCTGAAAAGACTCTTCTTCATATCTCGTATGTATTCTTTCCTCCATTGTGATTGTAGTTCTAATTTCTTTAGGGAATGATGTCAATTCATTTGAAATAATATCATACATATATATTATCTTATGATCATACTAAGCCAATAGTAGGTGGATCCCTTCTATGTTCTCTGTATGTTTATGTGGTATTTCCCTTGATTTATCTTCATTTGGGGGCATCTTGTAGTGGAAACGTAATCAATGGAGTTGTTTATGTTTCCGTTCAAGCTATTGCTCCTGTAAAAGTGTTAGAAATGAATTTAACGTGGGGGCATGCACTCTGCTCACCTATTGCACACACGCACTTTCAATTTACATATATTTTTCAAGGCACTTCTCTCCCTTTATGGATTAGTGACTAATCCTTAAAGCATGGATTCCTATTTAGGATCTCTTGATCCCTCTAGTTTCAAATTTTGATCCCTTAAGATTGAAGGTGTCCTTAAGATTGGATCTCTTTTGCTTTTGCTTTTTCTCTTATGGAATTGAATATTCCTGAGGGTGAATCCTTGAAGGGTTGACTAGTGAGTAGCCACACTCACTAGGCAGTTCAATTCCATCTTTCCAGTTGCGCCATTTCCTTGTGTGGTTCACAATGGTACATAAGTTCTTATTGGGCGAGGTAATCACACCCTCTCTCTCTTTCTCTTTTCTAATCTTGGAGTTGATGAATACTTGAGTCCTTGGGGGCTTGAGGTTTCCTTTGTCCCTTTAATTTCAATAAGATTATCTTTTCATTATGATCAACTTTACCAAGAGTTTGCGTCGAGTCTATACTCTTGCTAAAGTGAGGGCTAAATGTATCATTGGAAAATAGAAGCACTTCATTTAGGACTAGTTTAACCCTCTGAGTAAGTAGTTTGGGGTCATGTCAAGCACCTTAAATAGGTCTTTGAATGGATATGGCTTTTTTCCCCTATTCTACTTCTCTCTCCACCTATTTCCAACCTATTTTTGGCACATGGTCCTGAGAAACTAATATCTATGACCTTAGGGTCAAGGTCAACCTTTTGGGTCAAGGTCAACCTTGAATTTGACCTAGGTCAAAGTTGACCTCAACTCTAACCTAGGTCAGAGTCAACCTCAACCCTGACCTTGGGTCCAAATTTCAAATTCTAGAGGTTTCAAGATGTGGGGCTTCAAAAAGTTTTATTTCCCGCTTCTGGGTCGGCTGTTTCAAATTTCAAAATGATAAACTCTTAAATTATATTTAATCTAGGTCCATTTCTAAGGGTTAAGTCCTAATTAGAATTTGATTCCCCTATGTTTTCCCCTCTATAATTTTGTGCCCTAGATCACTATAAAAGGAAGCCTCCCTCTTTCATTTTCACATCAATTATTTTCATCAAGTGCTCTCAAGAAGACAATCCACTTTTCATGATCAAGACATCTAGCTCTCAAGTGAAATCAAGAGATCAAGCAAGCAAGAAGGAGAAGAAAAGAATTCAATCATTCATTCATCTTCAAGCATTCAAACATTCAAGCATTCATGATCCAATTCATCAAGGAGATCCATTGATAGCCATTGAAGGATTCAATCTCTTTGGAGCCCTCTTGTTGAAGATTTCTCCATCCACATTCATCCAAGATTCCTCCTATTCCAAGATCTATTCAAGATTGGTGTTGAAGATCTAATGCAATTGATTTGAGACATCCTACATATTCATTTGGAGCATCCATACTTGTGGATTCAAGGATTTGAATCCTCCACAAGGATTTCAACATAAGTAAGGTGAATAGTTCCATTTACTTTGTTTATATATATTGCAATTTCAATTACATTTCAAGGTTGATTCCAAACTGGGATTTGACAAAGGAAAACCCCTCATCCAAACAAAAAAACCCTTTTTCTTGCAAGTGCAGGTGTGAAATGACAAATATCAGTGAAGATCTGGATACCCTTTGCAGTGAACTTCCGAGATTCGCAAACAAAATTTCCATCGGAGCTGTTTCAGGTCAAGGACAAATTTTAGTGGGGGTCAAGATTGTATCCTGCGGTAATATCTTACCCCAATCCTAAGGTCAAGGATGACCTTGCTCCAAAAGACAAAAGGTTTTTGGGTTTTCTCTGTTTCTGCATTTCCAGGCCATCTCTATTGCAGAATCTTCCAAAATTGAACACAGACAACAAAAAATAGTCTTTTCTAGATTTACCCTATTTTGAGGTTAGTATTTATCTTCAATTTAATTAAGTTTTCAAATACACACTTTCTATAACAGACGATAGGGTTTTCTCCTTTCTTCATATTCTTCATAGATTGATTCATTTGTGCATTGATAACTTCCTTATGATTAATCAATTTAGATCTTTCCTTTGGGAATTTGGATTAGGGATAGATCTTATATTCCCCCACACATTCAATACATCACATTTCTCATTCCCCTCCATTTTTATACGTAACATTTTTATATGTTACAAAAATTACAAGAGACAAACCTTGGGATTGACATACCAAGTCATATTTAACCATATCCAATGGCTATAACTACTTTTTGAGTTATAAAAGAAAAAACAAGTTTTTTTCCTTTATGAAAATATTTGCAATAAAAAGTTGCTTGACAACTTTAGCAACTTTTGACATGATTGCACTTCCTAACCTCAAATGACTCCAAATAGACTCCAAACAACCAAAAATGGTTTAATAAGATCTTATTGCATGATTAAAATTCAATACTAAAGAAAATTTGACAAAATTTACTCATGGGGGCATGAACCTAACTAGGTGCTCCTACAGTAAGGCATCTTCTTGCACTAATACGTCCTTATAGGTTGGAGATGGTGATATAAGAGAAGCCAAATAAATATCACATGTAATAAATTGATTCTTTTTAGTGCTAACATAATTTAAAGGCAAAATTGATTGGACAATGTTGTTTTATCTCAAAATTGACACTGGTTTCGTAATAGTGACCTAAAAAAATTTTGCAACATGAAAAGAGAGAAAGCAATACATGTAAATCAATGAAAGGTAACAACAATGCATGAAATAAAAGATGTAAATGAGAAACTAAGAGATAAAAATGTGCAATTTTATGTCTTTTTTAGAAATGAATGATGATGGCAAAAATCATATCTAAGACTACAAAATCAAAAGTGGAAATGTCATGAGTCGGGTTCACAAAAATGTACAATAGGTGAACTAAGAATGTAGCAAAGATATTATATAAATGTTGACTAATGTAATGCATAAAAAGGAGATCTTAGCACCAAATCCCTATGGAAATTTCATGTGTTGGGTTTACCAAAATGTACAATATAAAAAGAGAAGCAATGCAAAGGGGTAAATCACTTCCCCTTTTCAATGTTTCTCATTCGAAACGAAGATTTCACAATAGGATAGGAAGGTCACAAGCGCTAAATGGGTCTATTATCATTCAGTAAAATATGTAAAATTGAAATGGGAAAAGATAACAAGATAAGAAATGCATATTAGGGAATATTTAAATGCACTTAGAAATAAAATAGGAAATATGTTGTTTTAGATCTAAATAACAGACAAACAGAGTCTCGAAAGTGCCTTTAACAACTATTCTGAGATCCCAACACTATAATATTCCTTCCATGTCAAATCAAGGTCTATTCTAGAGGGTATATAGTGAATAAGTAAATTTGTACTCAGGTATAGAATGGTTCTATCATTATGTGCCCTAGGTTTCTACCTTAAACTTTCAAGGATGCTCCGACTATACTTGATTTTCCTAGAAAAGTTCTGACACCTCTATAGCTTGTTCCTACACATATAAAAATAAGGAAGATGTTTGGATAAAGGCATTTTCCTCAATCAAACCCCTATTTAGGCATCAACCTTGAAATTGTAATGAATTTTCATAAAGGAAAGATGGAATAGAAGCCACATCTGAATCATGAATTACATCATGTCTCAATGATACAATGGCTCTTTGGATGTAATAAAAAGTGTTAATACAATAGCTTGAACTCAGAAAAGAACCAAAAGGAAATCATGAAAGATAAGCCTTGAGTAATGAATGTTGTTGTTTTCCATGATGCTTGATGAAGAATAAGAATGCTTTGGAGACTTGAAGACTTGAATGCTTGAAGATCTTTATAATGCTTAGATGCAAATTATTTGATTTCTTCTTGATCGTGAATTCTAGAGGATAGTAACGGATCATCAAAATGAGGAGAGATAGAGTGTTTATATATCTCTTCCATCATTTTAGGATTAAAAAATAATCCAGGTCGACCATGGGATTTACTTTCTCACTAACAACCCAACATAAGGCTTCGGGCCAAAAACCTCAGGTATAGATTGACTGAGCCATTCTATACCTAAGTATAGAATGATTGAGCCATTCTATACCTAGGTATATAATGATTGATCCATTCTATACTGGCACCAATTAGGGCCCAATTCAGGACCATGGGTCCTGGGTAATGAGAGGATGCAAGAAAATAGGGTGTAGCTAGTTCCAAGGTCAGGAGAGAGTATAAATGTCATGAATAGTGATATAGGGCTTAGGTGGTGAAACAAATTATGAGATTGAAAGAAAAATAGAGGATCAAACTTGGAGATGATGTCTTACCTTGAGTTTTGAATAAATTAAATTAGTATAGGACTTATAATATTAATTTAAAGGTCCAATGTGCATTAGAAGAGCATGAAATCAACGTGGGAATCCATACATACTAAAATGAGGCTAAAATGAGCATCTAATAATAGATGCTAACATTTTAGGGTGGTATAATATGCATCTCTATGTATGCATATATATATTTATATATGTGCACGTCTTTCTCTATGTATGATGTGCAATATTCAAACCAGTCATCAAAGTGGGAAATATTTTGTCTTCTTATAATGTTGTGAATGGAAAATTGTAGTGATAATTTTTTGTGGGCTCGTAACTTGAACCGAATATAAAAAAAATTGCAAGTATGGGAGACCATGAATAGTTGAGCAGAGTATGCGAATGACCTCCAAGACCATGTAATTGTGTTTTTAAACACTCAAAATTGAATTGGGAAATCTTGCTCTAGTTGTATGATATAATTTTGTATTTGATTTATTTACTTTTATTTTAGGTGCTAATATAAATGTATCTCATTTTATTATCCTTACCATGAGTCCCTTTTTGGTAGGTAAAGTAGGACAACTACAACACATAATACATCAGTCATGTACTATAGGAAAAGTCTTCTTGACTTTACTTTAGCTGTGAACTCCTAGACATTTTTTTTGTTCTGATTTTCTATTCTTGGTTACCCATGTTTGATAATATTCTAATTTCTCTAAGATTGTGAACTATTATTGTGATTTCTTTTTTGCTACATTTTTAATGTTTTTTTTGAAGTTTGTAAAAAAATTTATGCATACATTTGATTGAGTTATCATATTTTATTTTATTGGTCAACTTTAGCATAGGATTTCATTTCATGTTTTCATAATTCAAGTAATGGTGTGTGTGTGTGTGTGTGTAGATACACACACATGTATGTATGTATATATGTATGTATGAATATATGTATGTATGAATGTATGTATGTATATATGTATGTATATGTATATATATATATATATATATATATATATAAGTAAGTATATACATATATATGTAGGTATATATATATATGTATATATGTATGTGTCTATATATATATATATGTATGTATGTAAGTGTATATATATATATATGTGTGTGTGTGTATATATATCTATATATATATATGTGTGTGTATATATATATATATATAGATGTATATATATATATATATAAATGTATATATA